>CM023449.1:134780693-135135693 GCA_013339765.2 Haemaphysalis longicornis | reverse complement strand
AACGTGCCCGCCTTGAGCGCCCACGTGCGGTCATACTTCTTTTTCAGCAAAAAAGGCTTTTCGCGCGACATTTTCGCCCGTGTGTTTCACATCTACGCCCGCGCCCATCACGAGTTGCCGGTTTATGTGTCGCTGGTTGGGACGCGCACGCACAACCAGTCTTCATGCCGCTACAGATGGCATGCGCATTGTGCTGGCGGGAAATTTAAACGTGGAAGTCTCGCGGCCGAATGCGACCTGTCAGTCGATGGTCAAGCGGTGTGGGTTTGGGTTGGTGTGTTACACAGACTGTGCGATGCCTACAACGTGGGATAGAAAAGAACAGCCACATCTAAGTCTACTGGAATAAAGCTCGAGTCGACAGACCCGTGCCGTATGCTCGGAGCAAGAACAAGGGGCAATCGAAGGGGCGTCTGCCGGAACAAAAGCGCGAATGGGTACAAAAACAACAAAAAGCTATTGCCGGCGCCTTCTTCACCGAAACGTCCAGCTCGCCGAGTAGCTTCGTATGTCTTCCGGATAAACAGCAACGCTCACGTCAGCAAACATTTATTGTTCTGGTGGAAGGGCTGTTGGAACGACACTTTCGGTGGTGCCTTTCACTTCAAAGCAAGCGCGCATTACTGGTTACCGTTTTACCAAGCACGAGTTTGCACTTGAGTTTGGGGGGGGGGGGGCGGAGGCGTGCACGCGCAGATATAGGTTTCATGCCCTGAGTGATGTCATCCGTGTGGTGCTGGGTGGATGTTTAAACGTTTACGTCCACCGCCTGTTGCAATGTTGTCATCCCACCGCTGACAACCCGTTGTTGCGACCGGGTGGGCCGACCCGAGCCGAGCTCCGTCGTCTCCGACATACGTTGGTAGCGTGGTGTGAAGCGAGCAGCCAGCCGCTGTTGCAGCCATGAAGAAGGCCAGAAGCCGTAGGCTAACGTAACTGTTTACTTCATAGCGTAACTGTTTACTTCAGGCTAGCTAACGTAGGCTAACGTAACTGTTTACTTCAAAATTCTATTGGGCCAAGTTCTAATTGCTCAATCGCAAGTTTTAAACAGACGTGTTTTGTTTTGTGCACTTCGTATACGGCGGCCAGCTTCGCAAGTTATACTTCAAAGAGTGGAAAGGAACTAATTTTTGTGTAACGTGAACCCATCCAGAAAAAGAATACAAACCACTGAAGGCAGGCCATCCAGTACCACTGGCGGCAAAGCGTAAGAACCATTCACGTGAAAGTAATGGAATATGTACAGTCAATTCCTTCGTCGCCCTTAGCACACGGCCGCTGCAATTCTCTTACTACTGATTGACAATATCATTCCTCTTACAGTCTACATACTTTGAAATAAATAACCCATATTGCGTTGCTTCTATGGCACACAGGTTGCGTCCCACGGACCAATACATTACCCGCACACCTATCGATTCTACGCGGGCTGGTCCCATTGCCGGCATGCCAAGACTGCGCGATTTTACAGCTCGCGCAACCCTTTCCTTTCGTTGGCGGTCAGGAAAACTCCAGTAACTCTTCTGTGCCCTCATCGCATTCCAGGGGCCCTATATAGCCTTTTGAAGATCGCTGTTTCAGTAGCGCAATGGCTAGAGTTCCGCTTCACGATAGCGTATACAAAACATTACACCTCTGCGTGAAGCAGGCGCCGCACAAAGACGCAAAAAAGGTCGTTTGTTTCTTTTCTATTTTACCTACCGCTTCCTAACCGCCATGCTGCCAAGCTCTGACGTCGTTCTGGCTCTGACGCTGCCTCTATTACGCACGAAGCACTGAATCAAGTTTACGGCGCCACTATTGGCGGGCCCCTTCAGATGGTGTAGTCAGTCAGCGTTCCCGACTCTCAGGGAAACGCGGGGACGGTCCCGACGAGTGGCGCTTGTAGGGACGAATGTCGACCGTCGCTACTCGTCCCTATAGCCGAGCTTGTAGATATAGCGCCTCTTTACAAGGTATGGATAACGGTGAAAAACACGGAGATTCTCTGCAGGCGGAAACACCGCTACACGGGTGACCGCGGCAAGCATCTGCCTGCACGGCTAACAAGGAGCCCATTGCGCCGTGTATGCACGATACGGTATACACCACAACCGCTAAAACTTGTCGCGGCCAGGCAGAGCGAAAACTATTGCTGAACATCAGTTTATAAATACGCGAGAGGGGAGAGAGTGCAGTGAAAGATTGCGTGGTTGATCGTCGCCGGCGCAGCTTTGTAAAACGGTGACTGTATAACTACGCCCATGATAGCCTTTTCCGAGCGTCGGGGTCTTGGAGGGACCTGTTCTCCGCGACAGTGCCGCATGCGGAAACGCTAGCTCGTCGCTAGTTGTCGGAGTAAATGTTCAATTACTGTCGTGAGCGAGCATGTTGTTTTTGGAAATTCCCTACCTGGCCTTCAAATGATCGCCTCCCTATTCTGAAACTGACGTGCTGACACCACCACAGCCGACGCGAGGGGAATGGTCGCCGATAGTCGCCGGCAGGTTCGAGCGACTCGACCGGCCCCGATCGGCAGTTGTAGTAAGACCCTGCGCTGCTAACAAACAAAAAAAGCTCGACAAACGCCGAGCGGAGCCAATGGCGGCGCGCATCTCGAACCTTGGCCTCTTTCTCTAGCTGGTCTTGCGCCTAATCGGTGACGTCACCGCTTCCACAGTGCTTTGGAGGCGCGATGAGGGGGGAAGAGCTCCAGGCCTTAGTGCTGGCCCTTTTCAATGAACGATAACTCGGGTAATGCTCAACGCCTTTAAACGATTTTTGCGGCTGCATAGTACTCCAGCATTTGTACACGTAAAATCCAAACCTTTAAAACCCAGTTTAGGGCCCCTTTAGGCGACCGTGAAGTGCGTCTGTCCGAACATGGGCCGCCCTCCGCAGTGACTGTCCTGCGTGTATTAAGCACAAGTGACGTGATACCTTTTTCTCCCAAATATCCAGGCGGTATTTCACACCCACTGTGCTCTCAATTGGGGCGTTCCAAAGTATGACTCAAAAACAGTGCGAAAATAGGACTAGGGAAGACGAGTCTCGAGGCAGGGCTGAGCGCCCAGTGGGAATTCTAATTAGAAGAAAGGCAGTTTTGTGCATGTGCACGTTCTAGAAGCTTGCACGGATAGCTTGCCTGTATTGAGGGAATGATGGAGCATGAACGAATATGCATTATTACAAAGAGGCACGGAGCGCTTCTAGGGGGAAAAGGTAAGTAGGAAAGGGAAGAGAAATACCACCGAAGTTCATGGTGGTATCACTGGCCTTTCCTGGTCGTCTTCGGTCTTGTGTACCCACTAAAAACATGGGGAGGCCCGCTCTATACTGCTGTGCAGGGACCATTCTGCAGTGCGTATGGGCCTTTTGCTCCGAGTAAAAGTTGAATTACTAATGAACTCGTACTTCTAGCGAACTTTAGCACAGGACGAAGAAAGAAAAGACGAAACACACGCGAGACTTCAACTTGATTTATGCTAAAGGGAACAAGAAAACACGCATATTTGTACGTGATTCGAAAGAACAAAAAAAAAACCAAGCATATGATTCCGCAGAAATGAAACGGCGCAATGTTTGCACTCGCTCTTATCACTTCTGCGGAATCATGTGGTTGTTTTTTTTTTGTTGTTGTTTTTTGGAATCACGTACATATATGCGTGTTTTCCTGTTCCCTTTTGCATAAACCAAGTGGAAGTATAGCGCGTGTCTCGTCTTTTCCTTCTTCGTCCTGTGCTAACGTTCGCTACAAGTATGAGTTCATTACTAAGCACTAATCAACCCGCCCAACTCTCCGGTTGAATTACTTCGGAGTAGCCGTACGTGCGCGTGAGCTTCAGATGGCAATGGCCATTTATCAAGCCGGGCGGCTCCGCCCTTTCGAAATGTCGACAGCGCCCGATTAGAATTTACAGGTTAGGCGCCGTAGCCTGCCTACAAAAATTGCACGCGGATGCCGATGTGAGGGAAGTGCTACCGTTATAACCTTTTTGGATTACGTCTGGGGTGTATGCCGCGTTGGCGTAGGCTTCGCTAAGAAAACATTCTGCTTGCCATCAGCGGGGGATTCCAGCAGGCAGGAAGCGGAAGAGATGACAGGTAATGTTTTGGCGGCGCTTACGACTTTCTTCTCTCAATCGTTGGCGGCCTGTTCGGGGATATCAATGCGCCTATGTTTAGGCAGCCCTGTGAATATCTGGATTATTGCACGGTACAGGGCATTGTGGTCCCGTACCCGTTTTTGTGACGGTCTGTGTTATGATATGCCATCAGCTATTCTGCCGAACGCCACCGCTCGCGCAAGCGCATGGCAGGCCCGTCGGCTGGATCCGCCGATTTTGCTTGAGATACGGGAAATGATGTGACGCGTCTGTCGCCAGGTTTCGCATAGGATACGAATCCGTGTGTTGGGAGTGTTGCAGCTGGTAAATTGGACGTCGAGTGGTGGGGTAGGGCCAATTCTGTTTCGTTCGGTGATAGTTCCAAGCCAAGTTCTTCGAGGGACCTTTCAATGTGGAATACTGTTGCGTTGCCGGTTGTTTTTTAGCATGCGCTCTTTGCAATTGTGATCAGTCGCTTCCGTGCAGACGACAATGTAATCGGCGTAAATAGCAAGTCAAGCTGAGATGGTCCCCTCAAGCGGGTGAGCCGCCCGGTTATTGGCCAAGTTGAAGAGAAGTTGCCGAGTATCGATCCTTGAGGAATTTCCCTATTAAGACATTTCACTGTCTTTCAGTTCGAAGTATGAGCGCTGGAATTACGAGCCAGGGAAAGCACCCCAGATTTCGGAAGTCATAACATGTTACTATAAACTTTGGCGTTCTTTCCCCTAGTTACTGGTACGTTCAACTCCGTATTTGTGTGGAGCTGCCATTGCATATACTAAAATGGTGAGAATTTTTTTCTGTTACTATATAGAATACAGTTCTTTGAATAACCATGCTGCACCGGCATTAAATGCTAAAATTAAGCAACCTTCACTTTTTACTCTGTCTGTGCACTCGACAGAATATTTTTAGTACCCCAAAACTCTGATTACTTGTTCTTCAAGCAACAATGATCGTTACTTCCTTCGCTTTTTCACTTTTTCCTGTTTGACAAGACTGGTGTTTCTATTTCCTGTGCGATGCGCAGGGTATGCATCTCAAGCTTTCCGATGCCCACCAAAAAGGGAATAGTCACGAAAAAAATAAAGGGTTACAAACTATACCCAATCAAATATGCATTACAAATTTAAAATGTTCAGAGTGATGACACCTAAAGCGTTTTTTGTATGGAGTTCTAGAACTATATTTACTACTTACTATTGTCAAGTTGTAAAGCTTTTTTTCCGTCCCTTTGATGACCTCGACCGTGGAGGGAAGAGGCGATAGATCACCAAAAGTGGGATTCGAGGGGTTTGCTGACGTTACCATCATAAATCGCTTTGCGAAGACCCGTACGACAATTATCTGCTCTCCAATACGACGATCCCATCCATACCAACTTGAAGCGTGGTGTCCGTAAACTACTATTTCCCTGCAAAAAAAGGAACGGGTTTTCAAAACAGGGTTGTAATATTTCTTTTTTCTCAAACTTTGTCAGAATCAACCTAAACCAAACAGTCTAGGCGAGTGTTTGATTACTTTAGAGGGAGCAACACTGAGATGGCTGTGCTCCCAGAAGCCGCGTCCATTTAGGATTCACCTAAATAGCTTCACTTCGGCCGGCGCTACGGGCAAAGCACTACCCTGTGGCGGAATTTAAAGCCCGCTATGAAATTCGCAGACTGTGAAGTCATTGTGGTCCACAGGAATCCGCTACCATGTGAAAAATGTCACATCCATCTGACTTCAATTTGCGAAAATGACAGATTAAGAGAGGATAGCAGCGCTGTTGAGTCGTTGGCGAGGGGGGGGGGCACTAGGGATGTGACCGCAGGCTGTGCTCCTGTGCGCCTAACTTTTAGGTGACATGCGTCCTGCGCGGCGTTGAGGCGCAACAAGCAAGCGTAACCTTCGAAGCTTTTGTATTACCAACAAAACTGACCATTGTGTGAGCACCCCTTCTGTGGCCTTCGCTGCAGAAAAACAACGCATATACTGAGGCAACCGGATTCCCTGTGAATGCTGCGACATTTTGTTATTTCTTACGGCGCAGACATCCACAAAGTTTTGCGGTCGTTGAGGCAGCTTGTGGATGCGGAGCGAAACCACATGAATGTAAGTGCCTTGACGTCTCTACAATTGATAAATACCTAAAAAAATAACAGTAATAAGAACTGATCCGCGACGAATCCCACAAAAGTGATGATGGGCATAAACCGTGTTCTGGCGCACAAACGTTTCTTCCACTAAAAAACAATACTCCAGGAGCGATGTTACCATGAAATCTCACTAGATTCGACGTTCAATAGGCGATATCAAAGTGCGGTACATGCCGTAGACTTTGCTGTGGCTACGTTTACAAGGGCGGTGGCATGTTCTAGACTAGTTTAGCGCGCTCTTGATGTCAACATGACTCTTTCAAATAGAATCCTTGGATCTAAAGCCCACGTAAGCGGGACATATAATATTTTTACTGTTCAAAAACCGAAGAAGTCGAACATGAAGTTGACCCATTAACCCCCGTTGGCAGGTTGCTGGTCAGAGAAATGTGCTGATAATATTCTCTCGGATGAAACCGACACTTCTGTTTCGAAGCAATGGTTCTCCCCTAGGAAGTGTGCACTTCGGAGATATCAAGCTATTTTTAAGGGACGTGTGAACAATGCTTAGCAAATCCTCAGCATACTCCTCGAACAAAGCTTTTGACGTAGACAGCGCAATGCCATCGCCACGTTGTGTCGCCTTCCTCCTCCTCTTTCCATACGGCAATTTGGGCGGCAATTTGGGCGTAGTTGCATTATGCCTGATGTACTGTAGTTGGGAATGCCTTGCCCAAATTCGACTGCCGGTGTTCTCAGGGGCCTTTTGGGATTTCGGAGAAGAAGGCTCAGTGGTAAGTGTGGTGATGGGGAGCCCAAGGACGTGGGTTCGATTCCCAGCCGGGGCGGCGGCTTTTCTGATGGAGGTGAACAGCGAAAACACCCGTGTTTTTGAGGTTTCGGCGCACCTTAAACATGCCCAGATGTTCAAAAAAAAATTAATATCAACCGCTCCAATAAAGCGCGCCTCATCACCTGTGTAGTGTCGGCGCGTTAAACATCGTTGTCAATCAAACATCAAATGCACCATCCGAGCACTGCGATGCCACATCACATACAGTCAAGTAGCCTGGCGCACGTATCCTAGCCAAACAAAGGAATGCTACCACAAGCCTCTATTTAGAGTCACTGCACATGCAAATGACGGAGCACACACTTACTCCGAACGCTGGAAACCCGTCACCAGTCTACGCAAAATATTTGAGCGACGCTGTGAATGGTGCGTAAGGCGAACATTTTCACTCCCCCTGTTACTGCGACCAAGGCTACGGCATGAAAGCGGAAACATTAATTCCTTTTAAAACCAACCAACTCGTGTCGGCGGCCAGGGCGTTTTTCGGAAAAATGTTAACGTGTTGGGGAAGTGTATCGCCTGCGTGTTTAAATGATGATCCGGGACTTTTCTTCCAAATCGCATCAACCTGTTGTCAGCACGAAATGACTGTTGATTTTTGACTGACATTTGCGTGAGTTGTCTTTCTGGCCCTCCCTTTGGCGTCACCTCTACGCGACGCTGGTTTCCCAATAATTGACGCCAATCCGCACTGCATATCATTCCAACTGCCCCATTCTTATTTGGAGCCAGGATATTTCCCACGTGAATTTCGTCCTTCGATCATGACATCCGTTTCCTGTCCCGAAGCTCAGTCTCATCCGCTCGTTGAGCCGACCGAAGTTTTCTTCGCGGGTGTTTAATAAATCGGAAGGCCCTATTAGTCATGTGACGCTTCCTAATTGGTTAGTCACAAACTGATATTAAGCAGGGTTCACGCAGAGCTTCTAGGAAATGAGACACACTGAGGCGGGCAAAAAACATTAACAATTTGTTTAATGGGGTGCGTCAGTGGTGCCGGCTCCCTCACCAGGTTGGGCGGAATTGTTCGGGTTTCAGGGATGCTGAAACGTCGACGGGACGCCGACGGGCCAGGTGGGTTTCGGGTCCTTTGGGATTCCCCAGGAGGGTTTCACCGGCAGTGCGGGGCCGGTGGCTTGATAGGTCTGTGCGGTGAATCCGAGGGCAGAAACGGGAGGCAGTACCGGACAGGTAGTTCGGCGAGCTCGAGCTGTAGGCCGCCGTCAGGAAGGGGAGCCCGGGAAGGACCGGTAGCTCGGTGGGCTCGAGGTTTAGACCAGGTCAGGAAACGCTGGCAGCGTGCGGCTCCTACGTCCGAGCAGCGGCGGGGAGAAGGGCGAGAAAGGCCGGCTACAAGCGGCGGTACGTTGGACGACGCGGCTGTCCGCGCACCCGCCAGGGACGCGCAAGCGAAGGGAAGCTTGGCTCCCCCCGAGGCAAAAAGGAAACATATATCCTTTGCGATGCTCCCCCGCGTTCCCACGGGAAAATTTCCTGCGGCCAAAGTTGTTCCATCTGGCTCGGAGAGGACGGGACACACGCACGACCGTCACATCTGTCCACTCTGGGAGAAGAGTTTTGCCATTGCAAAAGTCTGCAATTGCACCCTTGTAGGCATAAATAATATGCGAACCGCAAAGTCCAGTCGTGGAGCACGGCACAGTTTGCTGTGGGCCATAACGACACAGGGGAAGAGGCATCACTAAAGCACATAACAAGGCGCATTGTCGCTTCTATAAACTGGACCATAGCGATTGTTGCAAAAAGCTTCAACTGTACAAGCACAGAAAAATAAACAAAAAATAGGGTTGCGGAAGCTCGTAATTTTGCCACAGAAGCATCAGCCACCATCGCGTGTTAGGAAGGGTACGGTGCAGCACTCCTGCTTCGCAAGGCATAATCGTGCGATGGCTGAGGACGGCCGCCTCCCGCGGCTGGAACGAACGATCGGAAGGAACTCTGAATAATTTCATCGATTACAGCTTCGGGTGGCATGTCCCCGAACGGGCTCGCCGTTGGGTTACTGCATTCAGGATACGGGTGTCGTGGCCTGTCTCTGTCAGCCACCGTTACCGGCTGTTGCTCATTTCCGGTTTCGAACACAGCAATTTTCATCTTTTTTACATTCACATTTTTCTCCTCTTTCGTTAGGATCCCATGGATTCTGCACGTGGCGTCAGAGAGCTTCACGACCACGCGGAATGGACCCTTCCATTTCGGCGAGAGTTTTTTGGTCGGTCCCAGTGTCCGGAATTCTACCCTCACGAAGACTTTGTCGCCTACCTCGAAATAGCTGGGTTGGCCTTTTAGATCAGAGCTCGCCTTTCTGTTCTGCTATTTTGATGAAAGCCTCGGCAGCCAGATGGTGTGGTATGAAGAGGTCTCGAACCAGTTCTTCGCGGTAGTCCTGCATGGTGTTGTAATGGATCTTAGCCGCCTCATCGTCGACACTCGGCGTCGTTGCAAAGCGCCCGTGGAGGAGGAAAAAGGGGTTTCGTTGGTGCCCTCATCAACCACGGTGTTCTAAGCGAACATCGCGAAAGGAAGCAAATGATCCCAATCTCGTTGGTCGTGAGCGACAAGATCGTGAGCGCCAACGTTTGGTTCAGCCTTTCTACTGCGCCGTTACATTCAGGATCATACGCGGTCGTTTGTCGCTTCTTTATACCTAAGAGGTCTTAGACCTCTTTCATGACCCGAGAGACAATGTCTGTACCCTGATCGGTCAGCAGCTGTTCAGGCACTCCGCGTCGCAGTACTACCTTTTCTACAAATGCTCTCGCTATCGTTTCTCCTTTCTGGACAACTAAAGGAACAGCTTCCGCGTAGCGGCTCAAATGGTCCACGAAGACGAATATGTACTTGCTCCCCGCTGAGGTAGGGGGCAGTGGACCCACGATGTGCATCGCAGTGCGCTGAATGGGGTGCTAAGACTCTCAAACACCTGTAAAGGAGCCCGCTTCTGATTCTTGGAGGTTTTTGTGAACGACGCAGGAGAGACATTTGCGACAGTACTCCACAACGCCTTGTCACATCCCGGGCCAAAAATACGCTTTGCTAATCCTTTGACGCGTCTTACAGTCCCCTTGGTGACACCGCGTACGGAGGATCGTGGTGAAGTCGTAACGGCTCGCCTCTCATGGAGGCCGGTACCACTAGATGCCCTTTAGTATCGTCTGGCTTGTCTCTGAACCGGAGTAGTCCTCTGTCATCCACATAGTAGTGTGTATCACGACCGCCGCCCTGAAGTGACTTGAGTATGGGCTGTATACCTGCGGGTCGTCTTCCTGTTCCCGCTTTATACGGGCCTCTTCAACTACCGGCGCGAAACCCTCGACTACCCGGACTGCTGCCCTACTCAATGTATTGCGGTTCTGATTCGCTGTCCCTGCCCTGTGAATGACTTCGAAGTCGTACTCCTGCAAGAGTAGGTTCCATCTCGCTAGCCTCGAGTTCGGGTCGCGTGCGCTCAACAGCCATTTTAAGGGCTGGCAGTCAGTGACAATGCGGAACTGCCACCCGTATAGAAAACACCGGAAATGACGGATGGCCCATGCTACGGTGAGGCATTCCTGTTCCGTGGCTCCATACTTCTCCACTGCGGAGTTAACTGGCTACTCGCGTATGCTATCGGATGTTTCTTCCCCTCAAACTCCTGTGACAGCATCGCTCCTACAGCCACCTTCGACGCGTCTGTCGCGAGTGTGAATGGACTACTGAAATCGGGAAACCTTAACACTGGACCCTCCGTCAACTTCATTTTCATAGAAGAGATGGCCGTCTGCTCTACTTCGCCCCCGTGGAACAGTTTCTTTGTGGTAAGGTGTGGCAACGGACGAGCCTGGGCTGCGAAGTTCGGAATGTGTCACCGATAGTAGGACAAAAAGCCCAGAAATTGCCGCACCTGGGTCTTTGTCTTGGGCTCAGGGAAGTCACTCACGCACTGTACATTACCCGGGTCGGGACGCACGCCTTCTGCCGATACAATATGTTCGAGGTATTTGACTTCGGCCCTAAGGAACTGGCATTTGGAATGTTTGAGTTTAAGGCCCGCCGCCTGTATTCTCCGGAATACGTTCCGCAGGTCGGTCAGGTGGTCGTCAAATGAGCTGCTACACATGTCAGACCTTTCCCAACAGTCCTGCCAAGATGACGTCGGCCGTGCGTTGCCATACGGCGACGCTGTTAACTAACCCATTGGCATACATCACCACTGGTAATGCCCGGATGGCGTGTTGAAAGCGGTCTTTTCCCTATGATTCTCGTGCATTTCTATCTGGCAATAGCCGAAAGGCATATCCACGACTGTAAAAAATTTGGCGGAGCCTAGCTCTGACAGCGTCTCAGAAATGCTCGGTAGCGGGTACGGGTCGACGCGAGTCACACGGTTTAAATCGCGGAAGTCGACGACAAAACGATATGACCCGGCCAGTTTCTCGACCAGCAGTGCCGGTGCACCCCACGGAGACGTAGAGTGCTCAATGATCCCCTGTTCCAACGACCCTCACAGTCATAAGTGGTATGGGTTGTGTTTGTTGTTTTAGTGCTTAGCTCGGGTTCACTGCCTCACATTTCACGTTGAATGGACACTACGGGCCAACTCCCACGAATCGTCCGTTCTAAGCATCATTCAAGAGACATTGTTGGTTTCGTATTTTTGAAATCGATATACCACATATTTCAGGAAATTTCACCTCGCGAAACATGCATGACTTCGTCTCGGGCATGTGCCTTTTGTATTACAAGTGTAGTATTTTTAGAGCGCATGAGCAACACAGGCAAAAAGAGCGAAGAACTGTTCGGCTGTTTTCATGTTACATGGCAGAAATATCAGTCGCAAGGCCGTGTCGGTATTAGGCCGTATAATGCCCTATTTTTCAAGTTAGGTCGTATATAATAAAGATACAATGTCAAAATCGCGTGAGAGGTGCCTGAGCACAACAATTTGGTTCTTCGGGGCACCTCAGTTGGCTTACGTGATTTGAAGACGGAAGCGTGGTGACACAAATCAACGACTTTGTTGGTTTAATTTATTTGCGGCTCTTTGTTCGGTGTAACCTTTCGCAGCGAATGAACTCAAGAGGCTTCCTTGCAGCTACATGCCGTTTACGTTTCTTTCTTCGCATTTATTTTGTTGTAGTTTGGTTCGGAGCCATTAAACACACGCCACAGCTTCGTGTTGCACTGGGTGGTACTTCTCTACTACCCACACCAGCCATCATGTTCACTTGTGATGTGGCACACACTATTTAGCAGCCCAGCTGTTCAGGGCTGGTCCAAACTACAGTCTGTCCCGGTATCATTTCCGCGCCGCCAAAACCGGTTCCCAGACCCACCCAGAGATGGCGTAACTGCCTCGAAAGGGCAGGAGTCCAGACGTCCTTTCCGACAATGATTCCGCTCGACTAGAACGACAGCGTGCTGGGCGAGTAAATTCGACTGAGCTGGTGAAGGAATCAGCAGCAGGGTAAGCTTAGGGGACCTTACCCTGAGTTACGGAATAAAGAGGAACCAAACCAACAGCGAAAGCAGGTGACTGCCTAGCAATGGACTCACGGCGCAGAAGCTCAGCGAGAGCGCAGCCAAGCTAACCCCAAAATTCTAAAGAAGCCGAGGCTAAACGTATTTGTTGAGACAACGGCAGTTCCACTGTTTCAGAAGATTTTACACTGGGTCGAACTGAGTTGAGCCGTTTTATGTTTTGCTCTACCACTACCAACGTACGTAGGTGGTGCGGTGGCGAAGAACTGAGCTCCTATTCCGGAGACCGGGGTTCGAACCTCCCAGAAACGATATTGTGTTTTTCTGTTTACTGTTTCCAGTGACGGTCATTGTGGGTACGGGGTACGAAGTTTTGCACCACCTTGGTTTCATTCGAATTACTTCACGTAAAGCTTTCGCCTTCAGACGTGGCGCCGCCGTGGAATGGCAGTCAGGCTCCCGGCGAGCACAAGGATACCGCCGCTGAGGCTGACGGTTCCGAGGATGTCTGTGGAAGTGCGCGCAACGAGATGACCATCTTCGTTTATGGAGGTGAGAATAAAGAAATCGACTTTCAAACACCGCTTCTTTGTACACAAACGGTGTGGTACTTAAGTGAAATTTTTCCAAATGTTCGGCAAATGCCAGTGTTGGGGGAAGTAAAGCGTCGGGCAGGCCATTACACTGCAGAGAACTGACCACACTTGATGAATCTTTGTGGTAGTGTTCCGCTTAGCATGTTTGATTACGTACATGGCGGTGGTTGGATACCCCAGTGAATAAGTTCTTTTCTGTCATGTACACCCTCGATCGAAAGTTTACAGACCACCAAGTCGGCAGTTTTGGGTTATAACTTTGTCGCCGGCAGCCCGGGGTACTATGTGCCGTATTTTTCAATACTTCAATAGCTATACGACATCTCACCGAAAGGGAATTAACGTAAAACGGCCATTTTCTTGCTCAGTAAACTCTTTATTGTGGCTGAACATACCTATTTCTGGCTTTGCTTTGTATTTAGCGTATCTTTCTGAGCTCTGTGTCTGCCTCTAGAATTTCCGCAGTCCTACTTGCATTGGTCGTTCCGTTTCCTGGTGCGGGATCTGCGGGACGTCTGCTGCACTGCTCAGTACTGCCACGGCGGCTATCCGGTGAGTGACTTTGACCATTGAGCAGACTGAAGTTATGTACCAGCAACTCGCACAATGTTCGTTGATTTGTACAGGCCAGCCCTATCGCTCTAATATGAACATTTCTTAACCCACTGTAAACTAATGGCGGGCTGAAATAAAAAAAACCAGGTTCTGATAGCCCCTGCCACGAGAAGGGTGGGACGGAAGTTCATTCTCAGTGGCTGTGGCCGTGATCGTCAATTGCGTACCGTTCAGAGTGTGCGCTTACGCCTTTCCAAGTGTTTTCTGCATCATTATAGACTAGCGATGAATTCAAGTTCCATGTGAGAAAGTAGTCAAAGCCCCTGTCTCAAGAGAAATATCATTAAAACGCGAACGTTCCGCCCATGCGATTTGACTCAAAGTCAAAGTCCAAAACCTAGACTGATTCGACCGTGTCGAAATGGTGCGCTTGGATAGACGTCGGCGTCTTAATGCCGGGGATATAGGTTCGCTTCTGACCGCGGGAACCGTTGTTTTTTTTTTTTTTTGTTGATGCACTCGATGTGTCTTTGCTCATGCGCATCCTCCTTTTGTGCGTTTCCGCTTTTTGACGTCATAAAGGAGACGTAGAAAGCTTCGCTAAAAAAAAAATACCGTGGTTAGTTTACACAGTATCGCCCTCTAAAGGGCATCAGACACAAACGTGTTAACAAGATGCATTTTATTGCTTTAGGAAAAGAACTTTTTTATCTAGTGAGTTTCAACTGTTCGATAGAATTAAACTCGGGTGCAATTTTTATCAGTCTACCTCTGTCAAAGTATGCTTGCAGCCGTTGCGGTGTAGGCCCTCCCAGGCGGCACAGAAAGTGTGTCTCAAGGCCGGCCCGTCTATGGCCGCTTTCTGACATGTCCAGCCAGCATCCAGGTTCTGGCAGCCACTGATCATACGATGAGCGTCCAGCATTCGGCAACCAGCGCTTCGGTATTTTTCCGGCCGCTTGTGTTCAGACGCCCAACAGCAGCTACCCGGCTGCTCAATATTCAGTTCACTTTCGGCTGCCGATGTTGAGAAAAAGAATGGCCGAAGTACGTCTTTAGGGCATTCGTTTTTCCTTTGGGAAGCTGTGTTCAGCCGAAGCACGGCAAGCGACCGGCCACAGCATATCCGTATTCGTTGCAGTTGGTGTTCTAAAGGAGACCCGCCGAAGCGCAGCTGCCTCGCATTCGCTCCTTCAACGGTGAACCGCACGTCCGGCGGCAGAATATTCGTTTTCTTAGGGCAACCGGTGTTATACAGGACACCGGCCGAAGCACGGCCCCAGAATGTACATTTTTCATTCGATTAGCGGTCCTCGGCCGAATTACGGCAAGCGAATGGCCGCAGAATGTTTGGCAGCTGGTGTTGAAGAGGAGACCAGCCTATGTAAGGTCTCAGGTTATACGCCATTCTTTCGGTAAGCGGCGTACAGCCGAAAGAGGGCACGTGTCTGGGCGCCGAGAATTCATGTACAGACGTGTTTTTTGAAGGGGACCCGACGGTGTAGGACCAGTTTTCCCCTAGGTGAAGAAAGAGCTGTTAGGAAGCCGAATGACGCAGACGCTTTTTTTATCCGCTCGGTGTTTCTACGTTTTAAATAAACGAACTTCGTTTCTCAAACAGTAATGAGTGTTCTAGGTGAACGGGCAAGGTGCAAGGACTAACTGGACATTACCAGCGAACATTTTAGGCCATCGGAAGGCCATTTAATGCCACAAGAAGGCTCTGCCACACCGACGGGTGAGCTAAGCCTCGCCCGCCGGCTTCGTCGACGCATCAGCTCGAGGCTAATCGCCCCCTCAAGAAATGGAAACCATTGGAGATATCGACCCGGCAGAGATGTTTGACCTGAGGAGGCGGTGGCTCCCCAAAATAAGCGGCCTTAAAGGGCTTCGAGCAAGCGGCCGCCACGCAGGAGCTCAACCGGCGCCATGTCAAGGACTCCCCTCCAGAGAAAGGCAATGGCGCGCAAAAGCGCAATTTTGCGGCTAATCGTCTCACTATAACACTGCGAAAAACAATTTTGCACTATTTTGTTGGTGATAAACGTAGAAGAGGCTAAGCTCGTGCATTGGTAGGCTCAACTTCGTGCGCTGCACTATGTTACTTCATGGGATTTTATGACTGCCTATTTACAAACAAGGGTCGGGATTTCGTCGGGTTTTTCTTGCTCAACGCAGCTTGTTAAGTTCACGCACGATTTGGCTCAAGCAATAGATAAGCCTAAATTAGTTGACTGTATATTTTTTGTACTGCAAATGAAGCATTTGGAGGTGTTGCATATCAGATTCTTGTTAGTACATTGTCGGCTATAAACTGAATGGATCAGTTATTGCATGGATAGCCAAGTCTATCTCTATAAGCAGTCGGTCGCTCTCAATGGTTATTCATCCGGATATGTTCCCGTGACCTCAGGAATTTTCGAAGGGTCAGTTGCGAGCCCTATTTTGTTTCTATCATATATAAATGTTATTACTATTGGCTTCAAATTTTTCTTCAAAATGTTCGCGAATGACTGTGTAGTTTACTGGACTAAAGCGAATGAACGTGGTTCCGAATACCTGCAGCATGATTCTATCTTAATAACATCCTGGTGTGCTGAATAAGAAAAGTCGTTGACTGTTAAAACGTGTGTTGACGTCACCTTCACAATAAAACCTTCATTCCAGTTGAATACGTATACCGTAAATTATGCTGCTTTAGGAACGGCCCGTGAATATTAAATAACTAGAAGTTTATTTAACGACAGGTTAGAGGTTAAATAGGCACGTTCACAACACAAAAGTGGAGCTGCACGTGTTTTTTCCTTTCCGAGATAAAATTTCAGCGAACATCCATCTACCTTGAACGAACAACCGTATTTTACTCATGTGCACTCAATGTTGGAGTACGCATGTGTTTTCTAGGATCCCTACACCAAAGAGCTGGTTGATACGCTCGAAAACATACAGAATATGTCAGTGCGATTTGTATTAGGTAATTGGCACTAACAACTTAGCATGAGGGAAAGTAAAAGTAAACTTCAATGGTAAGACGGGAAAGATGAGAGATGAAACCTCAGGTTGATTTTTTTTCGTAATATGTAACATTCGAAAACTGCAACAGAAGGGGAGAAGTATATCCAAGCGCCATTCTACATATCCCAAAGGGATATGTAGAATGGCGCTTAATATAACTTTCCTTTAAAGGTGACGCCTTGCGCTATTAATTTTATCTTAGATCAATACGAGAGTGTAAATATCTTCCACGTATGATTGTACCAACTGTTTATAATGAGAATTTTCATCGCTCTTTATGGAAATATTTTGTTATTTGGTCGCATATTTGATGCATAGTGTGATGTATTTCACTGCTGTATTGCATTCAAAGGCAAGCAGGTATCAAATAAATAAATAAATAATCAAATAATAAATAAATAAATAAATAAATAAAAAACTTGCGGAGCCGCAAGTTCGCCTCCGACGGGTTGAGAACATTACGCATTCAAACTTGACCAATTAAATATTTATTTTTTTATTCGTTGCAGTATGCAAGGTTTGCTGTATCAATACTACCATTGCTATGTTATTGGTTTTAAACAAATTATGAAACTCTAGTCTGACGCCTTTCCTTGCGTAAACACAGAGGGGTACAACTGCAGCCACCTGAAGCAAGGCGTCATTCGCAACGCGTCTAGAATTTTTTTCACCGTAGTACAATATAGGAAATTTAAGTTCTTCTAGGTTACTAAGTGGTGTGCACTTAACGCATGAAAATAACATACAAAATCGATAGAAAATTAAAGCACTTGTTCGTGAAAGATCACCATAAAAGTTGATCGAGTAGAAAATTTCTTTGCAAGAAAAATACTTTTTTGTGAAGGAAATTATTTTGAATGCTCCTCAGTTTTTGTGGAGTACCAAAAACCCTCCCTAAAGGCATTCGCGCCGGTCATATACAACAAAACTGGTCAAGCAACTGTTGTAAAAATAGTTGTTTTAGTCAGAACATAAAAGTGCTCAGGGAGATTGTCCTAAATGAAATTGGCTAAAAGTGGCACTTTTATCTTCGTGAAATTCAACAGCCCCCCCCCCCCCCCCCGTCATCTTTCTGCGTTTATTGCAGGTAAGCCGCCCCAAAAAGATATCAGGACATGGACAATACATCTATTCAAACTCTGAAAATAACTGAATATTTTCTTTATTCGACAGTAAAAGAGGCCCATCAATTAAAGGAACGACGATTTGTGAGCGCTGTTTATTAAAGGAAATTTGGTGTCAACTGACGCTGATAATTAAGCAAGGCTGCGCTGAAGGCTGGACGGCTGGTGGTTGCCCGCGGGCTAACTTTGATGTGGCTGAATTGGACCCAAAATGCTGGGTTTGTACTGCTGCCCAGCGCGACTGAGTCATCTGCTTGCGCGACATGCAGTGACTGGCCTCAATACAGTTAACGTACTGTGGCTGAACTCCAATGCCAGTAGCACGGCCGTATTTCCGACAGCTTTAGTCCGGCTGGAGTGCGACGACCGCACCTCGGCAGTGCTCCGGTGGCCGTACTTTGGTCGTACACGGGAGCCTTTGGAATGGCCGGAGCCCTACGGCTGGAATGTTGCCGTATGAACGTAAGCCGGTCGACTGGCCGAAGGACACTGGCCATTGGACAACCATGGGAGTACGTCCGTATACGGCCAAAAGGCCCGCATCTGGACATGGGCCGAACATGGCTGCCAGATAAAGGCCGGTCAGAAAATCACTGGCCAAAGCACACCGGCTTGATTTCGCCCGAACAGTCCTGTGCTGCCTGCGCTGTTAATGTTGATGAATGTTCAATTCCGAGAGGTCTTGTTGTCTTTCACTTTGGCCTTAATTTCGCTCTAAACAACATGAAATAACCCCAACAGATTCGTTTTCGGTTTGTTTTGCATAACCTTCCACAACATCATCTCCCCTACGTCAAGCTCTTGCATCTTTATCGCATTCCTCCCTCCAAGAACTTCGTTTAGTTAGCGTGCCTGCAAAATCCGGTATCTGATTTAATGAATTGGAGATGCTCTCGCGGAAATGGAATTGGGCTGTCCAGCAGTTTAGATTGTGCCACCCATGAGCCTCATCTCTTCGGCTCGCTTTCGGAGATTGTGCGGGCTTCCAAGTATGCCTGCTTCCGTTAGCGAAGACCCAGAACTCTAACGCCACCCGTACTCATGGAAGGGTAGTTGAAGCCAGGCGCGACCTTGCGAAGTCACCCTCACCCGTTTTCGATGTCGTGTGCCAACTTTAAATTTTTTCTAGCATCACTGCACTCTATTTCCTTCGCCTCTATGTACGTTCTGCAACAAACTACAAACAATCCATCCTTTTCCCCTTCCTGTTAATGATTGTCCTCCATACAAAGGAGGTGCTGAGATGGCCCATGCAACCTGCTTAACGTTCCACTGTCTCCTCCACTAATTTTACCGTTCAGCGCGAAAGGGCTTGGATCCTGCCATGGGACCTTGGCGCTGCGTTGCACTCATTTATTCTAGAATCTGGTCGTATGCCGTGCAAACTGTCGCATTGCCGTCCCGGATTCCCTCTTCAAACATACAAACATTTTGTTTACTGCTTCGCCTGCACCCAATGCTCTCCCCGCTATACCTACTTTTAATTTTCTTGGAATTATGTTTTACCAGTTTCTTACTTTTGTTTACACTCTGTTTAATATTGTTTCGCTAAGCGTCTGCTGTAATGCATTCCATTATCAACTATTATTGCCCCCAAAACCTCTATAGTTTCTCTCGGCAAAGTAGCAGTTTCCTATCCAATCACTCTGATTGGCTAATAGCCAACCGACTGGTGTTACCACCACACCATCAGGCACTAAGAAGCCTTTGATCACTACCGCAAGAAAACCATTCCGATTTCGTGGCAACACCACGTCAGAAGGTGCAGGTGCCCGGAGAAGTTTTTATCGTGCTATCATCAGCATTCTCTACACTATTTGAAAGTAAAAATACATTACCTTCCCTATGTTTTCCCTTTGCTGGTATGAAATTTCACGAACATTGTTTTCGTCACTGGATATTCCTCCACAGCGCAGATAGCACGCCACGTGTTTGGCAGTGAAATTTTGTTGCATGTTGCTCGCGAATCGGCAGCTAGCCTAGTTGGTATATAATATATTTTGAAGGCTACTAATTCCTTGAACTCTAAAAGCCGCAGTGGACAACGACGTTCTCTATTCATTTAGCTTTTCCAAGAACATTCTGTTCTGTGTTACGCTGCTGCACCCAGTAATGACTGATTCAACTTTCCTGTTCGCTTACGTCCCATAACACAGTGACGCCTGGCAGATAACTGACTGACTAATTTGTACATGCTGTTCTATGCGAGCGCACTTACCAACATAACGCAGTGCTGGCCACATAAAATTGGCGCCGTAGTAGAACTACAACGGTGCTTATCACGTGTCGCAGTGCATCAAGATGACTGAACAAAGCTGGCCAGCTATTGTTTAATCTTGTCATGTCGGTACGTTTGGAAATTGTGTACACGCTTCCAGAGTCGCTGGTACAATCGCTAGATCAGCGCTCCCCGTGGGCAATGCTTATTGATCGTGCCGAACTAATTGGCGTGTTGCAAAAAGATACTTCCATTCTGCAGCTTCCTTCATCAATCTTCCAAAAGAAGAAACGAACAGGAAAGCTGTTGGCACCTTGGTTAAAACTGTTGTAGTAATATTTGAGTAATAAATGTTTAATGACCCTGAAAGGGAAAGGAGTAAGAGCGGAAGGGTCAGCCTCCCAAGTACAAGAGGTCGTGAGTTTCAAACAGAAAAATATTTCTTTCTCTTGGTGGCACAAACTAATTTTACTGCAGAAGAGCTAAATATTATTATGCCAGGTCTAATATTGTCGCATAGGGTTTTGTTAACATTGTAAGTCGCTATCCTCATTGCATTTTCCCTCTTTATCTCCCCGCCCCCCCCCCCCCCCCCCCCCCCCCGAGAAGCTTTGCCAGATTTCTCGACCCGGCGTCTGCGACTCAACACTCGACCACCGCTGCGACCTAGAGAAGCAGCCCAATCACGCATGACAGCGCGCAAAGTAAATAACAAAACAAACGGCCATCGCTTCGCGGCCACAAGAACGTTCTAGACTGGCCTGCAAGCCGGTGATCCTTTCTCCGTCGAATCGCGCCGATATTTCGAGATTGGGAAAACAAGAAAAATAGCAGCGCAAATGGCCCCTCTGCAGCGAGCGCTTTGTATGTTGTTTTAAATGCCGAGCATTTATTTAACTCACGATGTCACCCGTTCTAGTTGTCCATCGTAGTCCGCACCCCTCCCCCTACACTATATAAAAAAAAAATAACACTTACCGGCGCCTGGTTTCAATCCCACGACCCTGCGGGCGGAACGCAAGGTACATAGTGCTCTACCCACTGCGCCACAAAGCCTACATAGAATGGAGGGCTACGAACGCGCCTTATATCCTTGACTCATTCAAACTACGTCAAGAAGCTGCTGATACAACGCATTCACTACCTGAGGGCGGAACGCGAGGTACATGGTGCTCTTCCCACTGCTCCACAATAATCATACCCACCTGCTAATAAATGATGTCACGTGACCACGTAATTACGTCTCCTTATTTAATTACAATACAACAACCAACAGCAACAAGTGCAACAACAATAACGTAACGCAAACCACTTAACGTCGTGCGCCCCCGGAAATACTCTGCATTTGATCGTGCCCCTAGGTAGGGGGATGTTTAGTTTCCTGCCGCAGCAAGAACCAGGCGGGCTCCTGCGCAGTTTGTGGCGCATACCCACTTGGGGGATTGGCCAGGATCTTTTTTTTTTATTTCGCCGCGTGAGGGCGGGTATAAAAGGAGTGTCCGTGCGTACGCTAAAACAGTATTGTTAGAATGTTGTGATGTCATGGCTGCCTTTGGTCATGCGCACATCGCCATTGGCGACATTCGTCTGGGAAG
Source organism: Haemaphysalis longicornis (assembly GCA_013339765.2). Taxonomy (NCBI): domain Eukaryota; kingdom Metazoa; phylum Arthropoda; class Arachnida; order Ixodida; family Ixodidae; genus Haemaphysalis; species Haemaphysalis longicornis. Next base: position 135,114,084 of record CM023449.1, on the reverse strand, counting down.
ACTCCAATGTGCTTCCGAGTTCTCGAATCTTCGTGTTCCTCCTTGAATGGCCTCGCCTACACCGAAGCAACACTTCATAGGTAGCCACATCGCCTATGGTATAGCGGTGCATCCTCCGGCCAGTCGGTGGATATCGCTGGACTTCGGGTGCTACATATGCATCGAACTGTTCATGTTCCTACTTTGAAACATTCGTTGTTAGTACTCGTTTGTGTATTTCCAAAATACCTACAGCGGGAAAAGAAGCAAAAGCAGGATAAAAACGACGGTACTTTATTTCTTTTCGCGCTGTAGGTATTTTATTAGCAGCTAACAACTCGCCCAGCAGTACACATCGTTAAACGTTCGTGTCATTGTGTAAAGTTTAACGTTCTCGCATTTGTGTTATTTTTTGTCACGTCTTGTAATGTTTTCTACTCTTGCACCTGCCCAGTTACTTGCTTATTGAGAGATAAGCCCGTCTTTGTTTGTTTGTCGATTTACGGCTCTGTCTCGTTGAGGCCACTCGTGAGACGGCCGATCCCTAGTACACGGTACCCTGTTGGGTCACCGGGTTTTTTTCCTCGAAAGATTTGACTCCCCCATCTTCGAGGCAGCTCTCCTGATTACTAAGCGTGACATTTGGCCATCTTTGTTTTCTTAGAAGTTTTGGACTCCTGCCTAAGTCTGTATCGGTCTAGGTTTGAGCGACCAAATGTATTCAGAATGTTCCGTCTACTTTATTTTATGTTCCAACTGTACTTGCATGCTCAACATGGTACCGATGTTTGCATCTCATTTCCCTCAACCAGAAAGTGCACGTTGATAGCTAAGCCTTTACTAGGTGAGAAAAAATAATTGATTGATTGATTGTATGTTTTAACGCGCCGCCTCAACGCAGGGGATGAGGCGCGCCGAAGTGGAGGGCTCCGGGTTAATTTTGACCACTTGGGGTTCTCTAACGTGTTTCCACATCTGGTACACACGGGCGTTTTTGCTTTTCGCCGCCATCAGAAAAGCGGCCGCCGCGGCCGGGATTCGCACCCGCGACAGGTGAGAAATTCAGAGCCATTTACAAAGGTAATACTTACGGGCCTTGATTTTCCCAGTCTCCATGAAATTGCACATAGCTTCCTACGCCTAATTTCATTTCCTCGTGCTTGTACTGGTATTTCGGCTGTAAAGAAAAATAATCATATAATAGCGCAGGTTATATCTTGCCAGGCTTCAAAGCTGGCGTTCGCCAACCCGCATCAATGCTGAAAAATTACTTTGTTTGAAAGCAGGTGTAACCAAAGATGCACATGGCCATCGTGGGCTAGTACTACTTCCCATCATACGTAAGCCCAACTTACAAATTAGTGTTCAAATTCCCTACAAAGTCTTGCATCTGATTACCAAGCTCAAATATTTCACTCGCGACTCAAAGGTATTCTTAATGTTAATAAGAGTTACACAACAGTTACAAACGCATTCTTACAGAAAGAGAAGGCAAATGTGTAGTCTGATAGTCGGTAATTTTATCTTTAGGCGTCATTGATGGACTTATTAACATTCTCTTGACTGAGTTTGATATTTGATATTACGCTTAGCAAATGTTCCAACCTTATTTCAAGCAATCATCTTTGCATGAAACAAGCAAATACATTTGCGACCGCCATTTTTTAAAGATGATTAACTTTCTTGGGAACTTAAACCACCCTACATTTGGGTCAGCCCGTCTGCGTCTCTCTATGTCTGTCTCTCGAATCAGGCACATGGCCCAGAAAATAAAACAAATTCTGAAACTAGCAGTTTATAGACTCAAAAGCACTCTAAGCCTCAATATCTGGTACTATACTTCAATCTTGTCAACAATTCAAAGCGGAAAGAAAATATTAGGCACGTTTAGGGCGGAATATCAATACAGTAATGCGTAACTGATGCTGGACAGTGTTCTTTCTGTTTGAAATGATGCACATCCAATATTACCGATAGCAATAAAAATACGCCTTGAACACCACACGTTTACTAGAAATACGAAAACAGCTCGTACCAGAGCCTGAGCCTTACGGCAACATTTCAAATGCAACAGTGGCGAAAGTGCCGCACGAGATAGATAGATAGATAGAAACTTTATTGTTCATGGGAAGGTTAGGGCGAATCAGCCGCCTCGGTCCAGGCAGCCGCTGAGGGCCCTGATGATGTGGGCCGCCAGTTCCCGTTGCTGTTGGAAACTCGCCGCAACAGCCAGCCACTCTCCGGTGTAATTGTGTGGTTGGGTTGGGTTGTAGGGGCACTCCCACAGAATTTGGTCCTGGGTAGGGGGAATAAGGCAGTGGGGACAGAGTGGGACAGGGGTGTCTGGCGTGCGTTCGAACAGATGGAGCCGAGTGGGTGTGTGCTGTGTATGTGTTTGCGCCTGCCGAATGACTACTTGCTCGCGACGGGTAAGCCCGGAATGGAGGGGGGGGAACGTGCGGCGTATGCTTAGAATGTCTGCTAAGGTGGGGAGCGGAGGGGGAGGACAGGGATTTGTGTCGCGAGCGTCGACAGGGGCCCGGAGGAGAGCTTCGCGAGCAAGCTGATGAGCGCGTTCATTCCCTGCAACGCCTGCGTGACCGGGGATCCAGTGCACGTGAAAAGGCCCTTTAACGTTGTTGAAGAGGGACAGAGAGGAGGGGAACGCAAGACCTTGAGCCAGGTGGTAGCATGCTGACTTCGAATCGGTGTAGATATTGGTCGTGCGGACGGGCGATGTGTTGTCAGCAGCGGCAAAAGCGATAGCGAGAAGTTCGGCTTCTTCTGGGGAGGTGCAGCGTCGAGTGATGGAGTAGTGAGTACCATCTGAAGTGATGAAGGCGACCGCACCGAGGTTATCTTCAAATGCCGCATCTGTGAATACGTGGCGGCTGTCGGTATCACGGTTTACTTACTTGGCGTAGTATGCGGCACGAATAAGACGGCGTTTGGGATTGCGTTCCTTGTCCATGTGGCGGGGAATTGGTGCTATGGTAATATTTTGGAGTATTTTGCTGTCTAGAGGAGTTGTTTGAGGTCGGGGAGGACGGGACGGGTATCCTAATGTGCGTAAGATATGAAGACCTGTTGCAGTTTCGGAGAGGCGTTGACGTTGGTGGCTGCGGTGGATGTCAATTATGTCAGTAACCGTCGGGACAACACCAAGTTGCGCAAGTCGGGTGGTGCTAGTGGTAATAGGAAGACCCAGAGAAATTTTTGTCGCTTTGCGGATAAGAGCGTCAAGCTTCCCTTCCAAGGTGCGCGATAGGACGACGTACGGCGCTTGATAGCGAATGCGGGAGAGAATAAGAGCATCGCGGAGTTGAAGAAGGTCCTGTTCTTTGAGTCCCCTGGAGCGTGTAGTGACACGGCGCAGCATGTTAAGAATGGGTTCACCCTGACGGAGAATGTGCTGCACAGCCAAACCTCCTCCTCCATCAGATTGCATGTGAAGGCCAAGAACTTTCAAAGTTTTTTGTGGGTAGATGGTGTTGTCATGGTGATGAAGGACAACTTGAGGTGGTTTCCACTTACGGGAGTGCACAAGCAGCAATGAAGTTTTCTCAGCCGAGCAAGCTAGACCGATAGTGTGAGCTGCTTGATCAACGGCTCTGAGGGCGTCTTGAAGGGTGTCTTGAATGAATCCCGGACTGCCGCGCTTGATCCAGATAGTGATGTCGTCGGCATACAGAGAGTACTGAATTTCGGGGAAAGATTGTAGAGATAGGCAGAGCCTAAGTGCCACCGAGATGACGCAGGAAGCCGCAGCAGCCGCGTTAGCCTAAGCTTAGCCTAAGTTAGCCCAAGCCACGAAGACAACGAAATGGGGCCCAAGCTACACCAACTCCAGCATCCTAATTTATCGGCCACATTTATTGGAGATGAAGTAACGGCAAAAGCAACAGCAGCTATCGTCATGGGTTTCGAGGAAGTCCACGAAGTGAGTGACCACGAAAGGGCGGTAAAACACCGCTCTGGAGAGCTACAAGAACTCCATGGTGAGCGTTTCACACAGCTACATGCACATAACGTCGACGGAACTAGACGCAGGCTCTGAGCAGTCGCACAAAAAGTCAACAGCGGGAAGCCAATATGTTCGGGCAATAAAGGGAGCAGCACGACAACGCTGTGACAGAGGTGAGCACCCTTGCACGTGCCGGGGCTAATGACTTGCTTAGTGGATCTGGAAAACTAGTCTCTCCGCTACCAAAGGTGGACATAGTGAAACCACGTAAATTCCCGCCAGTCAAACATTACACGGCAGCTAAAATCACACAACCTAACTTAGTCGCCTGTTGACGAGAAGGAGCATCAAAACTTTGTTACAAGAATAGATTTTGGGCCTGTGACCCTTTGCAAAGGTTCAGTCCCTATTCCGGGACCCCATTGGTCCAGGCCACCGCTCTCGCCTGTTGAGCTAGAGCCCTTTGGGTCACCAGCCCCGCAAAATTGAGCAAGACCGCCTCCCACGCATCTCTGGTACGAAAAGGGTTACAGTATAAAACTGGATTTTTATATGCCCACACCATGTGCAAGGTATCGGACACCTCACCGCAGTGCGTACACCACCCATATTTCCCAGTATCGAAATGCTTTGCTACTGCAGGGCACAAAAACGTGTTCCTCTGCAGGCGCCATACTATTCGCTCACCGACCTTGCTTACACCTTTTGCAGGGGTTGAAAAAAGACGGCAGTTATTGCAATGTCTAACGATTTCTCTAAAACCGCACAAGCCGTTTCCTTGTCTGCTAACTGGGAAGACTAGATTAGCCGCGCGGTGGGTAAGCGCTCGGGCAGCCGCATTCGCTGCCTCGGTATTGCTTAGGCCCTGATGGCTCGGTGAGCGTACAATTTTTTTAGTTTTTTTCATTTCATTTCATTTATTGTACTCTCAGGGTTTACAGCATTGCAGAGGGGAACATGCACTGGCGAACAGTGTACAAGATACAAGATACAAAAACACATGAATAAGGCACAGCAACATTTACAATACAAAAGGTAACTAACATTAAAATGCAACGGTTCACAGTATCATAGTTAAAAAAAAGCAAGTAACAAAAGTCAGCTTGTTACACTGTCAATACAAAATATATTATCAAGTGCTCTTTTGAAACTGCAAGGATCGGCAATGGATGCAAGAAAATCTGGGAGGTGATTCCATTCCTGAGACGTGTTAGGCAAGAATGAATGAAAATATGTTGACGTCCGGCAGCGAGGTACGGCAACTTTCTGCGCATGGTCACTGCGATTTGACACATAAGATGGAAGGGTTATCAAAAGTGAACGAAGAAGGGAGTTGTTATGATAAATTTTGTGCACATGTACCATGCGCGATATCTTCCGGCGAGTAGCGAGCAGTGAAATGGCAAGAATCGATTTCATGTGTATAACTCTAGCGGCTCGGCGGTAATCAGATAATATAAACCTTACGGCACGATTTTGGATCCTCCACAGTTCGTTAACTTGAGTGGTATTGCCAGGGTCCCATATAGATGAAGCATATTCCAAATGTCGACGAACGTAGGTAGTATAAAGCAGCTTTTTGAGATCCGCCGGGGCTGTGAAAAAATTTCTTCTCAGGAATCCTAAGACACTATTTGCTTTACAAATAACAGACGTGATGTGATGTTTCCAAGATAGGTTGTTAGATATATGGACACCAAGGTACTTGTAGGAAGGGACGGAATCGAGCAAGGTTGTGTTAAGGAGGTAACTTCGACATGCGGCGTTGTTACGAGATGCGCGCATAGACTTACACTTGGAGACGTTTAATTCCATTTGCCATAATTTGCACCAGTTAAGTACTTTGGTTATATCTTGGAGAATAGCGTCATCATCATTATTGTATATTGAGCGATAAATTACACAATCATGAGCGAATAGGCATATTTTTGATATGATACTATTAGGCAAGTCATTAAAGTAAATTAGGAACAGTAAAGGCCCCAGGACAGACCCATGTGGGACACCGGAAAGTACTGGTGTAGTAGAAGAATCGAAAGTATTGGCTGATACAAATTGCGAACGGTTAGTAAGAAAGCCACGGATCCAAGCAAGCTCCTATGAGTCAATGCTTAATAGGCTGAGTTTGTATTCGAGCAAGGAGTGAGCTACTTTTTCAAAGGCTTTGCTGAAACCAAGAAACACGCAGTCAGTTATTGTTCCGGAGTCGAGAGATATGTGCAAACAATTGGTAAATAGTAGTAGCTGGGTTTCGCAGGAGAATTGTTTCCGGAACCCATGTCGCAGAAACCACGATTCTCAACTTGACTGAGTTTTGGCTTCGCAAACAAAGGTGCCTAGCTTCAAGAAATAGTGATGGTGTATGCTAGTCAGGCACATATGAATTAGGCTATTGCTTAGTCAAGGTGTAAAAAAATTAAGTTCTTGAAGAAACTTGGTAAGTTGAATGGCGATGGTATGTTCCAAAAGTTTGCATGGCACCGATGTAAGCGAGATGGAACGAAAGGTAAGTGGATCATGGATTGCCCCCGACTTATGGATTTGGACAATCTTGTTTATTAACCAGTCGTTTGGAAGCTCAGCCGTAAGTAGTGACTGTGTAAATATTCGTTCAAGAATGATAGCAGCCGTATATTCAAGAATTTTGTGGCGATGCCATCACAACCACAAGCCGATGAAATCTTCATTTTTTCGATGATAGACCGTATTCCTTCTGAGCTAATAACTATGATATCCATTAAGGGAAACTTTGATGGCTCTGAGGGAATTGTTTTATTAGTACTGGCTAGTTGAGAGAAAGTTTTAGTGAAGGAACAGTTAAGTAAAGATGCACACTCATTATCCGGGTCTACATATCCTTGAAAAATTACAGACAGTTTGTTATGCTTCTCATCACACCTCACAATGTTCCAAAATCGTTTAGGATTATATGGCAGTATAGAGGACAAAATACAGTTAAAAAAGGTAAGTTTAGCAACTTTGAGCTCGCTTAGGTACGTAGCAGCTGCAATTCCACGATTTTTTTCTTAAACAAATTCCAATTTTCTTTTACGGTGCTTTCGAAGCTTCCAGAAAAGAAGTAGTCCAAAACGAACATAAATCGTTATGCATTGCGTTAAAGTCGGCTTTTTAATGATCTCGTATCATTTTGAAATTGTTGGGCGTGCGCAGGGGTGGAAGTGATACCGAGAAGTGAATTATGTCATGATTCAATTAGGCATGAATATTATCGGCGACACAAGATCTGGAGATGGCGTGAACACAAGATCTAGGACTGATGATGAAGTCGAAGTGACACGCGTCAGATACAGCACTAGTTGTGATAGCCCAAAACCACTATACATTGAATAAAAATGAAGAGATTCGGATGCCGTTGCGATAGAGCACTGATACGCGTCTGACCATTGAATGTCGGTAAAGTTGAAATCGCCTAAAAGAATAACAGTTGCGCCAAGGAAACCTACAGTGATTTGGTTCAAGCAGTCGTGAAACGATTCACAAAAATTTGGCGGGCTGGATGGTGGTCAATAACAGACTCCAAATATTAGGTTTTTAAAGCCGGTACGAATACAACACCATGTCGATTCAATGTCAGTAAGAATAGAAACAGAGAAGCATTCAATTTAATCTTTGACCGCGAGTAGAACACCCCCGCCTCCATGCTCAAATGTGTCACAGCGAAACACCTTGTACTGTTATCCGCATTGAAAAATTTCATCATCTGAGACTGAGCTGGACAACCACGTTTCAGTTATAGCGGCCACATAAGCGTCACAATCATTCATCAAGGCACACAATTCATCCCTTTTTGAAAAAAAGGCTGCGAATGTTAGTACTTAGTACCACTAACTTAGTGTTGGTGGTTGAGCTAGCACCACGCCCTGCGTTCCCCTAACTAACAGCACTGGATTGCGTACGGCCTGACCGAAGTCGACGAGGAGACACAGCCTGGGCAACATATGGGGTGTCACTTGCGGCACTACTGGAGATACTGCGTGAGCCGTTACTTGTAATCATAGGTCGGCAAAACAGAAAGAACTCACTCAAACTCAATCACAATTTTTTTCATTCACGCTGTGCTGAATCAAACTCAGACTCAAAAAGCTCGTCTGTTCACAAAATCACTCGTACTCAGTCATCAAATACTCATTTGTAATCATACTCACTTGTACACAAACTCATTTGTCCTCAGGAGTATTCGTACTCAATCTGTACTCATGAGTACTACTCATTCTACACTCACGAGTACTACTCCTTCTGCACTCATGAGTACTCAATCTGTACTCATGAGTATTAAATTTGTATTACTCACGAATAATAAACTTATCTGCACTGTTAGCTAGGTCGTATCTCGAATAGAAGAATAAATATAAAAAAATAAAATGTTTAATTGATTAGAAAAACACAGGTTACATATATATCAGGACAGAGCAAGAACACGTCTGACGCGGTGCACTGTCGTAGGGCGACTTACTGCGCGAAGGCACGTACATGTGAGAGAGCGAATCGGAACGTAAGCACTCGCGTTGCGCCTGGCGTCTCCTCTTGTTTCAGGAATAAAACAACGAAGTCTACGCCGGGTCGGGCTCAGGGGAGCTCGGGACTTGTCGGTGCGGCCGTGGCCGTTAACTGCGGTTTTCTGCGTGTCTTCAGGTGGCAGCTTTTGTCGTCCGTTTTCGTTTCCTGGGGCGCTGATACTCTCGTAATCGTGCTCCAAATCTGAGTTGTGCCTGCCCGCAGGCAAAATGAAACGTTCGCGTAGATTGAAGTTCGTTCGTATCCAGATCACTGTCCGCTTATTCACAGATGCTCGATGCTGGCGTTTGTTTTTTATTGTTCCGGATTCTAGAAACGTCGTTAAGAGGGTGTTCGTTTCGTTGAGTTTCGGTGAATTTCAAATCTGCTTGATTTTATTGTGTGTGTGCCGTGGGATTGCTTTCATCAGACCTGAACTTGACAGTGTTTACGGCGTTGCGTTAGCCACGCCGCTTCCGTCGGCGATTGTGTTCGTGTAGCTCGTCGCGTGCTTGATGCATGTGGGGCAGTAGACCTCCGGTTTGTCCGGTGGTGAGCTGCGTTGTGTAGGGATGGCATGGTTCGGCGCGTTGAGGACGTTGCTTGAATTGTCGTGTGCGTTGCGTATGGGGCAGGAGCCGTTTGGCTTTTCGTTTAGTGTGCGGTAGCGTGGCGTTTTCGTAGGGTGGCATGGCTGATCGGTCAAGGTCGTTGCGGCTCCGTGCTCGAAGTCGCAGTGGTTGTTTCGGAAGTGAAACCGTTGTAGTGGGGAAGCAGGCGTGGTTCATGCCGTCTGTTCGGTCCCACATTCCTTGGCGTCGCAAGCGTGACTTCATCGTTAGGGCATTCGATGCCTTCGTCTGGATTGGGTTCATTCATTTCCGTTCTTGCCGTGTCCGTGTCGTCGCCCAAGCCCTCGTCTTTTGGCCGTTGTGTCGAGAATGTTATAATCGCTATCTCTCCCATACAAGCAGGCTCCGTTCGTACCGAGTCCGCTTGCGCGCGGTTGCGTCCTCTTGTACGAAATGGTGTTTGTTGTGTGAGTCTCGGTCGGATCGTGGGTGCCGGGGATCTTGTTCGTTCTAGCTCGGACATGCCGCATGTACTGGCCGTGTCGTTGCTCGATGACGGACCTACCTGCACGAGTGTTATGTCGTTCGTCCTCTGGACATCGGGCTGGAGCAGCGGGTGTGGAGAGCTCGTACGTTCCGGTAGGGTTAAACTGCGTGCGCTGGGTCTATTGTTGCTTGTGGCCAGGTGATTTCTGCGGTTGTAACATTCGCCGGCCAAGTCGGATAGCAGCAGCGGGAGCGGAGGATGTCGCGAATAGTAGTTTCCTCCGTGTGCTGGCTTGGTGGCGTTCCGTGCGCTGTGCCTTTCGTTCGCCGTGGTCACCTCCACTGGTTCAAGTTGGATGTCGTTCGTCACCTCTGGTGCGTTTCGTGCGCTGTGCGTCTCGTTTTATCTAGGAAACTCCCCTATAATTGGTGTGCGGTTGTTCGCCACGTATGGTGCATTTCGGCCGCCGTGCGTCTTGTCTGCTTGTCGTGGCCATATCCACCAAGCCGGATGTGATGTCGTTGCTTGCGTGGACCGGCGCCGGGACAGCACGAGCGAAAAATGTACGTACTGGCTCCGTTGCGTTCCGTGCTCTCAGCGTTCCGTACGTGTACGTCTGTACCGGAATAGCGGGTGCCAGGAACGGGGTGCCTTCTGGCTCGTGCACGCTGCGTACGTTGCGCGTCTCGTTGTCGTTGCTGGAATGACCTGCGCGTGGGCGATGTAGCTCGTGGGCGATGTAGCAGAGCAACGTGTGTTCGTTATCTCGCCAGAAATGCACTGACCTTTGATGCGTTTCCGTACTCGTGGCGATTACATGGGAGAGGTCTGGTGAGCACGCAATCACAATTTTACATGCGTCGTCTCGTTCATGTGCGTGCCGTCGTGCATTCTGCCTGTGTCCGGATCTCGTGCAGTCCAGGCACCGTGGGAAACGTGCGGCCCGCTCTCGCCATTTGTCTTTGTAAACTTTCTCGTTCAACACGCACTCTTAACAACTGACCTGATCATATTGTCAAGTTTCTTAAGATCGTTTTGTCGTACGTTGAGATAGGGCACTGCATATGTCATGCGGCTGATGACGCAGGCCTGCACTAGGCGGAGCGTCTCGCATTCCTGGAGGCCCCGTGTTTGCGTGAAACTCGACCGATCATGCGGCTGATTTGTTCATACGTGGATTTAAGTTTGTTAAGGGCAATTGCTTTATTGCAGTTGTTATTACTCCCTTCTAAAACGTCCACCGAACGTTTAACGCAGCTCGGGATGCACAATACGATCACTGAGCTCATAGAGGCTCAGTACACGAGTAAAATCATGCGACTGTCAATGACAACTACTGGCAGGCAGGTCCTTGAAGATATTCGCATCGCTCGACCCCCTACAACTGAAGACAGAGCGGACATCCCTCCCCCTTGGCGCCGCAAACTAGTCGTTAAACCTCTGCCTCATCATACGCACCCTGACCGAAACTCAGGAAGAAGGCAAGCCCGAGCAACAGCCATAACAAAACAATATCGCACCCGTAAAGGCATGTATTATGTATACGCAGCGGGGCCCACACCGGAGGGTATCTGTACGGTTGCGGTCCTGCATGAGGGAATACAGGTGGCTGAAATATCGGTGAAAACAAGTAAAATTGAGTTTGCTGAAGAGACGGCTATAGCTTTGGCCGCCACTCACTCTGACGCGACGCACAAAATGTCCGACTCGCAACAAGCTTGCCGAAATTTCATCAGGGGTCGGATAGCACTCCTAGCTAGATAAAAAATTCTCACAAATGCCAATACAGAAATATCCGTTACCATAAAACAACTTGTATGGGTACCTGGCCACCAGGGAGTAGAGGGGAACGAGGCTGCGTACACAGCCGCCCGAGCGTCTCTCCCCCGGAGTTCCTCTGACTTCCCAGGCTCTGACCGTACACTTGTACCTTACCCGCTAACCACATTCTCTGAGGTCACAACATACCTGCGCCACGGTAGGCGGGCGTTCCTGGTGCCTGCCGAGGGCCTGGATAGAGCTGAGGAACGCCATCTTCGCCGGCTGCAGACGGGCTCATTCTACAGCCCCGCAATGCTCAAACACATCAACCCGTCCTTCTCGGGTTCGTGTAACTTCTGCGGTCAGTGGACAGACACGTATCATGTGGTATGGGCCTGCCAGTATAATCCAGGGTTAAAAGTCAAAGTGAAGCCAACGAGGGAGGGCTAGGAGGCGGCCCTGTCCGGCTGCTCGGACCTAGAGTCTCAGCCGGCTCTCGTCCAGCGGGCACGGGCGGCGGCCTCGACCAATTGGATCCCAGACTGAGGAATACCACCCACGCAAGAAAGGCCTAACCGCCTCTCCCTCTCTTTAACTCTGTCTTGTACATTAGGAAAGTTTTTCCTCCTCCTCCTCCAACTCACGCAGCCTCCTGCTCTCAAACAGCGCCGCTTGCAGGGTCCTCTGCCGTTTGGTGTAGGAGGCAGCGTGAAGTAGCGTCAGCACATTCCTTCGTTTGGAGAGATGGCGACGTTCTCCATTGTCCTGTAGAAGACCCAAGACAATGTCGTCCTTACGGCCAGATCAGGGTAGCCTTCGTAATCGTAGTGCGCTCACAAACTGCTGTTTCTTCGCAGAGCATAGGACTTAGCGTTCCGTTGAAGACAGCAGTGTGTCGACCACCACTGACAATGGAGTCCGTCGGTGCCTCACGTCTGCGTGCCGCACTCTCGTAGTCGTGGTGCGGTTCGTCCACGTTGTTTGTCTCTTCATCCGTTCGTCCTCTCATGGCCTCAAATCCTTATCCTGTCGACTGCAACATCTTAGCTAGGTCGTGGCTGGAATGAAAGGCTAAACAGAAAAAAATAAAATGAATAACTATTTATGCGAGGCTAAACAATATATGCGAGGCTAAACAAGGTGTCGCACGCGTTCAACTGGATATTATGATGTCCGATTCACAACTCACAAACGTGCTTAGGTGTACTCGGATATTTTATTTCCATTGCTGGGCCAAATTAAACCGCCGCGCCTTTACGGTGGGGCTATACGCTCACTTGTAAATGGCACTATACGAGACCATATTACTAGCGAACCTGAGCAAAATGCTTCAAAACGGGAACCTAATAAAACCATATGGGCGCACGTACATCAGCCAAATTGTCGCTTGAATACGCACAGCGGAATGGTGCGGACAATTTCGGTGAGACAAACGTTACAAACCACGCAGTCGGTTTGACGCGAGTTACGTAAATGAACTGCGACTGTTAAAATGAGCGGTTCGGCTCACGAAACGACTACACAGCGTTACATGCGTCTACGGAAACTTCTGAAGACCGAAAAAGAGGGACTTCAGTACGCCTAGTGCGTGCATTGTTAGCAGTCTCCACCGCCTCTCCCCTAAAGCAACTGGAAGGGAGCAAGCGCAATGAATCCGCCACGCGTTCTCAGGCCGCGTCAACAAAAATAACTGCGGCAGTCAACAAGTGTCATAGGAGAAGAGCAACTGCGGCCGCGTTTCCCGCGGGGCCCTCAACCCCTCGTTTTTGCCCTCTTCACCGTGACCCCTTTGCGAGCGACCGCCGAGAAACGCTTACAGCGCCAAACAGGGACCGGGAAAGGGGAGAGGTGCAGTTTTCGTTGTCTAATTTTGCCATCCTTGACTGCTAAGCTGCACAGCGGCACCGCTAAATGTTTGCGACTCGTACACGCGCGTCCGGACTCGAGCTCGTGATAAAACTTGTTTGCACTACTGTACTAACGAGTGCATATACTCAGAGTGCAAGCACTCGCAAAACCAGCATTCATGAGTATTGTACGCATGAGTATTGTGTACTCATGAGTACTGTGTACTCATGAGTACTGTGTACTCACGAGTACTGTGTACTCATGAGTACTCATACTCTGTAGTACTCAAACTCATGAGTACTCATACTCATGAATACTGTACTCACAAGTACTGATACTCATGAGTAGTGTACTCATGAGTACTGTACTCACGAGTAGTGGACTTTCCCCTGTACTCACTCGTGATCATACTCACCTTTTTTTCTGGGTGTACACTCAATCATCATCGTACTCACTCGTGAGTTTGAGTACAAATGAGTGTACTCACGAGTGAGTACGCCGACCTATGCTTGTAATGTCGGGAGCACCTGTGCTATTACCTATGTTATTACTTGGCGAGGAACGTTTACCTGTAGCATTTCCGATTATACCAATGATTTAGTGGTTTTACCGTAGCCATAGCATTTTCCATTAGCGAAGAGTTAGAGTTTCGTGTGACGAAGATTGAAAAGAAATTGGAATGCCTTACTATACTCGTACAAAAGTTTTCTCGCGTCCCGCGTAGTTCCGCAAAAATCCTCGCTCATACTTATATCGCTGCCTTTTAGTAAGAAGCGCTTATCCAAGACAGTTTCTTTTGTTTTGTAGGTCGCAAATTTTACCACAAGAGGACGGTTCCGGCCACTGGTGAATTTGGCAATTCTGTGAGCACGAGCGAGGTAATCGGACGATATAGTCAGCTTAAGATTACCAGATAAAAACGTGGGAACATTTTTTTCGGTATATCCGGCGTTTCACAGACGTCATCTGTAATCCCAAAGAACGAAAGGTTGTCCCTACGCGAGCGGTCCTCCATATCATCAAGACGTGTTCGGAGCAAGTTCGTTTCAGTTTCAACGCCTTCGACTACAGCACGTGTCGCATGAAGGTCCTCATTCCAGCTGTCAAGGCAAGCTAATTGGCTTTCAACAGACCTCAATCGCTTGCCGATGTCAGCGATCTGGCTTGTAGCTACCATCTGTTGTTTTTTAAGTTCAGATATGTCATTGGACATAGCGGTTTGTGTTGCCCCAATTCTAATAGATCGTGCGTTCATGTCCTTAAGCATGTTGGTAATTTCTTCCAGCGTATCAACGTCAAATACAGGGTTTTGCTCCACATCGCCACACATTAGCAAAGCTAAGGCCCACAACGGTTCCAGCAATGCTTCTGGGCAAGGTAGCACCACCAGAAATCGATCATCAGATCGGAAGCATGCATGAGGAAGTTGGCTCAAGTAACTAACCTGCGAACGAACGAGGAACCACAGTAAGAGCATTGCTCGCTTGGTGTCTTCCATGCCCACTGGAGAAGAGTAGCGTGCGTCCTAGATTTGTAGGGCGCGGCGGAGCCACTGTAGAACCTGTCGATGTCGATCCAGCTGGATATCTCGCAACGATGTCCGCTTGCCTTGGAAGCGCGGCAGGACGATCGCGGTCGAGCAGCGTCGGTAACTTGGTCAAAGGGTGCGATAGGCGGATAGCGGTGATGCCGGCGAAGAAACACGTAGCACGGGGGCTCCCAAGGCTGACACCCATTTTGCTATCGCCATAGAGTTTCTTAGTAAGTATACTAGAGAGAAAACTGCGCCTCGTAAGCCATGTCGTCGTGGGGATTCATGGGAAGACATCCTTTTTGGCTTGGGCTTGGCATGACAACTGGATTCTTATGCGGCTTTGGGGATTTGCTTTGTTCACTATGCATTCACATGTTTGCAAGCTACAAGGAAGCCGAAATCCTCCCGTTTCTGTGGTAGCCGTGTTCAGCGAAACAGCAGGCAATGCGTGATCGCACCTAACGTTGCTCATGCCGCAATCGAAGGACGTATGACTGAGCGGGTAATATGCCGCCGCGAAATTTGTAGCCGACGAAAAGAAGAAACAAAACGTACTTCGACGAAGACAAAATACGGCAGGTACGTTGGTTTGCATCCTATCTTGTCATCGTCCACGACTGTTTAACGCCACGTTTTCATTTTTCTTGTTATACTAGCTGGTGGTCGCGGGCAACCGATTCACCACTTAGGCAACGTTTCATAGGCACGCTCAAAAAACTTTCGAAACTCTTCAACCAACTTATTTTTTGAAATAATGGTAGAATTAATAAAATTGCATTCTCCATTGATTTACCCCCCCAAATAATAACATTATTCGTAACTACAACCTTGGCCCTCGGTATAGCAGGCACAAGCTTCCGGGAAAAATACTCTTTACTTTTTTTGTTAGTTTTAAAACAGCCTGTTATTGTTTTTCCCTTTCATATTGCACACTATCCTTCGCGTTTTTGTGGCACTTTGTTTAAATTTGCGGTCATTAAAACGTTTCAATCCAAGCCAATGATGAAACTAATTCGAGCGCGATGTATAATGGTGGTTCATGACGACACAGACGACCTTGATGTGAGCCGCATAGACGCTAGCGCCAGATTCCTTTCTAGTGTATACTGTAAGAAACTCTATGTCTATCGCCACTCAATCCACCGGGCTGGAAGCTGTCTGCGCAGGCGCCAATAATCTGCGAACAAACGAGGAACCATGGTAAGAGCATTGCTCGCTTGGTGCCTCCAGGCCAACTCCATCCCCAATTGTTGGACCTACAAACCGCACCACTCACTTAAAATTCTGTTGGCCAAGGCTGGTACGCCAGCTCGCAGAAGACCCCTGAAAGGATCGGCCAGATTCCGTAATTATAGTCCTTGACGTGCGCTCAGAGAAGGCGAGCGCCTAAACTTGCGCGGAGTTAGCATCCCGATAGGAAAGTCCATCGACTTGCTGCTCCTGGTGAATCAAAGCGGCAGCAAATAATCATAGGGTCCTGCCACATCAAGGTAGAGCATACCTCCTTTATTTTCTTTCAAGAGTCCGAGCGCGTGCTTCCGGCCTACCTACGTGATTTTTCATGTCACGGGGAAGTGGATGCACCTGTGTCACCACGGCACTCTCGCAGTGTGCACTTCTCGTTCGAGTGCACTCGTGTTTGATATGTAGGCGATGGCGATGCGTATGTGGCCAGTAAATGCTAAATACGTGTAGTGGGCGGTCATGACGTCTAACGTGCACGGCATTCACGGTAGTGAATCCCTGCTTGGTTGCTAGATCGACTTTCACCCAGGATGCACACCGTAGGGCCCGCATGGAATGAGCTATACCATGGAAGCTTAGCATCCGTGTCAGCCTCTTGAAGAGCGAGGGCAGCTGGTGCGGTGTCTAGGGACTGTAGAGTTTCAGATGGCTCTACAGCCCCTAGACACATAACCGTGTCTAGGGACTGTAGAGTTTCAGATGGCACCGTTTCATTCAGTTCTGAAAGGCTCCACTGTGTCATTGTATGATCACGAATTTCTCTTTCGGAGTTTTGCTTCCCGCTTTCCGCTGGGTATGGTTAGATGTGACTGAAGGCTGTTGAGATTTAGGTAACACCCCCTCCACACAGGGCCAGCGATTCCGTGGATAGCGGCCAAGGTAAGTTCCTGCAACCCTGTGACCAGGAAATTCACAACTTTATGCATCCGCCAGTCTAACCCGCGAATCGTGACCGGTTGTTCCTGAGTTGTGGGCCGACCAATCCTGAACCATGCCCATGACGGAGCCAGTTACTGGGTGAATTACATGCTGTAGCTCCTGCTGCCAGATCCACGCAAAATAGTGCTCTAACTCCTTATTTAGTTTTGTTAAGGGAAAAAATCACAGTACCTCGAAAAACTGATTATCTCAGGTTCCAGATTCTCGTGCTGAGAACCTCAAAACTGGAGGCAGCAAATCACCATCATCAACAGCCTATTCAGGACTACTCCAGGGGGAAGGCCTCTTCCATTGACTTCCCATCGCTCCTATCCTACGTCGGTTTAGCCCACTGTTCACCACAGAATTTCCCAAGTACATCCCTTCTCCTAGACCCCTCTCTTGGTAGCAACCCGCCGTGGTGGCTCAGTGGCTAAGGCGTTGCGCTGCTGAGCACGAGGTCGCGGGTTCGATTCCCGGCCGCGGCGGCCGCTTTTCTGATGGAGGCGAAAAGCAAAAACGCCTGTGTGTGCGAGATTTCGGCGCACGTTAAAGATCCCCAGGTGGTCAAAATTAATCCGGAGCCCTCCACTACGGCGCGCCTGATCGCCTGCGTTGCGTCGGCGCGTTAAACCCTACAATCAATCAACCCTCTCTAGGTAGCCACTCTGTTATCTTAACTGTCTGCCGGTTGTCGTTTCGTCTCAACACACGTCCAGCCCAAGACCATGTCTTTTCCTTCACTGGAACTGTGATGTCTTCTACTCGAGTTGGTTTCCTGATTTAAGATGTTTGTTTCTTATCTCTGTATAGTGCTGCTAACATTGTTCGTTCCATGTCCCGTTGACACGATCTAAGTTTGTTTTCTCATTGGTAAGACACAATTTTCAGCTGTATATGTCATCACCGGTAGTATGCACTGGGTGTGTATTTCTCATAACTTACTTTTCATTATTTGGGAGTGCTTGCCGAGTGGTCTCCAGCGCATGCCTAGGCTGCGCCGGATTTTTCTCTCGTGGTTGTGGTCAGCACTAACCATCTAACGGAACTAGTTATATCTGTTATTTCTTCTAGCGTTCGGATTGTTCTCTCGTTGTTGTGGTCCGACGTAGCTATATTCTTTTACTTCTTCTAGCGTGTCGTTTTCTAAGCTGGAGTAAACGTTTTCGGGATGCCTATTCCTCACAACTTTAAATCAATTCGTATTTCTTTTCAGTCCCACTGCCGTGCTTCCTTATTGTAGTTCTCAAGCATTTTCTGCTGTTCTTCAGTACACTCAGCAAGACTACGTGGTCTGCAAAGCTTAAATGAGTCAATTATTCTCTGTTTACCCTTAATCCAGTGTTATCCAAGTCAAGCTTTCTGAATACTCCCCAGAAATGCTGCGTACACTTTTGGCGACCTTGTATCTCCCTGTCTTACTCTCTTTCGGGCCGAGAATTTATCGCTGTGCCTGTGAATTCTGATCGCATATGCGGGGTCACAACTTGGCCTAAGTAGATATAATTGCTTACTACTTCCATAGCCTCTCGCCACCTATCTCAAACCCCTGTGCTGTGCCGAGGTTATTGATCATTACTTTAGTCTTCTGCATATTCTTTTCAGGCCCACGGTCCTACTCTCTTTCTCCAGTGCGGCAAGCATGCTTTGCAATTCCTCCCCCGAGTTACTTAACCATGACGCAGAGATAATTCGAAGGATAAGAATGGTGTGGAGTGCATTCGGCAGGCATTCTCAGATAATGAATGGGAGCCTACCATTGTCCCTTAAGAAGAAAGTGTATGACAGCTGCATCTTACCGGTACTCACCTACGGGGCAGAAAGTTGGAGGCTCACTAAGAGGGTTCAACTCAAATTGAGGAGGCTCAGCGTGGAATGGAATGGAAGATGATAGGTGTAACATTAAGGGACAAGAAGAGAGAGGAGTTGGTCAGGGAAGACACGCGTGTTATGGACATATTAGTAGAAATTAAGAAGAAGAAATGGATGTGGGCAGGGCATGTAATACGAAGGCAACATAACCGTTGGTCATTGAGGGTAACAGAGTGGATTCCTAGAAAAGGCAAGCGTTGCTGGGGGCGGCAGAAAGATATTTGGGCAGATGAGATCAAGAAGTTTGCGAGGATAATTTGATCGCAGTTAGCACAGGACCGGAGTAATTGGAAAATAATGTGAGAGGCCTTTCCCCTGTTGTGGGCGTAAATGGGCTGGTGACGATGACATCCCCTATATATGTTCTTTAAAAGTCTCATGTAGGTCTCTTCCATTCCCTTTTCTCTTAATGCTTTAGCACTGGTGCAGTCTGCACTGAGTAAAACGCTTACTCATAGTTTATAAATACCATGTAAACGTTTTTATTGTGTCCTGCGAATGTTTCTATCACTTCATTGACAACATTGATGTGATCAAAATATGAGTACCTTTTCGTAAACCCGGCCTTTTCTTTGGGTAGTTGGGAATCCAGGCTGTCACCTAAGCGGCTAACTATAACTTTGGTAATTAGCTTATAAACCATTCAGAGTAGGCTGACGGTTCTGTAAATTTATTATCTATGGCATCTCACTTTTTATAAATCAGAGTAATGTTTGCGTTTTTCCTGACAATGGGCACTTTTTGAGTGCCTATGATTCCGGATACTGCCATAATTTTCAGTACACTATATCCTCCCTCCTTTAAAAGATCTATGTTTATGTTCTCGTCACCTCTAGTTTTTAGTCTGTTCTTGCCTTTGAATGGCTTTCCTAACTCCTCTTTAGTTACTAGTGGGAGACCACAAGTTGAGCTTGCATTTTCAATAGTTTCCGCTGGTCTAACTTCGCAGCATGGAGTCTGGCGCAGAATCCTTCCGCTACTTTTATTATCTCGTTCATTTGGTACACAATGCTACCCTGCTCGTTCCTGAGGGCGTGCACTGTTTTTGCTGATGATTACCTTCCTTATAGTTGTTTTCAAGCTCCCTCTGATTTTTAGCATTTAATCCATCACATTCAGGTTATATGCCCTATTATCATTTGTGTTACTTCGGTTAATCAATTCAAACAGCTCTCCTAACTCACCTCTATCTACCGTACTTAAAGGTTAATCAGTTTAGACAGCTCTAACTCACCTTTATCCGCCGTAGTTAACACTTCCTTGTCCTTACGTTTCGCAATTAGTCCCCTCGTTATCTTAGTTTTCCAGGGTGTTTTCTATATGCTGCTTCACCCACAGCAGCTGCAGATTCTGTGACTGCCGTTGTTAGGTTGTCAGTCAACTGCCTACACAATCCTCGTTCTCGTCGTTTGGAAGCGCGAAGTTGGTTTGAGGAGTTTTTTGAAACTCCTTCCTGGATCTGACTGACTCAATGCTGGGTTTCTTATTTTTCACTAGTTTCCTTGTTTACCTTTTACAACCTTACCATGCACCTAACCATCCAGTAGTCGCTGTTCAATATCATGCGTAGCCGTTATACGCCCTGCACAATCCCTGGGTTGTCACCTAAAATGAAATCAATTTGGTTTTTTGTCGTACCATCGTGGCTTTTCTGTGTCCATTTTTTACTATTTCGTTTGTATAAAGATGTGTTCATCAACCGCAGGGTATTTCTATCTACAAATTCCGCCAGTGTATCTCCTCGACTGTTGAAATTGTCTATTCCAATGTTTTCCCGACACCTTTCTCCCATTTTCGTTTACCGACATAAGCGTTAGTCTCCTATCGCAATCGTGAACTGTATTATGCCCTTCTGTATAGCTGATTCCACGTGCTTGTACCAAATGGGTACGGCTTCACTCTGCGTAAAATTTAAACGTTAAACCTGCTCGGCATTTATTACGCGGTAACTGCCAGTGTAAGGTGGATGGCCCATGGTTTGTTCGCCAAAACGTCATCAGAAGAACTCATGCAACGTCCAGGAATTCCCAAACAAAGCGTCTAAATTGTGCAAGCAAGCCTTCTTGGACAATACCAAATGGCGCCCATTACGTTTGAAGTAGACATGACGCCACGATCACGCAGGCGAAATACCCTGTTACCTTTACATACCCACTCGGCATGTAATCCAAAATTGCTGGACGGTAAGATCGGATGTGCACCCAACGCCAAAGCTGCGCAAGCGTCGAATATGCAGACTTCAGAACACGACTGAAAGACGCTGGTGCCATCCCAGGTGGGCGCTCTGCGAAGGAAACTATTCCGCCGGCGCAAAGGAATGCAAGCCAAAGCTACTTTAATCGGGGAAAGCCCCTCCATCCCCCCCAAGGGAATCAGAACTGATGCAAGACAGAAGCAACCAAGATGGTTCAGCAAGGAATGGCCCACGCTGGTGGAAGTCCACAACCACATGGAGAGAAGCAACAGAAGTACCACACCACAAGCTATAGAAACATTCCAGAAATATAATACACCGACACTCACAAAAGCACGAAGAAACCGAGCAAGTCCCCAAGAATGCCAAGAAACGTCAAGAACAGCAACCAGAGAGAGGCCTGCATAAACGAGGTGGTCGGGCTTAGCCGTTTCCCAGCAAACAAACAACGTGAAAATAGACAAGATACAATCCGAGAAAGAGCACCTAATTATGTAACTTAAACAACACATACAGGGGCAAGACAGGAAAATTACCTCCTTAAGGTCACAAATCAGTAAAACAAAACAGAAAATAAGTGCAAGCTCTGTTGTGAGCACGGCGATGGCAGAGCGTGTAAGGAAGAAGGTCTACCTATTCGTGCAATGACACAGCAAGCGCTGCAGGACCGCAAAGCACTCGGGGAATTTTTCCTGAACATGGATCAGGACCTCTTATCAAGAATTTCATGTATACAAACTAACATGATTAGCCGCACGCCGTGACGTTTAGCGGCAAAAGAAACGAACAAACGCAAGGTCACCTTCCTAATTGAAAGCACCAAGCTCTCTAGGCAGACCTAGACGTCAGGAAAACAGATACGCCCAATCCGATCAGATTGAGGAAAGAGCAGGACAGGCAACAAGAGCGCCTCGAGATTGATTGTGGAACTGTCGACGCGTGGCCAAAGAGAAATCGCTGCTCCAACCGGACGACTCATATCTACAATAAGCGGGGGCAAACATCAATATAAAAAGTTTCAACAGGATTCATAAGATTACATAAGACACATTTCCGGCTGGTCCCATATTTTTGGAAGAAATTGTGATAATCACGCGCAATCAGGAATAACCTCGGCGGAGACGACGGTAATCGAGGTAATACCGCGCAAACGATCCAAAACGGGCACACCCATATTGAACTTATACCGTTCGCCGAGAAATCCATGAGAGATATTTGATGACCTGTTCGGGAAAACGAAAATGTAAGCTGGCGACAACAAAAACCTTATCATAGGTGGTTTCAACTCCCCACACACGTACGTGTACCTTCGATGCACCAAAAGGGTCAGGCAATCGAAACGTAAGGACTCGAAATCATCAGTAGCACCATGCAAACAACCAGACAGGCTAGGAAGGGGAGAGTGACCCGTGTACGGACCTCACAATGATAAGTAAATCGGACCAAAGTGCAGATAGATAAACACGATAAACAGCCTTGCGAGAGAGCATTCGTGTAGGTAACATCCTCTCACCAGAGCACGTTTCAGCAAACTACTACGCAAGAAAGACAGGGAAACAAATTTCACCAAGTTCAGGAAAGAGTGGAGCGCAAATGCCGAAGCAACACGCATCGAAGACGTCACACCATGGGCAAACGAAATCGAAGCTATACACCGGAAGCACACCAGAAATAAGAAGAACCGAGACCTACCGGGAAGGGAACACATACATTTCAAAGCTATAGAGTGTGTTCAGGAAACTGACCAAAAGTTTGTAAATGCAAAAATGATACAAAAGCTTAAACTACACGTGCAAAACATCACAAAACAAGCACAAGAGCGCGCCAAAAAGTTAGCGATAGAGATCTGAGAAACTTTTTGTGCAAGACTCAAAGCCACCTCGAGTCCATCAAGAGCATGGTCGCTGATGAAGAATATGATGGACCGAAGGAATACGAAAAGGGACACAAACCACAACCTTAGCCGAATAGCACACAGCTTCTCTAGGCAAGATGCTGACCTTCACGAAACACTCGAGCAAAAACAAGAGTCAACATATCCCCTAAAAAACCAAATTATGGAGATAACGAGGGAGAGCCAACGCAATGAAAATAGGCAGACACCCAATTAGAAGAGGAACTTGACGCCATATCATCCAGGAAAAACAGCACACCGGGGAACGACGGCATCACAGGCACCATGCTCAGAAACTGGGTATACACCCAAGTGACTGTCTTTACTACATACATAAGCGAAACGAATGGCTAAGCATTGATCTCAAGTTGACGGAAACATTTGAAAGTAGTCCTGCTCCCCAAAGGAAGGGGCGCCGCTGAGTATAGAAAACGTTAGTCCTGTTTTCCCTGCTTAATGTCTGGGGAAGTTGTATGAACGAATTATTACAAATCGGCTAACCAAATCCGTGAAAGACATTCACCTTTTTCCAGACAGTGTGATTGCTTCAGACGCACCTGACTACACAGGATACTTTCGTCCCAATGAAAAAGGCAACCCTAGACGGGAAGGTGCCGGGTGAAAATGTTACCCTCGCAAAGGAGCTTGAGCTAGCATTCGACAACGTCACTCACTCAGCAGTGCGAGAAGCCCTCAACCGCATAGGATGTGGGGGAAGAATCTTCATCTTCGTCGTTTCCTGCAGTAAATATAGGCTCGTTGGTGAGGTTGCGTAATGTCCACTGTAAATGCATGTGACGAACGTTCGATGCAGAAAAGTATAACAATTATTCACAGGAGTTAACATCGAAGACATTGAAGTCGACACAAAACAAAGGACAACAGAGTAGAAAAGAACTACTTCACCGCGTACGAAGAGTATTGCCACACGATCCCTAATAGTTGCCCACATGCCAAAAAGGTGCCAGCCTCCGCACGGTTGGCGAGGTGGAAAGTGCGGGGATCTGGCGGCCAGGAGCCACCACGGGAGAGTCTTGCCAGCGACCGCCCACGTCTGCAGCTGTTGACCAACTTGATGAAGTTCTTTCCCCTCTTTTAACCATGCCGCCACCACACATCATCACACGAACTAGTTGAGAGCACTGACCCCCGCCCCCCTTTATCCTTGACGGTGAGGAGGAAGGCAAAGATTTTTCCCGGCGTTGCCCAGGGAACAAAACACTGGCGCCGGAGGCGACCACCCGTTTCGCTCCTGCCGCCGGAGAGAAACAGAACAATGTACGCAACCGCTAATTATCAACAAAGGAAATAGAGGGCGAGCCACCTCTACACTTTCCTTAGAAACCGGACGGCGACGGTCAGCGTGAAAAGTTTGAAAACCGTAGTTTTCAGTCGAACATATTAACTCCACAAGGCTCCATCATCTCTTCAGAAGCGAAACGTTTTGGGCGTGCTGGTTCATAGCCGCACAGAAAACAAGCGCAATAAAAAACAGAGGACGAAGCGTGGACAGGACAACCACTGACTTTCAATAATTGGTTTATTTTAAAACCAGGGCATATAAACACGCCTGGCTAGCATGAAGACCGGAAGGAAAGAAAAACATCAAACTGATGAGCGAAAGAAGAAAAACAGTGACTGGCCGCCTACGACAAGAAATCCAGCTCAAGTTTCGATAACACCACAAGTTTTAGCGGGCCGTCTGTGGCCTTATCGAAGCTTGAGCTGAATTTCTTTTGGTAGGTGCCACGTCACTGTTTTTCTTCCTTCGCCCATCGTTGTGATATTTTTCGCTCCTTTTTTGGCTCTTCGTGCTAGCCAGACGTTTTTATATGCGCTCTTTCTGAAATTAACCAAGTGCTGAAAGTTTGCGCTTGTCCTGTCCACACCTCGTCCTCTGTTTTTACTGCGCTTGTTTTCTCTGTATCCCTCATCTCCCCACTTTTGTTCAACGTCGCGATGTTGAAGATAGCGCACCATCTCCTCGAAATAGCCAACTTACAAACCGTCATCTCGGCTTACGATATCACAATGTAGCCAACACGTGCTCATTTGAGGGCAAAATCGAGCACGTCCAAAACGCTTTCGATTTGGCAACAAAACTCGCAATGGAAAACTGCCTCAAGTGTGCCCCTAAAAAATCTGAAACGATAAAACTACAATGTACAAGCAAAACAATCCCATTCCTACGACCCATCACCGTAGGCACCGAACCGATAATCCAGAAATTCCGGATACGTATGCTTCAAATGGCAATCAAAAGTAACGGTAGAGCAGACGAAACAATTATCCGTTGAAGGAAAGCAACACCCCAGCTCACCAAAATTACTCAGCGCTTCCCCGAAAATCGTAACTGCATGACGGAGCAAGACACCGTACGACTAGGGGAAGCACTGGTTATGATCCGTATAGCGTACAGATTTCCTAAATTGCCCTTACAAAATTTAATAAAGAACACGTCAGCCTCATGATTCGAACCGCATATAAAACGGCTCAAAATCTTCCTCGTTGCACAACACACAAAAAATTGCAAAACGTTAGGTCTGTACAACAGGTTTGCCTAAATCAGAAATTACCTTCTGTAGGCACTAAAACAACGTTTGGGGAAAACGGACAGAAAAGACCAGAACACAGGCAGTGGGCGATCCACCAGAACGGAAGATCCCACGGAAGCAACACGGCCTCAACCCGGAACAACGAAGTAATTTCAAAGCCCTATTTCTCCTGAAAAACCTTGTTCCTCATAATGCATGATAAAGCACGAAACGTACGCGTCTACTTTGACCACTGAAACTTTGTCAACCATAAAAAAACAGTGTACGTCGCTGCAGCCAGCTATGATGACACAAGAATCGCATCTGTGGTGAATACCAAGGAGATAATGAACTCTCTCATGAAGACAAGCACCACGATAAAGCGCGCCGCCCCATTGCAGCAATATTGCTTGTCATAGGGATTAGCGAGAAAAAGCACGGAAGCATAAACGTTATAACAGACTCCCCATATGCAATAGGACTCATCGCTGCTGGACTTGTTAGAAAACCACCTGAAAACCTAATTCCCGATAAACTGGAGAAGACCTGCAATATCACATGGATCCCAGGTCACGGATGTCAGGCAGACGAAAAAGCATCGAACTCAGCGGTGTGCGGTCAGAGATATCCGGCAACCGTGGAAGTCTTCAAACGTCCGTTCGAACCTTGAGCATGTGGAGAAACACTCCTCGTGGCGCGAACGTAAAGAGCTGTCTACCCTACTCCCCACAAACCGGATGCGCAGCTACTACGGAAAATACAGGCAAATACATTCATCAATATACCCAAGTGAGCGAAAACGCTCCGGGACAAGCACCCGGAACTGACAGAAAACTGCAAGGCATGCGAAGAAACTGCAACGCTTTTCCACACAATTGCAGCGTGCCTCCGAATGTGCAGGTCAGCCCAAGGCCGCAACAATTCCCCATGCTCTACCTCTACTAATTCAGAGGAAGCGGCCCTGCATAGCGCCCTACTATAGGACCAATCTGGTTGTAGGGTTTTACGCGCCGACGCAACGAAGGCGATGAGGCGTGTCATAGTGGAGGTCTCCGGATTAATTCTCACCCCCTGAGAATCTTTAACGTGCGCCGAGATCGCGTAGACATGGGCGCTTTCGCTTTTCGCCTCCATCATACTATAGGACCAGCTAAAATAGCTAGAGAAAGCTAAGGGTGGAGCCATCACTACTGGAGCTCTCTGAACCAAGAGAGAGAGAGAGTAAATGTTTATTGAAAAGGAGAAGTGTTCGGCCTGAGAAATTGATCTTTGGCCTGCTACTTCCCTGTGGGGGGAGGGTACTGGGGACAGAAAGAGAAAGGAATGAATATGGAAGGTATGGAAAATGACAATGAAAGCGACAAATGAACTATGTTCAAGCAGTAAAACCAATAAACGTCTCACGTACAACGGGGCGCTGAATCAGCTGACTACAGTTCACTTTTCTGCACACGACTATCATCCATGAAAAAAAGAAACTACTCAGACATTATTTCGCAGTCTGTGCAATTTTATCGCAACCTAGAGGCGAGAATCCAAAGAAGAGTCACCAAGAATTGTAAGCAGGGCTTTAACGGCTAGGCTTTGCTTCCTGTTGTCAGCCCACGTTCCCAAAATCTTTTGTTCGGACAGAGGGCGAGTGTCCAGGCGTAGTAAAGCTGTCTCAACGTTCATTCGCTCACTAGAGTACTTTAGACAGTCTGAACCGAGGGTCTTCTTGGGCTTCCCCTTTCATACATTGCCTACTTCCTCCGACGGCCCACCGCCCAATTGCTTCTCACTTTCATTCATTGATTTTAATTGAATTCATCTAAGCAAATTGCGTTGCATTGGAGGCAAAAGACTACTTTCTTTCGATGACTTTATTACAATTAGTATTTGCAATTATTAACAATTGCGGCAACCGGATGTACTTGTTGTGACGTCACTTTAGTGATCATTTGAATTAGGTTTGGACGTACCGCTAGACACTCTCCTCATTGTATGCATTTCAAAGGGATTAGATAAATCAACTTCCCTTGCCTTAGTGGCGGGCAACAACTGGGCTGGTGCTCTAAGAGGAGTCATGCCTGCTGATAATATTCTCCGGCTGTCATGTTTAACGGAGTGAGCCCCGCACGGGGCACCTTGAGCAATCTTGGTGACGGTACTGGCGATACCGCGGACCCCGAGCCCCCAAACATACGCTGGATCCAACCGTGGCAATGTGTTTATAGGTGGAGGGTTAGAAACCACGAACGGTGGCCGTCGGAGCCTTGGTCAAGCTCCGGCGGATGGGCTCCCTGTCTGTTTACCAGGCAGGGAGCTCCGGGACCTCTCAGGCTATCAGGGTAAGGTTTGAGAAGAAAGAACCCCCGTCCCCTGCTTCTATACTATGATGTATGGCATTCTCTAAACCCCCCCCCAAACGTGATCGGTCCCTGAAAAGGGGCCGCACCGAAGTATCTTTTCCTTCTTTGCCTTCTATCTCGCTCCCAAAGCAAGATAACTACCCTCGTTTTTTGATCATGGAATCTGTGGACAAATCGAAGCCGGTTTCTTCTCAATCGGTATTTCTTGTTTCTAATACCTTGAAGGTATCATCGGCAAAACATATGACGCCAAAAAACTCAGAACTGGTGAAGTGCTAGTTGAGGTTTAAAACCAATCAGCAATCCACAATCCTCCTGAAACAAACCCGCATGGCAGATCTGGAGATCAGGGTCACACCCCACCGCAGCCTCAACAGTTGTCAAGGTGTGATCTCTGAGGCAGATCTCCTAACCGAGACAGAGACTGATCTGCTCGACAAGGCCTAAAAGAACAAGGCGTGACCGCAGTAAGGCGCATCGTTATCAGGAGAGAGAACAAAGAAATACCCACCAAACATCTGATTCTGACTTTCGAACCGCTGCACACTGCCGAGCATATCAACGCAGGTTTCATCCGTTGTTCTGTCCGGCCATACATCCCGAACCCGCGGCGCTGTTTCAAGTGCCAGAGGTTCGGGCATGGTACCAACTCCTGTCGTGGCAGAACAACATGTGGCCAAATGTGGCCAGCATGATCATCTATCTGACAACTGGCACTGCAACCAACCTTACCTGCCCGAATTGCCAGGGTCCACATGCAGCATACCTCTCGCGCCTGTGAAAAGTTTCAACAAGAGAAAAAAATCATTAACATAAAGGTAACAGAAAACATCACCTTCCCCGAGGCGCGAAAGAGGTTCGCCTCTTTTCCCCTGGGAGGTACGCCGACGCAGCTCGCCGGGGGCGGAGCGGCGTCTGGTTTCGGCGGGACCCAGTACCGCGAGTCGGACTTGGTCCCGCCCCGCCCCCCCCCTGGGTTGCCTCTGGCGGCCCAAACCGCCACCGCACCGCCTGCTAAGTCAGCAGCGGCTGTGGTGGCATCCACGTCGTTGGGATGCGTTGCACCCTCTGTTTCCTCCTCTCAACCGCCAAAGCACACGCAAGGGCACGGAGATGGAGACGGAGGCAGTCGCAGCGACCCCCTCCCCCGCCTCACTGCTGTGCCACCTGTGGTGCTCCCCACGGCCTTCGGCACTGGCAGCGCAGGCAAAGAACACCCGAAAGGGTACCACGTCAAGGGGGCCCAGTCCGCTGGCCACCCCCTTGCCATCAGATGACGACAATGGACGTCGAGCCCTTCCGGCTTTCATCGCAGCGGAAGGAACGGGCTGCGACGTCCATGTCAGTAGAGAAGGTCAGAAAACCCCTTCCAAGAGTGCAAGCCCCGAAAGACCCTACATAAATAATCACACTCCAGTAGCTCTAACACATCATAATGGGAAGAGAAAACATTGTTCAATGGAACTGCAGAGGCCTTCTGAATAATCTTGACGACGTGCATGAGATTCTGCATGCCAATCAGCCAAGTTTAATGTGTGTCCAGGAAACACATCTTAATTCCAAACACACAAATTTCTTGAATAGTTACCTGGTATACAGGAAAGACAGGGATGGCTGCACACACTCTTCTGGCGGTGGTGGCCATAATTGTCCGCAAATCCTTAGCATGCCACCCTGTCACCTTGAACACTGTCCTTGAGGCTGTAGCAATTCGAACAATAATATTTAATAGGTTGATAACGGTATGCTCCATATACATTCCTCCTGATGTCTCACTCTCGAGCTCTGACTTCGAGGCGCTGGTTGACCAACCTGCCCGAACCATACATCCTTACAGGCGACCTTAATGCTCACAACTCTCTTTGGGGCTCTTCCAGAACGGATGCCCGAGGTCGCCTGATAGAGAAATTCCTTACATCTTCTGGAGCATGCCTTTTCCAACAATAAACAGCCTACATACCATAACCTAGGACATAACACATACTCATGTCTTGACTTGGCTATTGGTTCTGCAATTCTCTTTCCATGTCTTGAATGGGGCGTGGGCACAGACCCCATATGGTAGTGACCATTTCCCCACTTCATTAACGCATATAGGTACAGGCCCGAGCAGTTCATCTTCCCATAAAAGGTTTAATGAAGCAAGAGCTAACTGGAATACATTTACAGAGACATCCAAACTACACCACACATCCATAGGACACCTACATGTTGAAGAAGCTACCCAACTGCTCACGGCGCACATCCTCGACGCCGCCGAAAGGTCCATTCCCCACCCTCTGGTGCCCCGCGCAACCAGCGGAGGCCGGGTGGAATGAGAACTGTAGGCGGGCGCGAGAGGCCCAGAACAAGGCGTGGGGTATCCTTCGTCGGTACCCCCACGTCGAGTAACCTCCTCTTGTTCAAAAGCGGGCCAAGGGCGTTTGGAAAACGTGTGCGCCGTGAGGCAAAACGCGATAGTTGGCGTACATTCATAACATCAATTAACTCCTACACAGACACACGGAAAGTATGGACGAGAATACGTAAACTCAAACAGGACAACAAACACACAGCCTGCCTCTGGTCAGCACAACAGGGGACACACTCGTAGACCAGGCGACCACACTCGCACAACACTTCCAACACGTGTCCAGTTCAGCACACTACACAACACTTTCATGAAACACAAACAAACGGCCGAAAAGAAGCCTATACTAGATAACAATAGGTCAACATCTTCTTATAACTCAGAGTTTTCACTGTAATGAGCTGAGGGCTGCTCTGAGCACGTGTAAACCCCTCAGCTCCAGGCCCAGACAACATCACATATACAATGATACAATACCTGCACGCAGACACTCTTCTAACACTCTTACACCTCTATAACAAGATTTGGCTTTCGGGGCACATTCCAAACTCTTGGAAGGAGGCTTATAGTTGTAGCTTTCCTGAAGGAGGGAAAGGACCCGTCGTCTCCCTCAAGTTACCGTCCTATTGCCCTGACGAGCTGCCTGTGCAAGCTTCTCGAGAAGATGATCAATCGCAGGCTCGTGTACTTCCCTCGAGTACAATGGTCTTCTCGAGAGCTGCCAGGCAGGCTTCAGGGCGGGGCGATCCACGATCAACTCGTATCTCTTGAATCGTATATAAAGGATGCCTTCGCTCATAAACAGTATTGTGTAAACTGTGTTTTTCGACCTCGAGAAGGCCTACGACACCGCTTGGCGGTACGGGATCCTCAGTGACCTAAAGTCATTCGGTGTCTCGGGTAACATGTTAAAACACTCTTGTCAGTTACCTGTCAGAAAGAACGTTTCGAGTGAGAGTTGGTTGTGCACTCTTCAAACGTTACGTGCAAGAAAATGGCGTGCCACAAGGGTGGCGGTGTTGAGCTGCACTCTCTTCATAGTAAAAATGAACTCTCTTGGTAAGGCACTGCCACCTACAATCTCGTATTCCATGTATGTAGATGACGTGCAGATATCCTATAAATCATGCAATATGTCAATCTGCGAACGTCAAGTCCAGCTTGGTGTAAAGAAACTTGCAGGCTGGGCAGACAGAAATGGTTTTAAATTGAAATCCTGCAAAAAGCTCCTGCGTTGTGTACTCCAGGAAGCGCGGGGGTCCATCCGGACCCAGACATTACTCTTAATGGCGTGTCGCTTCCTGTGAATAAGGAGCACAAGTTTCTTAGGTGTGGTGTTTGATCACAAACTCTCATTCATTCCCCATATCAAGGAACTTAAAAAATAAATGTCTCAAAAACAATGAATATACTTAAGGTTCTCTCCACCAATCCTATGGTTCCGACAAAGAACTCTTGCTTCGCTTGTATACTGCTTTGGTTGGGTCTCGTTTGTGACTATGGCGAGTGTGGTGTATGGGTCGGCGACTAAGACAGCCTTGCGAATTCTTGACCCCAGTGCTACACTTGGGCCTTCGTCTTTCGGCGGGTGCTTTCCGCACTAGCCCTGCTGAGAGTCTGTATGCCGAGTGTAATAAGTGGAGCCTTGAGAACCAACGGACGTACATGGACTTACTTTATGCTTTTAAAATTTCATCGCTGATAATCATCCTTTTTATCCTGTCTTTAACGATACATCCACATCTCTGCTCTTTGTAAATCGCCCATCCGTTCCTCTGCCCTTTTCACTTAGAGTGAAGAGCGAGCCTCGGATCTGAGCGCTTCGTTTTTAGAAGTGTACAGGTCATCCTCTTTAAAACATTTTACCGCCTTGGCAAGTTCGCCCTGTGTCCTGTGACCTTTCTTTTATGAAACTTGACAAAAATCGGGTACCGCGAGCTGCAATACTTCAGCACTTTCTTTCTTTGCAGTTCAAATACCCACGTGCTGAATTCTACAGTGACGCTTCTAAACCTCCACTATGGGTGTCGTGCGCTGCTCATGGTCCGGATTTCAGTGCATCCAGAACCATGAGCGTGCACACAACCAATTTTTTCAGCAGAAGCGTACGGAATTTTACTGATTGTACGACATATCCTTGAAAATCAATTCCCAATTCTATCATCTACACAGATTCCTTGAGTGTTTGTTCGCGCACTGTCATCGCATACACCCCCCCAAAAACCACATAGTTAATCTTGTATTTCAATCTATCATGTCTGTGTATGCGCAGAAGCATCAGCTCCTCCTCTGCTGGGTCCCAGGACACGCTGGGATCGCTGGAAACGAGTTGGCAGACGAGAGGGCAGCCGCTGCTGCACTCAGGAACACTGTAGACATAACAACCGTACCATATACAGACCTCAAGCCACACATAAGACAACACTTGCGTAGAACATGGCAAACACACTGGGATGAACAGACAGACAACAAACTACATGTAATAAAGCCACACTTGGGACGGTACACATCTGACTCACACAACAGACACACGGAAGTCGCCTTGGGTAGGCTGCGGATAGGGCACACCCATGCGACGCACTCGTATCTGCTGACGGGATCTTCTAGACCCCAGTGCAGCAGGTGCGGAGAGGCCCTATCCGTAGTGCACATACTAATCACATGCAAGGCACTTCACACAACACGACACAAACACTTCAGAGAACTCTACAGACAACATATTCCCCTACATCCATCTTTTTTCTAGGTGACGAAGCCATTGTTTCCGTGAAACGTGTGTTTGAGTATTTGTCAGAAGTCCAAGTTTTTAAACCTCATTTCCTATCATGCATCATGAAATCTGGCCCTATACACCAGCCATGCTCATTGTAGTTTGTGACTTTACTTTTTGTTTTTGCTGATTTTACTTAGTATTTAAGGTTTCACCCCTATCATCGACTATTGTTTTTGGCGCTCTTTGCCCCAGTTGGCCTTGCGCCATAAACATCCAACGATCATCATCATCATTTAACGGAGTGAGGATACGACCTCACAGGCGTACATTCACATATTTTTACTTACATTCAAGAAACAAAGCATCTGCATGTTTCACCATTCACTGTCATATGTGAGAGAACAATTTTTTAATTGGTTTGCGTTTCATTCGCAACTTTAGCTGCCCTTAGCATGACATCACAGCCATTCGAGTGTTTTGTGACACCATGGAGAAACAAAATGGTTTGTAACTTAATTTTGTATTCAAAAGACATTTGGTGGTCTTCCTTGTTCAAGTTGCCCTGTAAACACTGTAGTCTTCAGAAATTCCAGATGGGCCAAGCCGTAAACGTGGTTGGGTAGCGAAGCCACTGCGTGTACTATACAAAAGACGATTGCCCTCGGCTTACCTTAACATGGCAGACTATTATTTTGGCCGTACAACTGGGCGTGCCATTTCTTTCAAATAGTTGCTGGATCTTTTCTTTCCTCCTCCTCCCCTCTCGTAATCCACACGAATAGAGTGCAGTTTGTTCAGTGCAATTCAATATGGGCGTCGGGATGGAGACCATCCCTTGGCCACCGCCTTCCATCACCCCGCTTATCTCCCATACCCTTTCCACCACATGTGGTACGCCCAGAACCACATTTGAGATACAGGTTTCAAGCAAGGAAACAATCTGCTGTGTTCGGTCAGCTCGCGTACAAGCTCTGGTTACACCCACAAGCCTACCGTTAGAGCCCAGTTTATTTCCATCAATCGGTGAGTGCTAGTACTTTCTGACACCTGCTGAGACAAACCTTGCCCTGTTTATGTAGCCCTTTGAACTCACCAACGTCGCACAATTTGTTTCGGGACAGTTCCAAAGCGGAAACAACGAATACGGCCCTACAGAAGTGCACAATGCTGTATGGGCTTGAATCAAATTGCAGGCTTGCGGTTTCCGAATCAACCACGAAAGAGCCCTCAGGGAGCTGATGACAAATAGTGTGTGCAAAAAAGTGTGGATGCTTCAGCAGGGTGACAAGCATTCGCTGCTGCCATAAACGTCATTCGACACAAAGGAGACAAGCATTGTCATCGAGAGCATTGTGGCAAAATACAGTGATGTGCTTCTGATGAAGAGCGCTTTCGGCACTGCACTGCACGAGCCGGAGCTGTGGTTGTCACTGCCTGCCCGGTCCGGTGCATTACGAGTGCGGCTACTGGGTATCAACCGACACGGCTGTAGCGGCGAGCGGTTCAGGAACGCATAATCAGCCCCCCTGCTACCCTTGCGCTGACGCCGCTGTCGTGCTTTGTCAATACCGCTATTGCTGATTGTCGCTTCATGTGTTCTCGCCAACGCCCCTCGTCAGCGCTAATGGGAACCGCCGAAAGACATTAGACAGATTTATTTGGGCGCGCACTCCGGACGAGCGTTCGCCCGGGCGGGGTGGGTTACGACTGCGCATGCGCAGTACGCTACGTAAACGCCCCGACGATGCGGTGCTACGCACGCAACGGCTGGGAGCGTATGCTCTGGGGTGCTTGCGGGGCGTTGCGGACCTCCGGAAAGGCACCTTGCTTCCAAAATGGCTGCTGCCTCGGGGATGTCGGCGGCCGGAGGTTCCGCGACTGAAAACGCGGACCGTCGCGTGTGTTTCTCATTAGGCGACAACATTTCAGTTCCAACAGGCATACAGACAAGAAATAAACGACCATGGACAACCCGGACGCCCCGAAGCGGGTGATGGTGTTTGTGTGCGTGTCGCAGTGGTGGAATGCGCGCAGCGTTGGTGCAGACAGGCGGCCTCCATTTCAGGCATTCAAGAATTTTCGCCTGCACCGTCGTCGCACCCTCAGGTGCGAGCCGAGAACGGTGCGCTACTCCACAAATAAGAGGAAGTGAGTAATAGGAACGCATCGTATATTTATTAGATGCGACGCTTAGAGCATATCTTGTCGTCCGCCCGTTCCTTCCTGCGTGCGTCCGTCTTCGTCGTCGTCAGCGTCCGCACCCTCCTCCGCTCACCCCCTCTCCTCTCCGATAGCGAACACTCTCTCGCGAGGGGCATTCCATTGGATTCGATTGGCTTGGCTTGGCGTGGTTGCATTGGATTGGATTTGGATTGGAGTGGAATAAAGTGGATTGTGTTGGATTGTGTTGCGTCATAGCCGCGGCAGACGCACTGGCACCGGCGCGTGCCCAGGTGAGAGCGAACACCCTCTCTTAACATCTGCGGGTGTGGGGCCCAGCGGGCTCTCACTGCGCCGGTGGGCGGCGCTGCGCGCGGTGCTGCGCTATGTGCAGTACTCTCTCCCTCCGCGGTCTCCTCTCCTTCGGGCGCGCGGCGCATACTACCGTTGTGCCGCTCTCCGGCGGCCTTTCGGTCGACGGCTGCTCTCCGCTTGCGCTTGAATCCCCCTCAGCGTCGCTTCACACCAGGGTTCCCGCGAATGGAGGTGGGCGTAATTTTTAAGTGCTAATGCACTTCTTAAGCGACCCTGAACCTGCGTCCACCGGCGATGTCCGCATAGCATACCCACGTGGGGGATTGGCCAGGAATCTCCTCGTCTTCCTTGGCAACGGGGGGAGATGGGCGCGCGCTGCCTGGCCGCTGACATGGCACATACCCACGTGGGGGATTGGCCAGGAATCGGGCGTGAGAAGGGCTAATGAACCCGCTTAAAGGAGTACTGACACAAAATTTCAAAGCTCAGATCCGCTCTAGCAATCAAGTACAACGACAACACAAATAGGTGTCTGTGAATAAATGCATCTTTCTTTCTTTGTAGTTGTGTGTGTGTGTGTGATCTCTCTTTCGCGAACATTAGCGAACCGCGCAAATTCAACTCGTGCATTCGCAATTTCACATTCTTCGCCTCGGGGAAATGCGGGGAATTTTTTGAGTTGCTACACCCGGGTGAAGTATATTACTAAACCGCCGCGCCAGCCTACCCGCCGTTTCATTTTGCGCGTCGCATTAGCGCCGCATGCCATGCTCAGTTGTATTTGTCGCATGGTCCTGCCATATTTCAGAGCTGAATAAAATGAGTATCCCGAGCACTGCGTGTTGCTTCGAAACTTTGGCGTTGCGAGGTTGAGCAAAACAATCGCGACGGGTGGGTCTTTTTTATCATACTTGCAAGATTGTTACAATCGAAAGCAGCGTTAACGCATTGGAAAAAAAACGCCGTCCAGCTACAGCTTGCCTTGGTTAGCCACGTAAAAAAGGTCAAATTTGGGTACTTTAGCGTTGGCTTCAACAGGTCGCGCCGCAAGTGTTAGCGCACGCTACGAGAAACGCTGTACTAAAGCTATCCATGGGCGCGTCGCGACGAGCGTACGCTCCGGTTTACGCCCAGCAATACGCTAACGCCAGGAACGCCTAACTAAATCAGTCTAGTGAAGAGCACCTTTCCCCCTACAAGCTTTGCTTAGCCCGCAACTCATCGCCCCATTCACCTTATCGCGCAGGTACTGGCGCCTCACCGTCTCGAATTCCTTCGATCTGCTGGGAAGTTCCATCCAAGCTTACTCCTGGGAAACTGAAACCGGAGTGCTCCGGGGGAAGGGCCGCTTCGCATCCAACCCAAGAACCTCCACCGAGGCAACGACATCGACATGACAATTGAAGCCCAACTTCTCTTGAAGAGAAGGCAAGAACTCATTTCTGCCGGCATCCCGATCCTCTTCGACAACCACCCAGCGACTGCTATCGGTTACGCTGTCGCTGATTATTCTATCATCAGATGGTTATCCGCGTCCAAGCCAGGTAACGTCAGGGCGCTGTGGTGAGGGCCGCAGATCCGCACAGCTGCCTTGCGGTGCCGACTGGCGTGGGACGTTCCCCAGAAGTTTTGTTGTGCTGTGGGACTGCTTGAAACACCTACAACTTGTTTTTTTATTTACAGAATACTGTCAATACCCCAAGTGGATAATTCCAGGGGTGAGCAACATGTCACAGCTCATCAACATCCGGTATACAAAAAATTCTACACAAAACGTGCACATAATGTAAGCAATACAAGCATAGCAGTGGCATATTCCTATATAATAGATACAACAACGCCAATGTACGAAAAAGAAGACAGATACAACACGCGGCGGAGACAGCATAAAATTGGATTCAAAACACACAGAAAATGTGTAGGCAAATGGTTGCCGGGGACAAACGGAACTGGATGGATTCCATGGCGAAAAGAACATAATTACTTATAATGATATCTCATTCTAGGCTAGTACAGCATGTTCAAATAGTTCCATACTTTTTTCCTAGTGTTGGCTGCTGTGTGAAGACTGCATCCACTGTATCCCATGCACGCATTGCGTGCGGGAATAAAAAATAGCGAAAAGTATTATTAATAAATTTCATTCAACAAGTTCTCATGCATGCGTTCTTCTAGTCGGTCTGGTATCCCGAAATGTAAAGTTATAGTCAGGGTTTAAGCGCAACGATCTGTGCAGTGGTTGGTATAAAAAGTTGAGCCGAAAAAGCCTTGCGTGTCTTTCGAGGGTAACTAGACCAGCACGCTGTAGCAGAGCGGTGGGCGAGTCAGTGCTTTGGTATGCCTATTAAAGATAAAGCGGACGGCTTTGCGCTGTACCCTTTCCAATATTGCGATATTGTTCGCAGTGTGCGGAAACCAGACAATATTGGCGTTTTCTAAAACTGGGTGGACAAAAGTGACGCATGCTAGAAGCTTCTTTCATGTTTCGAGTATGACAAGGCCCGTCTAATGAACAATAGTTTGTTCATTGCTTTATTTGACACTTTACGCACGTGCTCTGTTCAGTTGAGGTCATTGGATGTTACGATGCCTAAGTATTTAAAATAGTTGACACTTCGAAGCAGCACATTGTAAAATGGTGTGGAAAATCTAGCTTAGGCGCTTTATTTGTAAGAGACATGAATATGGTTTGCCCAATGTTTTGTCATTTGCCATTCTGCGCACCACTGAGCTATTTTATTTAACGCAATATTTAATTTCACCTTGTCATCGCGGTGTCGTACTTCATTACAGAGAATGCAATTATCAGCAAACAGCCTAAGTTTCACGTCTGCACAGTTAATTACGTCATTTATAAAGATTAGGAACAAAACTGGAGCTTGCACGGATCCCTGGGGAACGCCTGAGAGCACTGGAGCAAGGTCGGAAGAGTGACAGCCGTACTGCACGAATTGGAAGCGGTCAGTTGAGTATTTGGTAAATGGGGTCATCACCTAATATGTATTCTAGTTTTTCTAGTTGTTTAGTGCGCGAGGCACGGTGGAATGCCTTCGAAAAATCGAGGAAAATTACAGCGGTTTGATTGCGCTCATTTATGCCGATGGCCAGGTCATGCAGTGTTTCAACAAGTTGTGTAACAATAGATAGTCCTGATCTAAAGCAATGCTGATTTTTGTGCAGAATATTGTTCGACTCAAAAAAAACCACTAAAAATTTCAATAAGATATGTTCGGGAATTTTGCTGCAAGTGATAGAAATAGGCCGGTAATTAGAAGGAGACGCAGTGTTACCTAATTTGAGTACAGGAGTAAATTTTGCATTTTCAACTCAGCAGGAACGCAGCAGTCTTTCAAAAATTTGGAATAAATATGAGATAAAGATATTTGCTGTCTGGTTCAGCGTACCATTTCAGAAAGCTGTTAGGAATCGCATCAGGACCGCTAATTTGTTTTTAATAGATACCTAAAATGAAGGAAAGGATACCAGCCTCGGATAAGGTAGACGTGTCTATCAATCTGATATCCCGATTGGAAAGGTAAGGACTGATTTCCACAGAACCATTATCAGTTGTGCAAACCAACGAAAAATAGACATTGAAATCATCGGCCCTAACCTGATCTAACCCATCTGGTGAAACTGGATTATTCATCTATGTTTTCATATACTGCCAGACTTTATGAGGCACGTTCTTAATGAGCTCATGCAGTGTAGAGCCGCGAAACTTCTTTTTAGCGTTACGCCCTTCTTCCTTAAGTGATCTAGTAAGGTAACTAGGTTGAGAAGGATAGCCTGAAACATTCATTTGCTTGTTAGTTTTTCGTAAACCAATTGATTTTACGCTTGGTTTTAATTAGTTCAAGCATAATCCACGGATTGCGGTTTTAATTGTTTTGGACATTGTTGGGACAAAATTACTCATAGAATGCATGACATGAAACTTGAAATTCAGGCACACCACTTGAATACTAGAGCAATAATCGCTACAAAAATCATAAAATTCAGAGTACTCTTGTGCAAGGTACGTCATTATAGCAGCATTGTTGGCTTTGTTAAAGGCGGGTATTTGCTTTGATTGAGCACGGAATGTAGCTTGGCTAGTGAATGGCAATATGCATAAGACCATTTTGTGGTCGGATAATCCTTCGAGAATATCTAGTAGTGACTCATTTCAAGAAAGACTATTACTAACAAATACAACGTCTAAGATTCAGGATGATTTTCCCTGTACACGAGTACGGGGATACAAACTGCTCAAGATTAAAGCCAAGCACAATGTTCAGCAGGATGCTTTGAGCTTTTACTTCAGGGGAAATGAAACACCAGTCAATCTCAAGACGTTTGAAGTCACCAGCAAGTACAATCGAGCCCCCGTGCACATGCGATTGCATATAATCAAAAAATGCTTCAAGATGCGCACTTTCCGCAATCGGAGTCATGTAAAACACGCCCACTTTAGCGATCCTATCATAAAGCATGCACGTCGCACCACAAAGCCTCAGTATATCTTACGTCGGGCATGGTAGAAAAATGAATCCCTTCCTTAAAAAGCAGCGCAACGCCGCCACCTCCTGCTCTTCCGCCCCCCCCCCCCCCCGTGACTTCTTGTCTTCGCACTATCGCATATCCTTGGGACACAACTTCTTGAACCGATATACCGGAATGCCGCCACGTTTATGTGATGCTAACGGTATCAGGTACATGTTCCAGGAGGACTGCTTCTAGCTGGTCTCCTTTGTTGATGAGACTGCGAGCATTTACATTGAATAATGTTGCTTACTTCGGCTTCTCGTGATACGATGTTTCCTTGGAACATTTTTTTCATTGGCATTTCCTTGACGTTTTTGGTTCTGCTACCATTTTGTTGCTGCTTTCGTCCCAAGAAAAGGGTATTCCGTCAATTTTAACCTTATCATACACTAGGTAAACTTTTTCCTATCGGTCTCGAGTTTCCTTCGTGTGAGCCCACAGTTTCCTTCTAATTTCTCGAATAGACTAAGAAAATTCCTCAGCGACGGAACTTGCGGAACCTTTTAGTTTTGAGCAGTTTTTCATAATGTTCGCTTTGTCTCGGTAGTCTGCAATCTTTAGTATGATAGGCCTAGACTTTGGTCATCACCTTGCGTTGGCCTACCAAGACTATGAATACGGTCAGCTCCGGATATCATCACGCCAACAACATCACGTCCAGACACGTTTGGCCTCCAGAGCGACGGCTGCCGGCTCATCGCATGGCTTCCTGGAATAAGGAACCACTCCCACTTCACCGTCTTAATAAAATGTTTCTCTCTCTCTCTCCCCGAAAATATCCCTAGGTATATCGGTTTCAAATACTTTAGTTGACTCGTTGCCTTGTTCGTTGACACCATACACGATCACTTTAGAACGGTGGCTTCTATTTTCGATGTTATCCAGCTTTCCGGCCATAATTTCCATACTACATTAAAGGTAAACTACTCTGTTGACAGAGTCAATTTAGTCTCAAGGCTAGCAGTTTTATCTCATCTTTTATCAGTCACATTGAGCTTTTCGTTTGTTTCTGTCCGGCCACTTTGTCTTTCCTGAATGTCTTTCGCGATTAGCTTCACATAAGTGGCGAGTTCTTCAAGAGTAGGGCCCGGGTTCGACTCGACATCTCCAGCAAGAATCAACAAGAACCCCTACAGATGCACAAAAATTGCCAAGTTTCACAGAGGCCGCGGGCACGGCACCAAAATAAGGAATACATCACAACTGCGCAAACATTTTCCAAAATTTCTGCTCGCCTGGACACAAAAGAGGAACGGGTTGTTGGGCGGCATTCTGACGCTGCTGCAGTGCCCACTGCCGAGCGAGTCGTTGCGGGCCAGCTTTATAGGAAGCACAAGTGTCGGCGCTGGTGTCCCAGCCAGGTCCTCCAGGGGGAGGGCTGATGCAGTTGCAGCGCCGCCGACGATCATTTCCAGGGCCTAGAAGTTGATGGTCGATTTACGAGATGCGCCGTCGATATCCCGAAGCCAAATCTGCTAGGAATCTGTGGTCGGTAAATATCACGTTGACATCATTGGTGCAAGCAGCAGAATCAGGATTGCCTGGATACAAAGCAGCAACGGATTGCTAGGCGGCATTCTGACCCTGCTGCCATGCCCACTGCCGAGCGAGTAGTTGCGGGCCAGCTTTATAAGAGGCACCACTGTCGGCGCTCGTGTCACTGCCAGGTCCTCCAGGGGGAGGGCGTACGCTGTTGCAGCGCCGCTGACGATAATTTCCAGGGCTGAAAGGTTGATGGTTGATTCACGAGATGCGCCGTCGATATACCGAAGCCACATGTGCTGAGCATCTGTGGTTGGTAAAGATGGCGCTGACATCATCGGTGTAAGCAGTAGAATCAGGATCGTCTCGATACAAAACAGGAATGGATTGTTAGGCGGCATTCTAATGAGGCTGGCTGTGATGATTCTGACGCTGCTGCCTGTGACTTTCTGTGAAAATACGGTGCGGGGATAAACTCCAAACACATATCCTAACCAATTAATTTGAAGCATTCGAAACCATCAATAATGCCACTACTAGAAACCCACTTTCTCAAAAGATCA
The DNA here is from genome assembly GCA_013339765.2 of Haemaphysalis longicornis. Lineage (NCBI taxonomy): Eukaryota > Metazoa > Arthropoda > Arachnida > Ixodida > Ixodidae > Haemaphysalis > Haemaphysalis longicornis. The sequence continues at coordinate 135,072,306 of CM023449.1, read as the reverse complement.
TACCTGTGAGTGATTGGTCTCACAATTCCTTAAAGTGACTCTGGACTGCATACAATTTCCCCGCTACATAAAACCCTGTAACAACCCTGTAGCAACGCTTCTCGAAGCGCCATCGAGGCCTTAAAGAGCAAGATACCCTACGAATAGTGCAAGCTTTTCTTATTAGCCGCATTCCCCTACGGAACCACATACCTTGCTCTCAAAGCAACAGATAAGGCTCGGCTCAACGCCATGATTCGCGAAGCATACCCCACTGCCACTGCGACCCAAAAGCTACTCGCTTTGGACGTTCACAACTCGCGGTAAGAGCTGCAAGGATACCATCATTCAGCTGAACTACAGCGCCTGCTATGGACTCCCACAGACAGCCTTAAAAAACCGCCAGATACCTCTGAGTGAACAAAAAAACGCATCCAGCACTGCGAGATTACATCCGTGTGGCCCCAATCACTCGCAATATTCACGCGAACTACCACATTGGCCGTCGGGCTGCCCGTGCTCGAGCCCTCACTGCGTAATGCGGGAACGACCCCACCGCCCCACACATAGCCACGTAGCCTGTGTAGTTACGCACACTGGCCAATGGATTAGTCCGGCCACTACTCCCACAACCTGAATCGATGTCGCTGAAAAAGAAGCCATTGCTCTTCCCGCCACTTCCCGCCCTGAACCTGTCACTTCCTCACCAATTCTTAAACAGCCAGTGAAACTACCAGATTGCCGCATTTGTTTATGTGCCCTACGCTTTATCAAAAACTGCTCTACGGCTCCTGACCACCGCAACGTGCGGGCTCTAGGACGGGCCGCAATACCCGGCAATGAGGCGGCCCACGCCGCGTTTCGCGATCTGATACACCGAACAGCTTTAATTAAGCTGTATTAAATTTTCATGGGCTTAGGTTGCGAGCACTTACATGAAAGTCTTTTGTTATGTCGGGCAATATTTGGTGCGTTTCCCAAACAACAATGGGGCTGCCTGAAACAGGGTTGCCTCCCAAAACCGTGTACTCGTTTTTTTTGTCTGTGATTGTACCTTCTCTGACGCAACGTTGACCATCAAGGAACCCCTGAAAAAAAATTAGTCTTAATTACCGGAAGTGATGTCCTGCCGCATGCTTGCAATTCATTGTGGTTCTATTGTACCTGAACTTGCATTGTGAACGCAAGTTGGCGGGAAGAGCTTGTAGCATGCAGTGCTGGGTACATTTTAGGAGGGATGCCAACTGTTTTTCATTGATGTTTTCTAAGGCAGCTCGTATGACAGCCAGCGATTTATATTGCGAGGCAACCTTGGGTGTCTTCAGGGAGTGCAAAAGGCGCACATGTCCCCTGTACCAGTCTTTCCCGCAGCCCTTCCTTCCTGTACTATTCCTCAGTCCGGATACTCCATTCGTGCATACGCACTTTCCTGCTGACAGTGTAGATAAGAAACTTTCTACAATGTTCGATGTCATCCCAACGTTAAAAAAGGAGTGACGGCAGGGAGGAGGGGGGGGGACGTTTCTGTTGGTTTTCAGCGAGAACGCAAATAGACGCCACCATGAACGTTGTAAGCCTACCACCCCTGGCAGCCTCTCCCGTGACATTGTCACCCTGGCCTTGTTTCTAAACACCGAAGTTATCTCTCCGGACCTATTAGGGATGCACTTTGCCCATCTCCGGATTTACTTTGCCTGGGTTCTTTATTATTGACGCCCTCGCCCAACAGAAGGTGCTGAGCTACGCAGGCGACGTTTCAAATGTGCGCTTTGCTCCTGAGGAACACTCCGACCGGAAGCTGCTGTTGGTGTTGAAACGTACTTGTACTTTGTCCGCACAGCTTTTCTATAACTGCAAGGCAAGCGCGCGATGAACCAGGTTCTGGTAATATGATACTTCGTCCCAACCTCGCGGACCCCTCCGTGTTCAACACAAAAGTCGCGGCCACCTCAGCATCAACAAAATAATTCTATTAGCTGATGGCAGGGTGCTCAAACGAATCTTTTGCAGCTGCGTGTTCACGTGAGCATTACTGCCTCTTATGGTCATTAACTGTGTTGGCCCCACTTGCGACCTCTGTTCCTCTGGAAGTGCACCTACTTGCGAGTTTGCTGCGCCACCTGAAGTCGCGCTTCTTGCCACCGTTCATGGTCTCTGCTGGTCGGTGGCAGCGACAGGAGAAATCGGCCGCACCAACGTCCATCCCGTTCAGCAGGTGTAGCGTTTACAACTCCATTAATCACTCTAAAAACCTTCTCACCTAAGCCAGACGTGGCCCTAATGGGCGCCTTATAGGGTAAATAAGAAAAAACAGACGCAGAAGTCCAGCTGCCATCGTCGGGGCGCCAAAGAGCAGTGAACCAGGAGCCAAAGTGAGCTCGTGTCTGCGAGCGCCGTGGAGCTGTTTTAGGTAAACGCGGTGCCACTACAACGCTAAAGTGGTCGTCAGCAGCTTATATAAACGAAAACCATGATTCTCAATTTAGTGTTACCCCGGCTTGGTACACAAGACAAAAATCACACTTGTCTACGCCGTGAGCGATGCCGAGGGTGCGAAACAATGGGACGCAAGTTCGGTATTCCCTGTGTAATGAGCGTCATCGTCCATGCGTGCTGATAAACTCTGAGTTTTAAATGATGTTGAGATGCAGTAGATGCACTGTAAATGACAAGCGCCACACGAAAGACAATTCACGTCCCAGTACTTCGCACCCTCGGCATTGTCCACGGCGTAGACATGTGGGATTTTATTGGCCCGAATTGGGCTGACAACACGAATTATCGCGCAATAAATGCATTAATGAATAAATTAACGTGTGTGGAGTGTATATATACACTGTTTTATTGGCGGTTTTTGGTGATACGTTGCGACGAGTACCGGGTTGCGTTTATCCTCGCCACAATTCGTTGTATAAAGCAGAATGCATTCACCCGTGCATCATATCGTAGGGGTTTTAAATGCATTGTTTCTATGGGGAGTTTGCCGGGATCGCGGTGATCCGTCGTAAGTCCGGGGGACGTATCAGCGGGGTTCCACTGTATTCTGGTTTCACCCTCGAATGTCTGGTTGAGTATGGCACTAAGGCCATGGGGAGCACCATCGACAGTGGGCGTGATGTCTTTTCTTGGGTCAAAGTAGGCAAGTGCTGTAGCCTCTTCAGCTCGTCGAAGGCATTTTGCTGTTCGTCTGTCCAACACCGGTCTTCTCCTTTGGCTGTGAGTTTCCGAAGTATTTGAGTGAGGTGTGCCATGTTTTGTATTAACCGACCGAAGTAGGTGACAAGACCAAGGACGGGCTATCAATACTTTCAGCCCGTACTGCCAGCCGAGTCCCAACTGTGCCTGCGTTTGGAGCATCGAAAGTGCTGTTGGCGACCAACAACGGTGGCTACCGACATCGAGGCGCCTTGAGCAATAAAGGGTACGACTGCGCATGCTCTTATCACCACCGGCGGATAAAAGAAAAAGACAGGCCAGCGCTCGACTCAGTTTGGCAGCGGTGCACAAGGAACACGCCAACCTAACCTGCGTATCTCGCAAACTTGCAGGTGAGCGGCTTTTTTAGTAGTTTTTGGCTTATACTGTTGCACTGCTGCCGAACGCTGCGGGTTGTTTTGTTAACTACGCTGTCTCAAAATGTCGAATGTTTCGGAGGTGGTCAAGAAACAACAATGATTTTCGAAGGGAGTTTAGGCTGCAAGTTCGTACCATAAAGGATAGTGTGAAGTTTTCCTCACACGCAATTGACAACGTGGCGAAAATCATAAAGGACATGAAGGAAATAAGGCTTGACATAAAAAAACTTGTGGGAAAAAAACCGGGAACTTGAGATCGAAAACCAGCAGCTCCAGATGAACTGGAGCAGTACCAAAGACTATAACCTCGAAATAAAGAGGCTTCCGAATGACTGCGATGAAACAACAGTCAGAAAGGAAATCGTGAACAAACTGGGCGAAACACTTGACGAAAAAGACATCGATGTGTGACACAAGCTGAAAATTCCGAACTTGGTTGAAAAAAACGTGATTGTTCGCTTCACTCGCCGCTCCAAGCAAAATGCCGTTCTAGCGAAAGCACGAAAGGCCAGGCTGACCACGGAATATCTTAGTTTCGACGGCCAAAGCAGAGCTGTTTATATAAATGAACACCTTACTGCGAAAACCAAACGGTTGCTTGGCGCAGCCGTATCACGAAAGAAGGCTATCGGATGGAAATTCGTTTGGACGACAGACGGAAAGGTTCTTGCCCGACGAGGTGAATCAGCACCCATCATGCACATTACGTCCTTGACTGACGTCGAACGCATGGTGCCGGTTAACTGAAGACGTGCAAAAATGGGGCGCGACCTTCCGTCCTGTCAAGAGTAAAAACTGATACCGCCATGTCACTGAAAGCGTTTTGTCTCTTTCTTTTGCTTGTCTATCTAAGTACCTATTTTGTGGGGGTGTAGTCTTACGACCTGTAACTTGTTTTCCGGTTCACTGTTATCTGTAGTCCAATCCCGGAAATCACTGCGTTAACTGTTAATGGCTTCATGTTTTAAATGCCTCTAACTGGTGAATACGGTTCCTGAAGAAGGCAGACACAATACACTGGCTGAAATATCGAATACGCAGCATTGTATTTCCAAATTGTAATTTCTGGTAGTTACAGTATCTAGAGCAAATGAAACATGCTTTTGACACCAGCTGATGTAAACAAAAGTATTTGTTCAAAGAAACAAACTATATCTTGCATTCACTTGAATTCTCAATCCGCCCGCAACAAAGAGGAAAGCTCGACTGCTCTGTTAACTACCTTCGATTTCTGCTTCGACGTAGCCATGGTGACTGAAACTCGGTATCGCAACGAAGAAGAGGTACTTAATCTACACGGCTATTTGTCCTATTTGTAAACCGTTCGGATAAAAGAGGCCGTGAAAAGCAGCAATGTGATTTTTTCTGCTTTGTACTGACCACCAGGGGGAAACGTACATAGTTTTCTCTCTTTTTTCGATACATACCTGGGTTGGTCTAATGATAATAATTCGACTATAGTTTTGGGTGGTGATTTAAATATACACCTCATTCCAATGTGAACTTATTGATTCCTTTACGCAAATAACGCATGATTTTGAAGTTCTGACTGTGAAAAGCAGCAATGTGATTTTTTCTGCTCTGTACTGACCACCAGGGGGAAACGTACATAGTTTTCTCTCTTTTTTCGATACATACCTGGGTTGGTCTAATGATAATAATTCGACTATAGTTTTGGGTGGTGATTTAAATATACACCTTCTGAGCTTGACATCACAACGTGCCGAGCTCCTTACTGTATTAGAAGCAAATGCTTTCACTAATGTTATAAAGGATCATACTCTTATACAACTCAACTTTCAACTCTCTCTCCCTTTATTACTCTTTGTTGTTCTCTTTATTACTAACGAGAACAACATTCCACTTTGATCAGTGGTACTGGGCGCTCACATAAGTGACCATCTACCAATTGGTTTTGTCATGAGTAGCACTAGTTTACAAATCAAAACGTCAAAAAAGCCCGTAATCAAATATCGCAACATCAACAATATAACAATTCAGCAGTTTTCTAGAGCATTGTCAAATGCAAATTTGAAGGCAGTTTTTCATTCTGAAGATCCCGATGTTGCGTACGAGATATTTATTGAGAATTTCAAGAGCATATATGACGTATGCTTTCCTTATAAAACAAAACATAAACCTCGCAAGGCACGTAAACCACGGATCACTAATGACTGCTTGAAAGCGATAAAGGAAAAAAATGGTCTTTACCAACTTTTCTTAAGAACTAGAAATTCTAGGCAGAAGATTTACAAAATTTTAAACAACATAGAAATAAAACAAACACCTTGTTGCCTAAAACTAGAAACAGAATTTGTTTAGCACTGATGGAGCACAAAGCTCTGAAACTATTTGGAAGCACCTTAATGTTTTACTCAAACCGCAATCTCGTCTAAATTCGGGTCCACAAGACGTAGTTGCGAACGGCCAACCACTAGCTGGCGAAGGCCTTGCTAATACATTTAATGACTATTTTGTATCCAGTAAAATAGCACCCACGACCCAAATTGTACACGCTTTCTTAATTTTAGGCCTGAGTTACGAGAAAGTGTATTTTTTATATATCCCTCCACAGCTGTAGAAATTCGAGAAACAATGTTCTCTTTAAAAAACAGCAACAGCTGCGACATACAAGGCTTGCAAATTAAACCAAATAAAAACTATATTGACACTACAGCTGGTGTTTTAGAATACATATTAAATTAAATATTCTCACAAGGCAAATTCACCAAAAGGCTCCAATTAGCACGAGTATCCGTAATTTTCAAGGGTGGCGATAGAAACATAATGTCAAATTATAGACGTACAGTAGCCAGCAAAAGTTTAGGGGATGTGCAGCGCGTGACCGAGCGGCGCGAAACTGCATTGCTGCGCCATCTGCAGCCAGCGGGCGCCGGGTCGAGGCTCAAGGAACTGGCGTGCTAGGCGCGCTTTGCGCATGCCTGTCCTTTATTAGTTACGGGGCATCTCTGATCCCTCCCGTGCTCCCGACATGCTTTCGATGTTCGCGGCAGCCGCTGTTGCCCGCGTGACAATCTCCGTCCTTCAGCTATCACTGGTGCAACAAAACACGTCACCCGCGGCCGCCGTTTGCGCGGCGCACAACGTTCAATGAATCATATATTCCAAGTGATGCATTGGTCCACGAATACATATATTTTAGAGGAGTTATTTAGGCTACCTATCGGAAACTGCGTCTGGTGACGGGGTGCATAGAAAAACGTCGCGTCGTCGAATTTAATATTGCGGCAAAGTAAACTTTCCGGTGAATATTGCGGCAAAGCAAACTTTCTTGTCTAATGTAGGTATCATGTAGCCGCCGCGGTGGCTCAGAGGCTAAGGCGTTGCGCTGCTGAGCACGAAGTCGCAGGTTCGATTCCCGGCCGCGGCGGCTGCTTTTCTGGTGGAGGCGAAAAGCGAAAACGCCCGTGTGTACGAGATTTCGGCGCACGTTAAAGATCCCCAGGTGGTCAAAATTAATCCGGAGCCCTCCACTACGGCGCGACTCATCGCCTGCGTTGCGTCGGCGCGTTAAACCATACAATCAATCAATCAATAATGTAGGTATCATGTAAAAACATCATACCGAAATTGGCCGCGAGGATGGCGTTATCACACTCGAAACTGCACACACTCGAAACAGCACACACTCGAAACTGCTGAGTGTCATGGTTTCTGCACTGCTACAATTGGAGATACCCAGGGGGTTGGTCCTTCAGCCCTCTTCAATGATGCCGTGGCACTACAGGCGTTGAAGTTCTTCCAGGGGCTGCCGCATGGTGAAGTGGGTGCGTCTGTGTGGTTGTGCTACTGGTTGAACACAGGGGTCAACATGAACGTACACATGAAAGTCCTTGATACAGCCAACACGTAGAAAGAGCTCTTGATACGCCCCTCCTAGGTCCAGCCTGGGTCCAAACGTCCTCCCCAACGTAGTGTAGTAGCATGGCCGTAATTCGGGCGTCGTTTGTGATGCTGCACGCCACAATAAGGTTTTCGAAGTGATTCACCCATTGAAACAATTCGGTGCCGACGTTATTGGCGTCAGTGACGCGCGCGTTCAAGTAGCGAAACGTGGGAAGCGAGCTTTGTGCCATACCGCAGAGTTCGGTCGTTGTGTGGAGGCGGCTTCATTCCGGTTAAAATCTTCGCTTGGCATCAGCTGCGTTGTTCAGACGTATCCTCGTCGCCATTGTAACATGTTGCGAGATGCGTAGTATGAACATGACTGAGCTGGGAAAAACACCACCGTTTATTCCAAAACTATACAGTTATGTTGGGTGTGGCCCTCCCGATCCCGGCGGCTCACCTACATTTTAACATTGGTGATTTATGGACACTGCAAACAGGAAAGCGAGCCAGAGCGGGACACCAACGGACTGGAGCACAGCATACGATTTCGCTGACATCACGTAACAGACGCCGTCGATTTCTGCTGCGCAACTGCTACCGGACTCTCTGGATTCTCAAGAGGTTTCTTTCAAACCATCGACCTCGACATCTCAAGCAAGAACTGCCCGGCACCTGCGACCGCCCGAGGCTAGGCGGCCTGCAGATCACGATGGAGCATTCGTTCCAAGTCGTTTATTGTAACGGGGAAGAATTTATATGACGCCAGAAAATGACAACGATGATGTGAGCGCGAAAAAAGCACGGGTTGTGCTGCACAAGCGCGCCTCATGCGTCGAACGATGGCCATTGCTCATTCGTCCCCCTAGCTATGTGCCTACCTCATCAGCCTTAATAAATCGTCGGCAGCCATCCACGGCTGTTCAGCCGCAACAGAAATTTAGTGACCACGTAATAATAAATGATCTGCAAATGTCGGGAAGAAACAGCATAGGTCGTATGGGAATGAAAATACCACGTGCAGCTTTGAGAAGGCTAAAGACGTTCGTCTAAACTTAAGCACGGTAGTACTCACCCGACCCAACCAGATGTTAAGCGCGGTATTTCGAAGGAAGCGGGGGGGGGGAGGAGGAGGCCGCTTAACTATTGTTGTGTCCGAATGTAGAATGCAATCAAAAATGAAAGTTGTCGAAATCACACTCGCAAGGTGCGCGTTAACTTTCCTTTTGTTCGTTTAACTGCAACGAACACTGATTACTCGGCGGACGCATCCCTGACGTACCGAGTAGGCGGTTCACAAACGATAAATGGTGTCATTATGAGGGAATTGCATCTTATAATGCCCTCTTATTTTGTTTGCGCTAGTTACTGTAGGCTGCCTGTGTCATATGGTGATGCTTCCAAAAAACGCTTCTGCTCGCTGAGGATATATAGCAGCTAATAAATGTTTGCGGATGCTCACAACAGGCAATACGACCGGAAATAAAGTCGATTGATTGATTGTAGGGTTTAACGCGCCGACGCAGCGCAGGCGATGAGGCGCGCCGTAGTGGAGGGCTCCGGATTAATTTTTACCACCTGGGGATCTTTAACGTGCGCCGAAATCTCGCCCACACGGGCGTTTTTGCTTTTCGCCTCCATCAGAAAAGCGGCCGCCGCTGTCGGGAATCAAACCCGCGACCTCGTGCTCAGCTGCGCAACGCCTTAGCCACTGAGCCACCGTGGTGGGTCCGACTTAACGTATTTAGCGTGTGCTTTTATCCGAGTACAATATTGTATTAGCCGCCCAACTTCTTTCGAAGAATTCTTGTGAAATTTATGCTACACTGCTTCTCGAGGATAGTGATCAATATCGGAGGTATGATATTTGCAAGCGTAATTGATGTGCTGCCGGTATGAGGGCTCCGCTAGATTGTGTACCCGCACAAAACCGAAAAACTTCGTTAATACGGGCTTGTTGGTACATACTTAGTTTGATAACAGCGCTAGGACAGGACGCAGAGAAGGTGACACGAGGCTGGGCGCTAACAACAATGGGTTTATTTCGCCGCAGCTGAATATATACCTTGGAAATAAAAATAATAAAACACACAAAATCATAAAATTGCAAAGGCAAGGTCTTGTTTCTATAAAAAATGCACATCCGCAAAGATGAAATATATGACATTGGTAATCATGCTCCTTTTTGTGCTAGTCAATCGATGCCATGCTGACGGAATTGTCATTTAGTGCATTCATGATGTGAGCCTCAAAGGTTTTCCTAGTGCGTTGCTCCTTATACATCCCGCTCAGATTGTTCAAATCCACCCTTCAGGGCTTGACCTTGGCGACCAAAGAACCATCTGATGACCACATTAGCTTCCTTGACCTAGTGCTGACATCGCGCCCCGAGCACGTGTGCTGGGAATACTCGTCTCGCTATAAGAAAAGTCAAAGCCTTTCAAATCAGCCCGTTCAGAAATCGTCAAAAGAGCTATCGCCATATCGCCATAACCGATCCTGCTAGCATCAGATAGGGTCCAGCGTTTCTAATCCAGTTTAAAAGCTGACCAAGGCAGGATTCCCCGCTCCCATGACGTTCCGCGTATCGGAAACCCCCCCCGAAGGAACTACGAAGACGAAAACCAGTGAAAGAGCGCGAAGAGACAGAACGAAGGAAATGAGCTGTCGTTCCATATAATTATGGGGTATCCCAAAAACCTCAAAAAGGTTGCTGCTCGAGTCGATGTCAAGGTAGTGTTCAGCAACACTAACAAATTAGGCGGCCGGTACAGCAGAGTAAATGCTGAAAACCTTCCACGATGCTTTCCTCCAAGAGGCACGCACAGCGATTCGCGGGGTGCCCATCGGGGTTAGTGTGCGACATGCCGCTCTCCTGCGGTAAGTCATACACGGGCCAAACAGGCCGCTGCCCAAAACGACCAGCTACGAAAACACTCCTGCAACCAAGAAACAGGAAAAGGCAGCAATTTAGACCTTCGCTGTACGAAGTGTGGTTGCACCCCAAGACTCGAACAGACGCGTGTACTAAAAAGATATAAGGACCAACGCACTAGGGAAATCTCTTAGTCGCACATCATCCATACACAAAATGACAATTCCGACAGCATAGCGTCTACTGAGTTGCACAAAAAGGAGCATGATTACCTAAGTGATGAATTTTATTCTTTGCGCATGTGCATTTTTCATAGAAACAAGCCCTTGCCTTCGCAATTTTATGATTTAGGGCATTTTGTTGTTATTTCCCAGGGCCTATAGTCAGCTGCGGCGAAATAAACCCTTTTCTGTTATTCAGCGCCCTGTCTCGTGTCTCCTTCTCTCTGTACTGTCTTAGCGCTGTTATCAAACTCAGCACAAAACCGATTTACATCATAGTGTATAGCCGTCTGAGAAAACGCTGCTTACGAAGACACTGTTAGTAAGTTTCGGGGCAGTGGAACTTCAGTCAGCTGCATGCATATGCCAGCTTTGCGACGCTGGTCTGCAACACATATCCCGCTCATACGGACCGAATGTACCACCACACTGAGATCGTGTCAGAAACGTTTACACTGTCGTGAATACACCACATTTGGGAACGGAGTGACCCCTCCGCAGTGATATTTATTTCGATCGCCTAAACGGGAAATTTGAGTGGCCAACCTGTCCCGAAAGCAGCGGCAACAGTGGTGGACGGGCTAGAGCCGTCCCGCGGCTGCTTCTGAAACAGGCCCTCAGAGGGAGTTAAGTCACGCCCTTACTAAGGCTCCTAAACAGGTTCCTTAGCTCCTGGAGGCAGCGGTCAAGGCGTATAATATTGAGGGTGTGGGCTAGAACCTTTGATGAGGCCGTCGCAATAACCAGGCAAATTTCGGCAATAATGAAATGATCGGAACGAAGCCTACACACTTGCGTATTCACCATATTTTGCAAAAAGACAAGCTCTTTACAGAAACATACGAGCAGTGAGCAAACCATTATGCCACATATATTACACATGTAAATTTTTTGGTCGTGTTAGTTCAGCATGCGACATACCGGGAAAACGAGATCACGGCCCAAACACTGTTCGCTTTCACGTGCTGTGTCCACGACACCGCGTGCTGTACATCCACGTGTCATGCTGCCTCTCCGACACAAAACTGTGCTGAAAAAATTTATTAACCAGCACCAGATCAGGAATACTCGCTGGTCTCGGGACTCGGCTAGCAAGGTCACCCCTCTTCTAAATGTACATTTTGTCAAATAAAATCCCAGAAGACCTTACCCATCTCTTGCAGGACAGTCCAAATTAACGTAAATGACGAAGGCAACTCCCCCAGTTCGCCTCAGTTGGCGATATAGTAATACATTATTCTTCATTCGACGGATCTGTATATTTCCCCTACTGTATTCTATTGTAACCAGCTTAAGTGAGCCCGTTTAGAGCGCTAAAAACCCCTCCTCGCGCATATCCCTCCTTTCTATACAGATGGCTTTGGTGGCCACCCAGGTGATCACCACGCAGAGATGCAGACCAATCAACGCTGGCGAACACCACGCATGCTCTCTGTTGCAAGTTTTTTGCCGCCACGCAACTGCCGTTGCTTCCCGACCTTGCGGGAGTGCGGCAGTCACCACGTTGGTTCGTGCATGTCACGATTTCGTTATTGACTGCTCAGAAGAGATGGTCGGTTATCTTGAACGTTCGCCTGTCTCCGCCTGCTCTGACTCTTGCCGCGTTGTCCCGCTTCCAGCGTTTTGAGTGCGCGTACCGTAAAATGTGCGCAGACGAATGCCAATGCTGCCTGACAAACCACGCGGATTGGGTAGAAGCGGGCCGCGTCCCCACCCCAATTCTACTGCCGCGAGCACCGCCCCATACGACGCGAACAGCTGGATACCTGCCACCCGACGTCCGTCCATGTCGACGGTGACTGTTGGTCGCCCCAGTGACTAGTTGTATAGTACAGGGCTTTTTCTGTGTATCGGTTGTGCACGCAACAAGTCAGGTGCTAAAGAATTATCGCTGGCCTTTTCAGGTATAGGCGTACTCGCAACGACAGGCAGCCCTGCCCACCAGCTTGGTTCACTGGAAGCCATATTAGACAGTACAGTGGAATATCATTGATACGATTCGCCATAATACGTTTTTCGGTTTAATACGATATTCTGTTTAATCCCGGCCAACGTTCCTTAGAAATAATGCTTGGGCGTGTATTATGATCGTATTTTTGGCGAAAATTGCATAACACAATCGCGAAAGTGCATCTTAACCGACCTTTCTGGAAATCTGATGTTTAATCTTCGCTATACTAGCTTTACCGCTTCCTAAAAAGGCACTATCTCTACGTTGCTCTAGAATAGCCTCCCACATGTCGTCGCTGATTCATGAGCCATATTATGGTGGCCAGAGCTCTGCGGAAAGACCATCAGGTAGTGGCGTCGCTCCGAGCTGGTAGCGCCGCTGCTAAAGAAGTGGCTCTCAAGGTGAAGCAGTAATACCTCGCCACCAGGTGTATAAAATTCCGGAATACCGCACCGCTCTTGGAGCTCTGAATGCACCCTGCGGTTCAATGCATCATTCCTTTTTAGGACTTTTGGTACAAGAGCCCATGGCGGCAACGCTGCAGGAAGACTGGCGGTGGTTACGAGCGTTCGTTCTGTTGCCACAGCCTTCTGCTGGGTTTCCATACCGTAATGGTTCTGAAACGTGTCACTCTTAGTGCCATATGAATACGCACCTAGATCTGAACAAGTCAACTGAACATTGATTGATTGATTGTAGGGTTTAAAGCGCCGACGCAACGAACGCGATGAGGCGCGCCGTAGTGGAGGTCTCCGGATTAAATTTGACCACCTGGGGATCTTTAACGTGCGCCGAAATCTCGTACACACGGGTGTTTTTGCTTTTCGCCTCCATCAGAAAAGCAGCCGCCGAAGTCAACTGAACAGCAACAGGGATTGTAGGCGGTCCAATTGGTACATGTTACTGAGATGAACAGGCCGAAGGAACGGGACAACAGGGAGTAGGCTAACAGAGCGCTGACTAACAACTCAAGTTTTATGATCGCTGGACCGCAATAAATAGGAAAAAGGATGGTGACACGTGATGCTAGGCCTAATAAAAAAATACAAACAAAAACAAAATGCCCCGCAATCTAAAAACGCAACTGCGGTGTACGCAACTCCTCGGGGAGCACGCTTGCCGTGCATGTGGCAAAGTTCGCATGCCTGCCTGCATGCCTGACGGCATTTCAGCAGTGCCCCGTGCTGCCTCGTTATCCTGACAGAATTAAGTGAGAGATACGAGAGGCATGGGAAATTCAGAGTTGTGAGCAAGATTGTGTCAGCACACCTTCCATCGCCCTTACGGAGAAAGAACTCAGTTATTTAGATAGCTAGCAGAATCCACGTGCGGAGGAGCTTCCGATATGTGGCGGACTCTTTGTGCTGGTCTGCTTTAGCTGTGCCGATTACTGTGTTTAAATTGCGTGGAATTTTGTTTTTGTTTGCGGAGGAGGTTGGAGGAACAACTTTATTTAGTCAACAATCATTCAGTTTGATTGTTGATGGGCTTCTCTTGACTCCGTGAAGTGGCCAGAAGACCTTGCTTCGTGGCGACTTCCAAAGCCAAGTTCACGGCCTGAATTTGGGTCTCAGGCTCGGAGCTGGTCACCGCAGTCTCCCACTCTGTTTGGTTAGAGAGATGCCATTCGGCTTAGGTTGGAGCTCAGGGCATTCATATAGGATGTGGGCTAAGTCGGCTTTTTCGGCCTCACACATTCTGCACTTTGGGGTGTACAGACTTGGGTACATTAGGGCCAATTTATAAGGGTTCAGAACATGTCGCCTGCTGGATTTTCGTTCGTGCATAATGAGGGCAGGGTAAACCAATCTTTCATTTCTGTAGTGAGGTGTAATCTCTTGAAAAGTAACCATTAGCTCCTTAGACCCTCGCAGGCACGATTGGTCCACCGACCCGTTGACGAGTTGGCAGGCAAAACTGTGAGCCGCTTCGTCCCCTGGATGGGACGAGCGCGCAGGAATCCAGATAATCTGGATCTGGCGGGGTTCGAACTGATCTCTTAATAGAATTTGAGATGCCGCTTCGTGTATTTTGCTTTTCGCAAAATTACGCACAGCCGTTTTGGAATCGCTGAAGATAAATTTTGCTTTGGTACTAATAATTGCAACAGAAATTGCAGCCTCGTCGCTTCTTCCGGCCGCCTGCCATAAACAGTGGCTGCGGTTATGTGCTTGAGTTTGTTATCGACGGCTACGACTGCAAATGCATCCTGCACTTTGTATTCGGCTGCATTCACGTAGACAGCCTCCTCGCAATGTTTAAACAGTTTTTGGAGTGCTTTGGCTCTAGCGTTTCTTCTTTCCTTGTGATGAATAGGGTGCATATTTTTAGGAATGGTGTTAATAGTGAGGTGCTGAAATATATCTCTAGGGACCGGGTTCTCCTTTGTTTGTGTTCCTTCATAAGATGTACTGAGATGCTTTAGGATGTACTGTCCTGTCGGAGTCTTGGATAATATTTCATATTGAGCGATTTTATGGGCCTCTATTATTCCTTCGAGGGTATTGTGTAGGCCCATTTTCAGACGTTTATCAGTCGGAGTACACCTCGGTAGGTGCAAAGCTGCTTTGTACGATTGCCTAATCAAACACTTTACTTTCTCCTCCTCCACTTTGTGTAAACTGAGGTATGGAAGGGAGTAGACAAAGCGACTCAGAACAAAGGCTTGAACTAGCCTCGTGAGATCTATTTCTTTCATCCCCTATGTTTGTTCGCTATGCGGCGAATTAGACGGTTCGTCTGATGCACGCAAGCTGTCAGTTTACTGAGCGTGGTGGCATTTTTGTCATTTCTTTGTAAGTACATCCCTATTATCCTGATCGTTTGAACTTCGGGTGCTAGTGCGTTATTCATACGGATTTCTATTGTTACTGGTGTATCCTTGGCTTGTCTCCCAGGCGCGTAACGCATTACCAGAAGCTCTGACGTTTTAGGAGACCAAGATAAGCCTATAGCCCTAGCCTGTTCCAAGGCAATGTCAGCTCCGCTTTGCAACGTGTACTCTATTTCTCCGTCGCTACCCTTCGTTGTCCCCAACGTAATATCGTCAGCGTACAGGGAGTGGGACAAATTAGGTACTGTCGCTTACAGCTTGGTCATGGGTTTGAGTGTGATGTTAAATAGCAAGGGGGCCCCGCAGGGTCACCTTTTGTACTCAAGGTGTTTTGGTGAGTAGCGCCGCCACGGTCCCGAGCTCCACAGGGGTGCCTACTGCCGTAGGCAGTTGGTGTCTTGCAACACCACGGACCCGAGCACATGTCGCTTTCAATATGTAACTATCAATGATAACGAATCTCCTCACTGTCCCGTTACATCTGGTGTCCCTCAGGGATCAGTATTGGGGCCTCTTCTCTTCCTAATTTATATTAATGATCTCCCTGATGCCATAACCTCATCAATACGTCTTTTCGCTGACGATTGTGTTATATATAGAAATATATCTGAACCTTCTGACCCCTCAAAACTTTAAACCGACCTTAACACAATTTCAGCCTGGTGCAACACCTGGCTAATGAAACTAAACGTCGACAAGTGCAAATATATGAGGTTAACACGAACAATCAAGCACACCCCTGTAAACACATATTTCCTTAACGGCTCCCCTCTTTCATCGCTTGCCACCTACAAATACCTTGGCGTTCAGATTTCAGATAACCTTTCGTGGCAGCCGCACATTGAATATATCAGCAATAACGCGAACCCCTTGCTAGGCTTCCTCCGACGAAATTTCTCTCGAGCTCCCACTTCATTAAAACTGCAGCTTTACAAAACTCTTGTACGGCCGAAGATTGAATACGCCTCTTCTGTATGGGATCCACATTCTGCCAATCTTGTCTACACACTGGAAGCTATCCAAAATCGGGCCACTCGTTTCATTCTTTGTGATTATTCCCGGTCATCCAGTGTCACTAACATGAAACAAATACTACAACTGCCTGATCTTGCAACCCGTCGTGTGATATCCCGCCTATGTGTTTTCCATAAAATATTTTACACCAATCAGACCTTAAAGCAGTCCCTTTTTTCAGTTCCCCCATACGTGTCATCACGCATTGATCATCCGTTAAAAGTTGGTGTGCCATACTCCCGAACAAACATCTACCTGAACTCGTTTGTTCCAATGACCAGCTTGCAGTGGAATCACCTTCCAGCCTCCATCGTCTCCATCAGTGACGCTGCGCACTTCAAATCCGCAGTCAGCAATCACTTTTTGTAACCACCCTGCTGTTTTCTTTTCTCTTGTTATTCAATATTGTACCCCTCCTCTCTGTAACGCCTCACGGCATTGAGAGTAAATAAATGAAATGAAATGAAATGAAATGAAATGTGGGTTGGACCCACCCACGCCCCGGCTGTGCGTGGCTGAGGCGTGTCCGGGGAAAAGGGAATCCTGGTGGCTGAGCCAAAGCCGGGGTTGTTTTGGACCTTCACGCCCCCCCGGTAGAGGCAACACGCCACTTTGGCCCCTGCTTCTCGCAGACGGTGCCCCCGGTCTGACCCGTCCGGGGGGAACCAGCCAGTCGCCTTTTCCTGCCTCCCTCTTAGCTTTTTCACCTTCCTGTCTTCTTTGCTACCCGTGTCTTGTCATCTCTTCTTTTCCTCATTTCCACACATTTCCAGGCGGTGAGGGTTAACCCTGGGTAAGGTATCAACCATGAGGACTTAAACAGGGTTATAGCAGCTATGTATGGCTAACGCGCATCTAGAGCGTTCCCAGGTTGGGCTCGGTAGTTGACGGCCAGCATAGCTGCTGAATTGATTTCACCTGTTATGGCAACAAGATTTTCTGCATCCCATGATCGTCCTCCAAAACGGGGCGCAACGAAGCAGTCCAGCAGTTTTTCACTCCTAAAAGGTCAGAAAATTTCCTAAAGTTCTATGTCATGCGCTGTGAAAAAGAAGGCATGTCAATGAGACGTCTGTCACCATTCTTGGTAGCCAAAGATCTAACAAATGAACTAGGCGGCGGCTATAAAGTAAGCGAGTTGGGAAGTGGTGACCTTCTCTTAGAAGTACAAGACGCAGCTCAGTGTGCCAAGTTAACAAAAATAACCACTGTTGGTGGCAATCCTGTGAGCATCAGTCCCCACCGATCCATGAACACTACCAGATGTGTTATCTCTGATGAAAACTTTCTGAATTTGTCTGAGCAAGAACTCTTGGAAGGATTCGAGGGACAGAATGTTGTGAATGTTCAACGAATCAAAATACGTAGAGATGGGAAGGAAATTTCGACCAAGCATGTAATCCTCACATTCTCGACCAGTGTACTGCCCGAGTCTGTCGAGGCAGGCTACGTTAAAATCCCTGTCCGCTTGTATATTCCAAACCCCGACGCTGCTATAAATGCCAAAGATTTGGCCATGGTTCATTGAGCTGCCGAGGCAAGGCAGCATGTCCAAAGTGTAGGCTCCCCGACCACTCGTCTGACACCTGTGAAGCTCCACTCCACTGTGTAAACTACAACGGAGAGCACGCCGCGTACCCGCGGTTGTGCCCGCAATGGAAGAAAGAAAAAGAAATAATTGCTCTGAAGTATAAGGAAAACATTACCTTTAGGGAAGCACGACAGAGACTGTTCCTGACACACACTAGCTTTGCTGATGTAGCGCGACGGGGGGCGGCGCTACATTCGGTTCGAGCTCCCCTTGGAACCCTCCCAGTGAGGCCCCAAGGGACACCCCAAGCCCCTTTAGTGCCGGTGGCTAAGGCAACTGCACATTCCACAAAAGAAGCGTCAAGGGCTGCCCCAGCACCCCTTGATGCCAACGCTAAGCCCCTTGCTGGCACTGCAGTGCCGGTCCCTGCTGAGATGCAGGCTGCCGCAACCAGCCAGCCTAGCCCTGCTGACGAGGCTTCGCTAGAAGCCATGGACACAACGCCAAGCCCTCCGTTGCGCGGTACGCCGATAGGGCGCGGCACGTAGATTGACCGTTCAAAGCAAACGCCACCTATGGTCACGGCTTCTGGGAAGGTGTCTTGAGCCTCGGAGGGTGACAGCATGGCACTTCCTTAATCCTTGTTCAGCATAAGCTGATGGTAACTGATAATGTAGTCCAACGGAACTGCAGAGGCCTCCTGAAAAACTTGGACGATATTTATTAATTGCTGTCACAACACCAAATAAGTATTATGTGTCTCCAGGAGACAAACTTGAGGACGAACCAAACAAACTTCTTAAAGAACTACTCAATATTTAGGAAAGACAGAGATGAATGCATGCACCCCTCTGGAGGAGTTGCGATTATCGTGCAAAAATCAGTGCCATGCCAGTTCTTACCGCTACAGATCACTTTAGAGGCTGTAGCCATACGAGCCATAATCTTTAATAAACTGGTAACAGTATGCTCACTGTACATACCTCCAGACCACGGGCTCTCCAGTATGGAGTTTGAAACATTAGTTGATCAGCTGCCACAGCTGTATCTGCTAGTTGGGGATTGTAATGCTCACCACCCACTCTGGGGTTCTGCACGCACGGATGTTAGAGTACGCCTCTTTGAAAAGTTTCTGCTATCATCTGGAGCGTGCATACTTAAGAAGAAAGACCCAACAAATTATAAGACAACACATGCCACGTACTACTCCATAGATCGCGCCATAGCCTCTCCAGTTCTGTTTCCAGCACTACAGTGGAAGGTCATTAATAACCTGTACGGAAGTGACCACTTTCAAGTAAGCCTCAAGCTTTTAGACAATAACCAAGACAACACTCCATGCCCACAAAAGTTCAAGGAGGAGGCCGAAGACTGGAAAAAATTCAAAGAGCTCTCTGAGTGTCACTACACACTTATAGACAACCTCGGTATTGACGAAGCTGCTGAGACTCTGACCACCCATATAATTGAAGCTGCGCTGAAGTCCATCCCCCAGACTTCTTCTAGTAGGGTTACTAAGCCAAAACCTTGGTGGAATGATGATTGCAGGCAGGCCCGTAAGGAACAGAATAAGGCATGGGGTGTCTTGCGGAGGTGCCCAACGACTGAAAACTTGGTACTTTTCAAGCGGGCAAAGGCCAATGGCAGAAGGATACGGCGTATTACGAAAAGAGAAAGCTGGAATCGTTTTGTGTCATCAATTACATCATATACTGACACGCGGAAAGCATGGAGGAGAATCAAAGCACTCCGAGGAAGTAACACTCTTACGTACCCTTTGGTCAGCACAAGTGGAGACACTTTACAAGACCAAGCGAATGCTGTAGGCAAGCATTTTGAGTATGTATCAAGCTCAGCTCACTATTCAAATAACTTCCTGAGACACAAGAATGCAGAGGAACGGTAGATTGTACGTGACAAACGGCCGTCTGAGGTAGGGTATAATTGCCCCTTCACTATGCAGGAGCTTAAAGTCGCGCTCACTACTTGTGGTAAATCATCACGAGGTCGAGACCGAATAACATATACCATGATTACGCACCTGCACCACGACACGATAGAAGCGCTCTTACTGTTGTTTAACAAGATCTGGCGTGGAGGGCAATTTCCAAAAGTGTGGAAACAAGCTATTGTGGTGCCGATTCTAAAGGAGGGAAAGATCCATCACTTGCAACTAGTTTTAGACCGGTCGCTTTGACCAGTTGCTTATGCAAGGTCTTCGAAAAAATGAATAACCGTCGCCTTATCTACTTTCTTGAGTACCATGGTTTTATACACAATAGCCAGGTGGGTTTTCGCTCTAGTAGATCTACAGCAGACCACCTAGTGGCTATTGAATCCTACATCAGGGATACATTTGTTCATAAGCAGCATTGTTTATCAGTTTTTTGACCTCCAGAAAGCTTACGACACAGCCTGGCGTCATGGTATTCTTTGTGATCTGCGCCGCCTTGGAGTTTGTGGAAACATGCTGAACAGTTTGAAAGATTACCTTTCGGAGCGCTCCTTTCAGGTTAGGGTTGGAAACGTCCTCTCAAAGATGTTCGTCCAAGAAAATGGAGTGCCGCTGGGTGGTGTGCTTAGCTGCACCCTTTTTATTGTTAAAATGAATTCCTTAGGAACTGCACTGCCTCGCTCCATATCCTACTCACTATATGTTGATGATGTGCACGTTGCCTTTAAATCATGTAATATGTCCATTTGCGAGAGGCAAATCCAACTAGCTGCAAACAAACTTACAAAATGGGCAGATGAGAATGGCTTCTGTATTAACCCAGAAAAACGCACGTGTGTGGTCTTCTCTAGGCAGCGTGGTATCCGCCAAGATCCCATTATTACACTCAATGAAACACCCATAGCGGTAAATAAGGAGCAGAAGTTCCTTGGGGTTGTGCTTGGTGACAAACGTTCATTCATTGCACACCTCAAACGCCTTAGAGTTAAATGTTTGGATACAGTCAGGATCCTGAAAGTCCTCTCATACCAGTCTTGGGGTACTGACACAAAGTGCCTATTGGCCTTATTCAATAGCCTTGTGAGGTCCCGCATCGCCTACGGGTGTCTTGTTTATCAATCTGCCACGAGAACAGCACTAAAGATACTAGACCCTGTCTACCATCTTGGCCTTCGTCTGGCTAAAGGCGCTTGCCGAACAAGCCCTGTTTTAAGCCTGTATGTGGAAGCCAATCAGTGGTCTCTCGAAACACAGCGGAAGTACACTCGGTTGAATTATGCTCTCAAAGTGACATCCTTGACCGGACACCCTAACAGCACTCTGCCATGGCTGAGCCATTTCTTCTGTTGGTGAGGGCACTGGCCACAGGCCTGGGAATATCTTTCACTGACGCTCAGAAAACCAGCTTTACTGACCTTGTCCCTCCATGGGATCTGTGCCCTATCTCTTGTGATCTCTCTTTTATGAAAATTGACAAAAGAACCGCTCCAAAGGAATTAATTATGCAGCATTTTTTGCTTTTGCAGAACAAGTACAGAGCATCTGAGTTCTACACAGATGCTTCCAAGTCAGCTGGTGCAGTATCATGTGCTGCACATGGTCCAGACTTTTCCACGTCAAAGACTATGCCTAAAGCCACATCTATATTCACTGCTCAAACACGCGGCCTCGTATTGGCTGTAGAATATATTATTCAGAACAATGTCCAAAAGTCAGTGCTTTTCACTGATTCTCAAAGTGCTGTGCAGGATTTAGCGTCAGGAAAGTTACAAACAAATCCAGTCTTTAATCAATTGCTAAAGCTACTGTGCTCAGACCACAAACAAAAACTTGAAGTCACAGTCTGTTGGGTCCCAGGTCACTGCGGCATAGCCGGAAATGAGCAAGCAGACAGGAATGCTGTAACTGCAGCTCTTCGGAGTGACCTAGATATTCAAAGCGTCCCGTACGAGGATCTTAAAGCGTACGTACGTAAGAGGCTGCGTGACCAATGGCAGGAAGAATGGAATAGGCAAACAGCAAACAAATTGCACATGGTAAAACCCAAGTTAGGTAGATCGATCCCTGAGAAACGGGACAGGATCACAGAGGTTACTCTCTGTAGACCGCGCATAGGCCATACCCATGCTACACATGCGTACCTATTGAAAGGAACAGAACAGCCACGCTGTTGAGGTGTGAAGGGTCGCTATCAGTCATTCACGTACTGGTAGAATGCAAACTACTTGAACCGCAAAGAAAGCTTCATTTTCAGAATTGTACACACGCATGATCCCTCAACACCCATTGCTGTTTTTATCACACGAGCCATTTTTCTCTGTTACCCGTGTTTTTAAGTACCTCTCAGACGTAGATTTTTAAAGGTATGTGTCATATCACCCGTGAGCCGAGCCACCATCGCACGCTAGAACCCGTTAGGGCCTCCCATTGCTAGCAAGGGGTGCACGTAGAAAATTCCTGGCATAGTGACAATTGTTTTTACTTTGCCCTCTACACCAATTCTTTTGTTAACAGAAATTTGAGATACCTTTTATAATATATTCTGTAATTTATATTCCCACTTGAATAATCCTCACCATAGTACTGGCGCTCTTTGGCCTTGATGCCCTTGCGCCAATAAAACCTAACATCATCAAATAGCAAGGGGGAGAGCACTGAGCCCTGCGGTATCCTCTTGCTGCCTAGGGTGAAAGGGTCGGACTTGAACTGCCCGAAATCAATCTCCGCTGTCCTGTTGGTCAGGAAAGCCTTGATGTAGCTATGAGTTTGCTCACCGACCTGTAGGGCTGACAATGCTGCCGTAATCGCCTCATGCTTGATATTACCAAATGCTTTGGTTAAATCCAAAGCGAGGATTGCACGGGTGTGTTTATTATGTAATGGATTTACCACCTCTTCCGATATTCTGACCATGATATCTTGTGCTGATAGGTGTGGTCTGAAACCTATCATAGTGTCTGGGAAGAGATGGTGCTTCTCCAGGTGTGTTTGAATCCTGTTAAAGATAACATGCTCAAAAAGCTTCCCTAAACAAGAAGTGGGTGAGATATATCTCAGATTTTGAATGTCCAGGCTTTTACCTGGCTTGGGAATAAAGGTCACTTTGGCATGCCTCCAAGCAGGCGGGAGCTCTCCTTTTTTCCAGTAATGATTGAAAAGCTTAGCGATTGCCGTAATTGAGCTATCATCTAGGTTTTTTAGAGTTTTATTTGTAACTCTGTCTGTCCCAGGGGCAGAGGAGGTGCGTAGTTTGTGCATTGCCGCCCTGACTCCCTCTGTCGAGATCTTGTCATCCATCTCTGGATTTGAGGAACCCGTGAAGCCTGGAAGTTTTATAGGACTAGATGTGTTTAACTACATGTCTTTGAGCGCCTTTAGGAGTTCCTCATTTCCCAGCGGATGACCATGGATGATTCGCTCAATCTTCTTACTGTGTGCCGACTTGCAGTTTCCCGGGTCAAGTAGGAACCTAAGCACGTGCAATGTGTCTTTAAGATGTAGGTTTCCATTCATCGGATCACAGGTTTGCACCCATTGCTGCTGTACTAGTTTTTTTCGCATATTCTTCCATTACTTTTACTAGATGCGTGATTTTGATTTTAAGTTTCTTATTGTGTTTTTGTTTGAGCCATCTTTTTTTGGAGACTCTCATGGGCCTGCCACATATGTAATAGTCTGCTATCAATAGACTGCATGTCTGTTGTAACCGGGACTGACTCGGTGGCTGCTTCGACATCGTTCTTAAGCTGGTTAATACAGTCGTCGAGATTTTCAATTTCCTCGGCAGTTTGTGAGCGTAGTGTCCTATATTTGTCCCAGTCTGTTATCCTAATGTTTTTCCTTCCCTTTCTCTTAAGGGACGAAATAGGAATAACGGTTTCAATTATATAGTGGTCACTACCCAGGCTTTGCGCTGCGTTTTTTAACTTTCCATGTGCAATATTTTACATAAAGTGAGATCCGGGCTAGTGTCCGCCTGTACACTGTTTCCTATTCGGGTGGGTTGCAGGGTGTTCCACAATGCGGTTCCACAATGCAGTTCCTTTTTTTATTATTCTTTCGGTATCCCCAACTCATGTAGCAGGCATTCAAATCTCCCACTACTACTAGACGTTTGATTCCGCTGAGTCGGACAGTCCTGCTTATCGCCTCCACGGTTGGTGGGTGTGGCTCTGTTGGCGAACTATATACATTAAGCAAGAATAGGCTTACGCTCCCTCTCGTTTGTGGTATTATCTCGACGAGGAGGCAGTCTACGCCTACTATATCAATCTTTTGCTCAATAGCTGTGAGATTCATGTGAACCAAGACGGCTACGCGTGGGTTTACCATTCGGGATATTTCATAAGCTTTATAATTTATAAGTTTGACTGTGGCTAGATTTTCCTGTATAGCAAAATTGTCTGGGGCCTCGGAGCTGTCCAAATTTTGAATGTGGAGCTGCAGGTTCCCCCGCTTACAGCGGAAACCTCTGCAGTTCCACTGCCACATTTTGACCTCAATGATGAATCACCCTCTGTATTTGAGTATTTGTGGCGACGGGGTTGATGGGATCTGCGAGGGTCTCCGCTAGGTTTTCATTCGACTTGGCCGCCATGCTAGCCTCCGTCTGGCTTTGTCTAGCTTCCATCTGGCTTTTCCTGGCCTCAATAGCCTCTATGCATATGGACAACGCACTCATCCACTTCTGGGTTTCGGCTCTGTTCCTGTCAATGTTAACCAGCAGTCTCTCCTCAAGCTTTTGCATAAAAGTGAATAAATCCTTTAACGGGGGGGTTTCATCTGCCTCCATTACCTCAGTAGTTTTCCTTTTGGTTGGGGTACCGCGCTGTGGTGACGGGGCTCGCGAGGACGTCGCGGAAGGAGGTAGCGAAATATTTTGCCTTGGTGTAGGCGAGGTTTGAATTACAGGGGGAGGCTACCTGTCTTTTAAGGAGAGTAAATTTCGTAACATTTCTTTAATTTCTGTCATTTCTTTTTCCTGCCGTCTTAGTTGTGCCCTGAGTTCAACGTTTTCTCTCTGTAACTGGGAGTCCTGTGGCTTTCAGCTCACCTGCTTTGGACGTTTCTTGCTCTCGGACCTCCGGAGGGGTGGGAAGGAGTTGGAGCGGCTTCCGCTGTGCCTTCTTCCTGTCCTGGAGCTCGATCTGAATTGGCTCCTGGACTGGCGATGCTCTCCGCTCGCCTGTCCTTGCTCTGCTGTCCCCGTTGCCACGGGTTCTCGGTACTGGTAGACGTCCTTCCCTTGAAATATCCGGGTCTCTCGAAACGCTGCTTGCATTTTCTGGTGCCCGTGAAATGATCTCTATTGCACAGGATGCATTTGGGTGTGCAGTCCGGTTGTTCTTTGACGGGGTGCTGCTCTCCGCACCTGCGGCACAAGTCTGTCTTCTCCTTCGGGCACACGCCCGCCCTGTGTCCTGCTCGTCGGCAGTTGAAACAGGTCTCCACTTTCGCCTTGAAGGGGCAGCAGGTGTAGATCGAACCGAAGAAGATGATTTCTCTGGGTACCTCGTTCGTCCCGATGAAAGTTATCAGGAGCGACTTGGTTTTGCCTAGTTGCCTGGCATCGGCAGTTGTGTAGTCCCTGCTCTTGTTCAGGTTTATGATGTCTTCAAAGAGTTCCTCTTGGGTTTGGTCGTAAACAGCACTGTAGATGATGCCCTTGATTGCGTCGTCAGGGGCTGCCACGTATGCCCTGAGTGGGTGTTGCTGGTCCTTGATTTGCAGTTCCTGGAGTTTGACATAGCGCTTCATCCATTCTTCGGACGGAGTGCTGATGGTGGAAGAGTTGTTGAAGGGGTTGAAACGCAACTTGTCCTGTGTGGGAGCAATGGCGAAATCCACATCGGCACACCGGCAGACCGTCTACAAGAGCATGCCACCGTTCACAGGGCGCAAATCCAGGCCTCCTCCCGGTCGGTAAATTATCATGTAATCGGACATTGGAAGGCGCAGTAATGGTTGTCTTTTCTTGATTGGGTAGTTCACTCTGTTCTGGGTTTCTTTCTTGGCATTTTTGCCCTGGCAGTTCTCGATTCCTCCGGGTGGTGATGCGGTGGTGTCTGCCGATTTCTTCTTCGCGAACAAGTGGTCGTGAGCCTTGACGGCGCGAGACCAGAGCTTCTGGTCATTATATTTCTCCGAAGAAATATCTTCCGCTTCCACGTGATACTCCATCCTGCCTGGCACGGAGCGCCAGCGTGGCGGCGGTAGGAAACCCGACCGGTGGGGCTAGGCCTGCCCGACGCCAGTTGAGCAGCCCTATCGCGGTAAGCGACGTTAGGCTTAGCTCGCCCAAGTGCAGTTCATAGGTCAGAAATGAGGAAAACACGAGCGGGTCCTCCACAAAAACGTAGCGTTGGGTGGCAGGCACCTTCACTGACCTCGGGGAGGGATTTCCAGGTCTCCTCGGTCCGATATTCCGCTCACAGGAATTAAGACTCGGGAGCCCATGTGGAACCGGCATTGCTTGTTCACCCCCCCCCCCCCTGTTTTTGTTTGTAAAATTTTTTTGTTAGGTTTAGCGTCACGTGTCACCCTGCTTTTTCCTGTTTTTTACTGTCCAGCGATAATAAAATTTCAGTTGTTAGTCAGCGCTGTGTTAGTCTACTCCTCTGTTGCCGCGTTCTGTCGCGCTGTTAATCTCAGAAGTGAACTGAGACGGGCCAGTACGTGCATGATGCTACTTAGAAACAACAGCGCCAAAAACGATACGATTGGAAGTAAAGACAAACACAGCGCTGATCTGGAACTGGCCAGCGACGTCATCCGGTAGCTCCGCAGGGTAACGTGGTACCTAATTTCCTGACACTGCATGCCGTTGACCTAAAAGTGGGTCTCCAGGAAGAATAAATATGCGGTTTTGTTCCTCAGAAATGCAGGTGCAATCAGCCGGGGCCGATCTGCGAGGGCGGGTCACGCTTGTTGGCCGCCGTCGTCCCCATTGTCCCCACGGGATCAGTGGGACGCTACATAGGCGTAGCCGCGCACGTCTGCAAGTCATCAATTCTAGGCTGCCGACGAGGTAGAGTGGCCGAGGTCACCTTTTTTAGTTTGCAGCGGCTGTGCCATGGTGGTGGACCACAGCGTAAACACGCTACCGCTCCAGGCCAAGTGTGAAGTGTGCATCGATCTCGAGCTGGCCGATACTTATGATTCTGGCGTGATGAAGACAATTAATGTAGAAACCTACACATAAATATGTGTCTCTGGAAGTGGATGTGGTGAATTTCACTTTGCTCGGATACTCCTGCTGTTCTCTTCCCTCTTCAGACGCTATTGACATGACGTGCATTGCCACCTTTGCAATTAACATGCTCAAATCCCTCTTGAACGATTCAGCCCATGTCTAGCGTACTTTTTAAGTAAAAAGCCTCGAGGAATTCACTATGTCGACAAGTTAGGTACTGTTAAAGATAGTGTGTGGTGTAAGACTCGCATATTTTATGCACCGCGTTCGTAACTGAGACCAAAAGTATCCCAATTGTCTTCACTTTCATCCTTTGTGCGTCGTCCGCCGTGTTTCGATTCATCGCTTGGTCGCCCCGGCTCACGGTGCGGATTTTCATGTAATGCATCATTCAGCGCTTTGCAGTACAGACTGCCGTCGATACATAAGCACTTGTCCTGTGTAGTGAACGCGAAAGGAGGCGCCTCGACCCTTGCCTTTTTAACATCCTGTGCACGCAGTGCGCGTAACCTGTCACACTGGTACTCATAAAGCCGGCCTTTTATCCGGCATGTCGCTGTCACTCTTCCTATTGCGATGAGCAACCACGAAAAACCCGTCAGTTCCAGTGTGCCAATGCACCAGCATTTGTGCGCACAAATGTTGCGAGAAGAAACACAGGCAGCTTTTTTGGTCGATTGGCCGCTTATATTTACGCAATAATCGTAGCCGGATAATGTTCGGTACCAGCGCCTCTACAAACACTGGGCGCATGCGCAGCCACATCCTCATCGTTTTATCCCGGACCCAAGCAGATTGGCTGCGTTTAGGATGCAGCTCAGCGGCTTGAGCAGTCGGCGTCTGTTGTCGTCGTGTCGTTCATTGTCGTATTCTCATGTGGTCACGGTACTAAAACACCGAAACACTTGTTTTCCAACGCCTCCCTCTGGAACGTAACATGGAATATGAGAACACACCGGGACACCCGTATTTCAACGCCTCCCGCAAGAACGTTTAATCTCCATGGGCAAACACCCATACTAAAAGAAAACACCGGGACTCTCCGTTTTTCGCTTGCTCTTGCTTGCTTGCATCTATTTCGCTCCGTACTCGCTGAAACTTTAGAATTTATAGCTACCCGTTCCGGATTTCACTCCTCCGTCGTCTTCGGAATTCGGATGTCGCGTACATCAGGACGCGCCGTTTGGCACAAGAGAGATTTATAATCTTTGAATGCACTTATACACTGCATGTTTCGCCCTCCCACAAATTTCCCGTTAGTTGAGATTGGCTGGTTTCTTGCGAATCACGTGACTGTCGCAAAGCAGCATTGTATACTCAGTTGCATGAGCAGTATTACAGAGCAAATATTTCCATCCGCTAAACTGGCAGTCCTCCGGACGCAGTGTGAGAGTTGTTCCAGCTGGGGACATAATTGCGAAATACCTCGCAATGGTAACTAACAACTGTCGAAGCGCCTCAGCGCTGGAATTTTTCCTCTGTGTCAGTGCTAGGAGCTGTGGTCGTGCAGCTTCGTGTTTTGTGTACACCGTATCTCCTATATCGGAAGACGGCACCAGACGTTCATTCCTTCGTTGAACCGTTCCCATAGCGACCACTCCAGTTCGGCGCAAATTGTCATGAGGCGCCTTTGCCAGCAATGCTTAAAGAGAACAACAACTATCGTTGTTGCATTTGTAAAATAAAGGGGCTGGGTTTGAACTTAATTGTAAGGCAGCGTCACGAAAAAATAGTGGATGAGTTGAGTACCACACCAACGAGGCACGAACTCTCCACTCTCTTTCTAAACCAATTCTCCTTATACATGACATGATGAGACCATCACGCTCAGGGCAGAAAAAAGAGAGACCTATCGTACAACAAAAATAAAATCAATTTCTTTTCTTGCCAGCGTTACTGTAGCGAAGCCTCCTCATTGACCCTATACAGTGCCGTCATTGTCGCGCTAGTATTGTCGCCTGTGGCGTGGTCTTTGCCTTGATTGCCGGATCAGGAAGAGCAACGCAACGCCAAGAAGGAATCTGGAGGTTGTCTGGAAATGCATGTGGCTGAGGCCTTCTCTGCAATCAGGGCACAATCGAGGCGTTTCTTTTTTCGAAATGAGCCAGATCCAGATACCGAAGCTAACTCAGTTAAAACCGCAGTGGCAACAAAAACTCCGCACCTTTTCTCTGAAAAAAGGTATGGCGAGAAAATAGCTGAAATGCCGCCTGGAAACGTGTGCGCAGATCGTACTTCGAATCGAAAATGAGCCACGTGTAGCTGTTTCACGGTTCAAAATTAGTCAAATCTATTTTCCCAATGGGAGTTTGCTTTTGACTCCACTGTTCAGACTGTTTCGTGGATGTTTTAGGATTTTTTTTGCTTTTCGGAGTTTTCTTATTATTAAGGCAGACGGCAATTAGGAGATCAGAAAAAGATCTGTCCCCAGATATCAAAGACGATGTGAACGGAAGAAGAAGTGAACGAGATGAAACTGAGAGACGTGAAACAATGATTTCGTTTCGTCTTACCCGTCCCTGTGAAATACCTCTGGATATAAGTATTCTTTCACTTCAATAGTTACCATTTTAGTACTGAACTAAATAGCCACAGCTCACAGCCCTGGCAATCTCCGCTTCCAGCCCCCCCCCCCCTCCTCTGAGAGTATGAAAAACCTAATTAAGGCATTAGAAATTCATGACAAAGCAATGAAGAGCTTGCTTACTTTATGAAATCATTCAGGTGTGCACTCCAAGAACATTATCCTGGGGAAGAATTGCAAGACAGCTGCTAATGGTGCCAAGAGGACTTACCTGTTCTCCATGTAGGGTTATAGTGCTGTTGAAGCACTGTTGCTCATTTATAGTACCTTTTCCCACCAAATCTCAATCGCACCACGCAGGAAAATCCATTTAAATAAAGTATCCATCAGAATACCGCATTGCTACCTTGATTGTGTCAATTCAATGTTAGCCAAATCTAAACTTATGTCCCCATTATTCTCAAATTCACGGCATAATTTTTAATTACTTGTGCCAATAAACCTCCCCTAGCTGACCTATAAAAGGCATCACATAATAGCTTTGTGAACGTTGCATTTAGGTCCGGTAACAAACTTCCGTTTGTTCCGGAAATTCGCGTTAGGTAGATCTGGCTCATTTAGGAAAACAAAACGCCTGAATTGCCGAACAAAACACCAGCCAACAGGGACATAATATAGGCACAAACGTTTGTTAGTGCGGATCACGAATGCGTTCACTTCTTCAGCAGCTCAATCAAAAAAAGAAGGTGCTTGCTTGTACAGGAGATAGCGTGATTAAGCCAGCCTTGGCACGTGTGTCACTGCGTATAATGCCTAAATAGGGGGGCGGCTCAAAATGGTTGTTAGAAATTAGCGTCCGCGTCAGTTTTATTCACTTTTTTAGAAGTCCTATGAACGCTTACCCATCGCAGCGGCTTTGAGTGACAGAACAGCGTACATTTTTATGCCAAATGTGTGGCACGTCCAAGAGAATTAATTGAATTATGCCAATTTTCTGTCGCGTGTGGTACCCTAACGGTGCGCAGAGAAGTTTCACAAATTTTCTCGCAAATATATTTTGTACCTCACGTTGTTTTATCCGGAAGCTATGAGGAAACTAAGAAGGATGAGTGCGCTCTAGTGGGTAAAGCGCAAGAAGCAGGATACCGATCGGAGAAGGCACGTGCCGGAAAAAGAATGCACTGCTGTAAGTCCCTCTGGCGTGTCAAGGACACCGTAAAGAGTGCTGAATGCTTAAGAAGTACATTGGCTGCCGAACATCATCTATATATAATTTTAATACTAGTCCTGGTTATTTCGCGTTCAGTCCTTCCTCTTTTTGCCTTTATCAATACACATCCTGTTTTTACCGTACTTGCTATTGATCGAATGACTCAAACATCGACAAATACGCGACAACCTTGAGATACGGGTCACGGCGGGCAGCGTTGATAAATGTAAATTAGTTTATGGGGTTGCTACTTATTGTGAGTACGTGGGCGTATTCAGGCAATTTGGTCATTGCTACAGACAATGGCCATATTGTCACGTAGCCACAGGCGACGCAACTGTCTTGAAGAAGAAACAAGTTTATTGGAGTGAACTTGTGCTATCCTAACAACCCAAAGAATACATCAGCGGCGAAGCAGCAGTCGACAAAGTGACGTGCGGAGGCCGGTGTCCGCGAATCAAATACCGTGGCTTCTGCTCTGCGCGCCTTTATCTTTGGGTGCGAGTGTTTGTCGAACTGTCGAATTACACCCAGAACACTATAGGTCCAAGACGATTATTCTATACTAGTGACGTCAGTTTGAAACGCTCTCCCAAAACACTGTCTTTCGTGCAAAAAATAGGGGATGCAGCGGGCGAGAGCATAGACGCTACTGACATCAATATTTGTCACTAGGTTAGCACCCCAAAGCGGGGCAGTAAAAACATAATTGTGTGTTTTCTTCGACGGAGCAAGCGCAATGACGTGCTGACAAAGTGCAGAAAAAAGAGAGTGGGCTGCTCTATCATTGGATGCAGGCAAAAAACGCCGCTCTTTCTGAACGAACATCTGCCCCCCCCCCCCCCCTCCTTCCCCCCCAAAAAAATGTTTGCTCTCGGCTGCCACTCAAAAAATTCCTCGCATTTCCCCGAGGGGAAGAATGTGAAAGTGCGAATGCACGAGTTGAATTTGCGCGGTTCGGTAATGTTCGCGAAAGAGAGATCACACACACACACACACACACAACTACAAAGAAAGATGCATTTATTCACAGACACCTATTTGTGTTGTCGTTGTACTTGATTGTTAGAGCGGATCTCAGCTTTGAAATTTCGTGTCAGTACTCCTATAAGCGGGTGCATTAGCCCTTCTCACGCGCGATTCCTGGCCAATCCCCCACGTGGGTATGTGCCATGTCAGCGGCCAGGCAGCGCGTGCCCATCTCCCCCCGTTGCCAAGGAAGACGAGGAGATTCCTGGCCAATCCCCCACGTGGGTATGCTATGCGGACATCGCCGGTGGACGCAGGTTCAGGGTCGCTTAAGAAGTGCATTCACACTTAAAAGTATGGTAAATGGTTCGATTTCCTTCTCACGCCCGATTCCTGGCCAATCCCCCACGTGGGTATGTGCCATGTCAGCGGCCAGGCAGCGCGCGCCCATCTCCCCCGTTGCCAAGGAAGACGAGGAGATTCCTGGCCAATCCCCCACGTGGGTATGCTATGCGGACATGGCCGGTGGACGCAGGTTCAGGGTCGCTTAAGAAGTGCATTCGCACTTAAAAATAAATAAGTAGGGTGAAAATTTGCATGGACAACTAATGGAAGGGTGCTGGTGCGCAAGGACGAAGACGCACCTGTGATTCATTTAGCTCATGATGGGAACCTGGCCCAATCCGCAACTAAATCGGTCGCATGAAAATAACAATTCCTACTAGATTTCACTTTGATGTGCTTGAATGACTCTTGCAAGTAATACACTATTTCGGAATTCAACTCTAAATTTTCATCTACTAAGAAGTCGTTCTCCATACTACATGTAAACTGTAGACGTATCAGAAACAAATCTGAAAACTTCAGCATTTTTCTGCAGTCAGTATCAACTGATTTTGATGTCATAGCTTTATCTGAAACCTGGATTAGGGACAAAGCCGATGTACCTTTTTTTCCGGGCTGCCGTATCGAACTTCTCTGCCGAAAACAAAAGAAAGGTGGAGGACTGGCTATTTATTTTAAAGATACTCTAAAATATGAATTAGTAGAAATTTTTTCTCTTATCAATGCAGACATTGATATCCTGAAGATGCGTTTTGGAAAGTCCACAATCAGTCTGGTGTACACAACAGCCGCACGAGCATAAAACCAAGTTTCTACAGTTTTTAGACAAAACGCTAGGATCGGAAACCTTCTGCAATGCTCCCTACATTATTATTGGCGACATAAATATCGATATGAGGTCGGATGACCCGTACAGCCAAGAGTTTCAGAGTTCTATCAGCTCATCGGTTTACAAATCATATAACTTTACGTACTGGGCTCTCCAATATAGGTGCCGCTCCCCTTGATATTTGTGCAACAAATAGCTGCTCAGATAGCGTTAGAAGCGGAATAATATCGTACGAATTAGGTCACCACATTCCCGAATTATGTGTTCTTGCCTTAGCAACTAATCAAAGTAAAGTTAGAACTCTGACCCGCCTACGACGCAAAAAGAATATCTAGGCCCCGGAACACTTTTATACATTAGTAGGAACGCATGACTGGTGCGGCGTTTATAACCCAACCGATCCTGATGCTGCATATGATATGTTTCTCGGGTTCTTGCGTACAAGCTACAATTCAGCTTTCCTTTTACAGAGGCTCTCCTACCGGACCATTAATAGTTGCCCAAGGCCATGGACAACCACAAGTCTTTACGAGAGAAGTAAATCTAAAAACAAGTTATTTCATGACTTTGTTCGGTCGCGAGAACCTGCAGCATTTTTAAAGTGCAACAAATACCGAAATACGCTGACGTCAGATTTGAAAAAGGCAAAGAAAGATTATTACCAAAAGACCTGTGGCAACACGAGGAAATAAAAACGTCGGACCACAGAACAACACATATATTAGGAACACGTCAGCAGCTGACGGGCCAGCGGCAGGAATGCCTGCCCGAACGCTCAGAGTTCCCGGGAGCACTGACTGCTCGCGCCACGAGGCTCGTGCAGTGAGCCCCAGAGTGGTGCTTCGTCGTCTTCGCTGCGTTGATGCTGCTCCCTGGAACTCTCAGCGTTCGGCCAGGCATACCTGCCGCTGACCCGTCAGCTGCTGACGTGTTCCTAATATATGTGTTGTTATGTGGACCGACGTTTTTTATTTCCTCGTGTTCCCACAGAATTGGTGACCACGGACAGCGGACATGGCAGCCGACAATCAAACCGCTCTGGATGTCCTGGTATAAGCCACCGCTGCAGATTACAGCCATCGAACATCCTCCGCCGCTCAGGGTGACGTGGCTGCACTTTCGCTGAAGCTTCCCCAGTACTGGCCTGAGGACCCACAGCTCTGGCTCGCCCAGGTAAACAGCTGGTTCGCCATTGCTCGCATCACGTTCGGGTCCAGGAATTCTGTGGCAACACGAGGAAATAAAAACGTCGGGCCACAGAACAACACATATATTAGGAACACGTCAGCAGCTGACGGGCCAGCGGCAGGAATGCCTGCCCGAACGCTCAGAGTTCCCGGGAGCACTGACTGCTCGCGCCACGAGGCTCGTGCAGTGAGCCCCAGAGTGGTGCTTCGTCGTCTTCGCTGCGTTGATGCTGCTCCCTGGAACTCTCAGCGTTCGGCCAGGCATACCTGCCGCTGACCCGTCAGCTGCTGACGTGTTCCTAATATATGTGTTGTTATGTGGACCGACGTTTTTATTTCCTCGTGTTCCCACAGAATTGGTGACCACGGACAGCGGACATGGCAGCCGACAATCAAACCGCTCTGGATGTCCTGGTATAAGCCACCGCTGCAGATGACAGCCATCGAACATCCTCCGCCGCTCAGGGTGACGTGGCTGCACTTTCGCTGAAGCTTCCCCAGTACTGGCCTGAGGACCCACAGCTCTGGCTCGCCCAGGTAAACAGCTGGCTCGCCATTGCTCGCATCACGTCCGGATCCCCAATTCTGTGGCAACACGAGGAAATAAAAACGTCGGGCCACAGAACAACACATATATTAAGAACACGTCAGCAGCTGACGGGCCAGCTGCAGGTATGCCTGGCGGAACACTCAGAGTTCCCGGGAGCACTGACTGCTCGCGCCACGAGGCTCGCGCAATGAGCCTCAGAGTGGTGCTTCGTCGTCTTCGGTGTGTTGATGCTGCTACAGACCTTTAAAAGGATCTGCGATAGCCAACGCAAAATCTGGAAGCTAGTGAACGCTCTGAGTGGCGAAAGTACAAGTATTCGATGTATCGAAGAACTAACAGTAAACGGTGAAGCCTTTGCAGGAAAGAGATTAGTCGATGCTTTCAACACCCACTTTATAAATGCGGGCCCGCACAAAAGACCTAGTATTAGTGCAAAGAACGCGTTAAACAATGGCCCCGGTGTGCCTCAGTCCATCTTTATGCGACCAACAGACTTAGGTGAGATCGGAAACTCAATCCGCAAGCTTAAAACCAATGTAGCATCTGGCATAGATGAAATAGAACCGGCAGAGTTAAAACTGAAATCACCCTTGTTATGCGAAGTTTTATCCTTTATTATTAACCTCACCTTGATCACAGGGAATTTTTCCAGACAGTTAAAACTGGCCCAAGTCACTGCTATCTTCAAAGGTGGTGAGCGTAATAACCTGTCCAAATATCGTCCTATATCGGCTTCCAACTCTATCTAAAATATTCGAAGGTGTAATTTATGAGCGACTCACTTCTTTTTTCGACAAGCATCAAATGATAGCAACCAAGCAATACGGCTTCCAAAAGTATAGGTCAACTGAGCAAGCTCAGGCATACATTAGGAAAAAGACAATCGTAAACATGGAAAACATAAAGTACACACTCGGTCTTTTCTGAGATATTCAAAAGGCATTTGATTCAATACATTTCGATTTGCTGTTAAAAAATGATCTAGCTGCGGGATTCGTGGGATCGCATTAAAAATTCTGGAAAACTATTTGTATGATCGATTTCAAATAGTTGGCATGAATGACATATTACGTGCCGAAATGAAATGGCAACAAGGTGTCCCACAAGGATCCCTATTTGGCCCGTTATTATTTCTTGTGTACATAAATGATATTCCTAATATACGAGGTTCTTCTGAGATTATTATGTATGCAGATGACATGAATATTTTTTTCTCATCAAACAGTTTACGATTTCTGGAATCTATTGTAAACGAATATCTGGTGCATCTTTCAAACTGGTTACAACAAAACAAGCTGCGATTAAATGCCAAAAAGAAAACCTATATAATTTTACGACCAATCAATGCGCCCTTAAACGAAGATAAAAATCTCAGATACGAAAGTCATATTATTGCGCCGGTACGTGAACAAAAGTTCCTGGGTGTTTGGTTCAAGAGCAGTTAAACTGGTCAGTACACGTAAATTATTTAGTTACGGCCCTGACACGAACAGTTGGATGCCTTTATAAAATATTCCACCTAATACCGCATTGGTTAAAAAGAAACATGTATTATTCTCTATTTTATTCAGAACTAACATACAAAATCTTGGTGTGGCGAACAACCTCACAAAATAATAAGAACAAGCTTCTTGTCTTGCAAAATTACTCCACCTTCGCGCGAGCGGAACCCTGTGGAGATGCGACGCATCTTGGGGGTTCACTTGGTGTTTCCGTTGGGTTGATTCTCTAATTGCGTGAAACGTGTGAGGAATCGGCTGCTCACTTCTCGCATACGGCAGCGGCTTCACGTTGACGAAGTTCAGCATCGGCTGCTCGCTTCAACCATTTGCGTTGGGTATCACGTTTACGAAGTTCGGAATCGGCTGCTGGCTTCAATCATTTGCGTTCAGCATCACGTTCACGCCGCTTCGCAGCCTTGTCTTCAGTGGTGCTAGCATTCCTGTTATCACAGTGATCGGTGCTTGTTACGGTTGCGCGGGCGATAGCAGAAGTGTTAGGCTCCATTCAACGCATCGATGGAAATCGGAACGCCGGTGCTGGAAGGACCGCGGTTATGATGCAACACAATCCGACACAACCCACTTTAATCCAATCCAATCCAATCCAAGCCAAGTCAAGCCAACCCAACCCAATCGAATCTAATCCAATGCCCCTCGCGAGAGAGTGTTCGCTATCGGAGAGGAGAGGGTTGAGCGGCGGAGAGCGCAGCTCGCGTGGCAAGGAGAATGGGGGAGGGGTGTGGACGGACAACAACAACGCCGTATGGAGGGACAAGGCGAGTGAATGAGATGCAGTCGCATCTAAAAAAGGTATTACGGTGTTTCGAAAATTTGCAAGGGAAATTCCAAGACCTGCCAACTTCACCTTTGGTTTCAAAACACTCATGGCTTAGAGCTGACCAGCTGCATTACTTTACACTTGTCCAAATGGTACACAAAAACAAGTTATACGTAGATTATGACGCAAAACCCATCGCTTATGTGTAAGGTGACCAATAAGATGTACACCTAAAACAAGGTCTAATTACGGGAAACAATCAGCCACCTATCAAGTACCACATGTATTGAAGATCCCAGCGGATAATTTAAAATATAACGCTAATGCAACCGTATTTAATGCTGAAACAATGTTGATGTTTACACAAAATAAAGTGAGATATGACAATCACTAGGCATGTCTCATTTAAGGATTTAAACTGTATTGTGTGTACGCGTGAGTTTTTCTATCGAAATAACGGACAATCAGTCAAGGGGATTAGCGGCCACAAGTGGCAGCTGTGTAACCGCTGCGTTCTCCCTTTCTAGCAAGAAAGGCCTTGCATCGTGCCTACTGCTCCTTGCCGCCTGGCCGCTGATTACCGATGGAAGATATCGACTATCGTCCCATCCAGCCCAGTAGCATGAAAAATCAGGTCGTGTCTGATCTTCTGACGTCACGTGCAACCAGGTCACTATAAAACCCCTAGCGACGCACCAACCCTTACGAATCTCCGGCCACAAGTGGCATCTGTGTAACAGCTGTGTTCTGCCTTTCTAGGTAAGAAGTTTTCCACTCAATTCTTCTACCGAAAGCTTCTATGGCCGCTTATCCCCAGTCTTGTTCCCATGGGTTTCGACTTGTGCACCTATCGCGTGCGCATCGGCAGCTTTTTTGCCCGTCGTTCGCTGCAGTGCCTCTCTCAGAGCCATTTTGCCGCCGGAATGAATTTATTCAGCGTTCTCGGTCCGAGGCCCTCGACACTACTGCTCTCCGCATGCTTGGCATCGCTCCTGCTTTGTGCAGGGGACGTTGAATCCAACCCAGAGCCTAAGATCTAGGATGTTCTAACTTTGTTAAAGAACTGCCATGAAGAAACGACGACTAATTTGAACGCAATCAAACAGAAAATCAGCAGCATTGAGCCCCGTTGGACTGATATAAAAAAACAGTCAACAGTGTGTCAGAATTCCACAAAACTTTTGACGTAGTGGCTGATTCCGTGCAAACATTAAGGCGAACGTTTGTAAAACAAATGAAGGTCTTTCGGATGCCGTTGATAAAATTAACAACCGTATGAGGAGTAATAACCTTATCATTAAAGGCTTTCCTGAAGAAGAAAATGAAGGATGTGCGGAATCGGAAAGTGTTGTCAAAGATTTTTTTAAATGCGGAGCATTGCTTAAGCTCGCGATGTCACTCGTCGATGTTGTCGGCGCCGTCCACACGCTCACTGCGCATGCGCCTCGCATCGAGGCGCAGGTGCGCTTCTCTCGCCCGTACCCTCCTCGCTCTCAACAACAGGTGCGGCGGTGCGGGAGGAGCGCGTGTACCCCGTGCACTCCGTCGCTTCTCAACAACAACTGCAGCGGTGCGGGGGGAGCGCGTCTGTGCGCGCATGCGTCGTAGCTACCCGTGCGCTGCGTTGCGCTCAACAGTAACGGCGGCAGGGCGTGTACACGTGATAACGGCGTGATGGGTGCGTGGAAAGTTTGCGCGCTTGTGTACGGAAGTGTGCGCATGAAGCGTCTCTCCCCCGTACTCTTCTCCCTCGAACGCGGGTGGTGTGTATATAAGCGGCGGACCGCGCGTTCGGAATTCAGTCAAGGGCGTCTTTGCTTGGCTTTCGGTTGACTTGACGCTTTGCTTGAAGGCACCAAGCAATAAAGACAGACTTTATCTTTACATTCCTTGAACTTCGCTTCTCCTTCATTCAATAAATAAGAATAATAAAGACGAAATAACAATTAGGCATTCCCAAACCATACCCAATTACGCAACATTCACGCGATACCCCAGCCACTCTGCGACGCATTTACTGAGTTCCCCCCGTGGGAAGATGCGGGCCGCTTTTTTTTTCCACCCACCTTGAAATCGAAGCTGGAGACATTGGGAGAGCCCATAGACTAGGAAAACCCCGACCTGGCTTTCACCGTCCGATCATTGTTAAATTTCTTAAATTTAAATCAAAACTGGAAGCCCTAAGTAACGCCTCAAAATTGAAAAATCGTGAAGCGCCCAAAGTCTGGCTAGAAGAAGATTTTTCACCCAAGTTACAGCTTGCCCGGAAAAATCTGCTCGATTACGCGAAATCGCACAGAAAAAGCACCGAGAAATACACCGTGCGCTTTAACAAACTGCACATGGACAACTCCACTTTTTGTTATAATGCTGCATATGACTGCGTTGTCAAGGTGGCTTCAACGAAAGCACCCTCTCCACAATGAACCTCTAAATAGCCACTTAACAAAACTAGGTCAAGCAAACCGGCATCCTTGATCGTTGCAAATTTTCGTAGCATCTATAACAAAATTGACACCCTCAACGCTATTTTGTTCACGTGTTCGGCTGATATATTTGTAGGCAACGAAACATGACTATCCGGAGATGTTCCAAACAGACTTAACTCTTCCCTCGTCATTTGCGCTGTTTCGCAAAGATAGGGTGGGCTGCCGAGGAGGAGGAGTTATAATCGGCGTAAAATCTAGTTATCACCCACCACTTATTTCCATTTCCTCCCCTCTTGAAATCGTTTCGGTTTCTTCCTATTTGAAGATGTTCACTGGGTCATCGGTGCCTGCTACCGGCCACCTGATAGCCAGCAGCATTTCGTAGAAATTCTTAAGGATTCGATCGACACCGTTTTTCTCAAGTTCCCGAGTTGTCTACTAATTCTTGCCGGGGACTTTAATTATCCTGGTATTGACTGGGCCTCCCTAACCGTTCGTGCTCAACCTAATCACCATGAACAACTAAGCTTTCTGCGCTTACTTCATTATTGTAATATCAAACAACTCGTACAGGAACCGAGGCGTGGCGGCCACGTACTAGATCTTGTACTCAAAAATAACCCACAGCTTGCTAAAACAAACATACTGGACGAACTCAGTGACCATAACGCCGTACATTTCTCGTTGTCGCTACCACGTACCGACAAATCTAAAGTTAAGAAACATATCTTTAACTACAGCCGAACCAACACTGAAAAACTAAGCGGTTTGTTGCAGCGCTTCTCTGAAGACTTTGAACTCAACTTTGCAAATCGTTCTGTTCAGCATAACTGGTGTTTGTTCCGCGATAAACTAAAGAAAGTGTATTTTGTATTGTATGTTTGTGCTTATTGGCGCAAGGGTACTTAAGACCAAAGAGCGCCAGAACCACGTTACGTGGTCTTTCAACAACCATGTTTGATCATAAAATGTGTATGATACGAGTATGATATCTTCCAAAATACTGTATATATTGGTGTAGGGGGCCCGTGAACTAAAACATGAGGATATAATGGCAGATGAAGGGAACAGCGAAAGCCAAAGAGCATGCTCGCGAGCTGGCCCCTTGTGTTAACAAAGGAAACATCAAGGCCTTGCTCGATGCTCGTAGGCTCCGAGGTCATGCACTGTACGAAATGAGCGTTAAAAATCTATTGTGTGCAAAATAGCGTAAAAGACATTTGTTTGTAAACTAGGTTCATCTCCTAAATACAGTGAAGGGTGTAGCGAAATTTTACAGTTATAGATTATAGGAAAGTGGCGTTGTCTAGCCTGAACGTAGGAGGTGCACTCCATTAGCACATGGAGGACTGAGAGCCGGTCCCCACACTTGTCACAAACTGGTGGGAGTGTACCTGTGACCTATGTGCAGTCTGCAAATCGATACTTCAGTGAATCTGTTTTGTTTTTCTTTTGTGTAGCTTTCCAGGTGTGGTTTTATTAAGTGGAGCTTGCTGTCTGTGTGTGTCCCACGTGTGCTTCCAGCATTTACGGATTCCCCTTCGGATAACTGGCTTCAAATCGAGGTAATGAACCTGCTGTATGTCAACACCCCTATGGAGGGCCGCCAAAGTGGCATTCCGGTCTGCAATTCCATTGCTCAGAATGCCACTGTGTCCAGGGATCCAGCAAACAAGTATTTTTAGTTTTAACCTATAAGCAGTCAAAAGATCTTTGATGATGATGGTGGTTAGGTTTTAATGGCGCAAGGCCGACTAAGGGGAAAGAGCGCCAAAGAAGAAGTTATGTAATGGTTGACGAGTCTGTAAATACTAAAACGTGTGAGTAGACATAAAACAGACGCAAAACAAAATACAATAGAGATGGGTGGTGTATAGGACCAGGATGATTACACGTGATATGACAAGAGCTGCAGTAATTTTACCTCAGCTAAAAACTTAAAAACACGTTGACGAGGAAACATTGGTTCGTCGGCTAAAAAGTATGAAGGGTGCTGTGGAATGTGTCGTCTGTATACTCCAGGGAAATGTTTGTGTCGTGTGTTGTCAAGTGCCTTGCATTGAATGAGGATGTGGATCAAAGATAGGGCCTCTCCGCACCTGCTGCACAGAGGTCTTGGAGATCCAGTGAGCAGGTGCGAGTGCGTTGTGCGCGTGTTGCCTATCCGTAATCTAGCCAAGGCGACTTCTATGTATCTGTTGCGTGTATCGGAAGTGTACGTTCCAAAGTGTGGATTTATTACCTGTAACTTGTTGTCTGTTTGTTCACTATAGTGTGTTTTCCATGTATTGCGAAGTTGTTGTTTGATATGTGGCTTCCCGCCAGTGTAGGGTAATGTGGTTATATCTACTGAATTCGAGAGTGTAGCAGCAGCAGCCATTCGATCCGTGGCTTCGTTCCCGGCTATACCACAGTGGCCAGGGACAAAGCAAAGGACCAGTTCAAATTTGCGGACATACACAGACATAATACCCTTGACGATCATATTTACAATGTGATATTTCAAAGACTTTGTGGACGACAATGCCCGCACAACTCTAAGGGAATCTGTATAGATAATGGATTGTGGGATGTGGCTTTGAAGTATATGATTGACAACAAGAAGTACACCGTAAGCCTCTGCCGTAAAGATACTAGTATGACTATTCAGAGTTGTAGTGACATTAAGGCCGGGCCCATGCGCCGCGCAGGACACAGAGGTTGC
Source organism: Haemaphysalis longicornis (assembly GCA_013339765.2). Classification (NCBI taxonomy): domain Eukaryota; kingdom Metazoa; phylum Arthropoda; class Arachnida; order Ixodida; family Ixodidae; genus Haemaphysalis; species Haemaphysalis longicornis. The sequence continues at coordinate 135,030,305 of CM023449.1, read as the reverse complement.
AGTTCTAGAGGCGTCCGTATAAAATTCAGAACACTGATACTTCTGCTGCAAATACAAGAAATGCTGCAGAATTGCACATGTGGGAGCTCGGTTTTTATCCTACTTGTGTGAAATATGTCTCGCATGATACAGGGCGGAGATGCCATGGTGCTATAAAATCTGTTACAGAAGTTTGGATGGTGTCTAAAAGGGAAGCCGCAAGCTCTGACGCTTCCTCTCTGACTCTGTAAGAGAAGGGCGCAGAGAACGATGGTCGATTTAAAAGAAGTTCAGTCATGGATGTATGATAAAAAATTGATTTAAAAGGATGGTGAGGCATGAATGAAGTTTTAAAAGCATAAATTAGATCTGTGTAAGCTCGCTGACGTAGTAGGTTCCACTTATTACACTCCACATAGAGGCTTTCGACCGGGCTGGTGCGGAAGGCGCCACATGCCAGGCGGAGCCCTAGATGAAGCACTGGGTCCAGCATTTTGAGGGATGTTTTACTTGCTGACCCATAAACAACACTTCCATAGTCCAAACGTGAACCTATCAGGCTAGTAAAAACACGTAAAAGAAGTTGTTTGTCAGCACCATATGAAGAGTGTGACAGAACCTTAAGTATATTCATTGCCTTGAAGCATTTATGGTTAGGTTGTTTTATATGTGGAATGAATCTCAGCTTTTCGTCAAGGACTACAACTAAAAACGTGTGTTCATTTCTGAATGGAATTGAGACACCATTGAGTTTGATGTCTGGATGCCACGCCTTTTCGAAAACAAAACACAAGTACACTTTCCTGGATTACATTTAAAACCGTTGCTATCTGCCCAGCCAGCTGGCTTGTTAACACGAAGCTGGACTTGGCGCTCGCAGATCGACAGGTTACAAGACTTAAAGGATAATTGTACGTCGTCCACATAGATTGTGCAGGAAATTGATGGTGGCAATGCCTTTCTGAGTGAATTCATTTTTACAATAAAGAGAGTGCAAGTCAAAACTCTCCCTTGCGGCGCGCCATTTTCCTACACATGAACACTAGAGAGTACAGCTCCAACTCGCACGCGAAACGTTCTTTCAGACAAGTAGCTGGCAAGTGTGTTCAGCATGTTACCCGACATGCCGAAGGACTTCAGGTCACTTAGGATGCCGTACCGCCACGCGGTATCGTACGCTTTTTCAAGATCGAAGAATACCGTCATGCAGTACTGCTTGTAGAGGAAAGCATTTTTGATAAATGACTCTAATGCAATCAGTTGATCGTTGCTAGATCGCCCGCCCTAAAGCCTGCCTGGCAGCTCTCGAGAAGACCGTTGTACTCTAAGAAGTACACGAGTCTCCTGTTTATCATCTTCTCGAAGAACTTACACAGGCAGCTTGTCAGGGCAATGGGACAATAACTGGCAGGAGAGGAAGGGTCCTTCCCTTCCTTTAGGAAAGCCACTACTATGGTCTCCCTCCAAGAGCGTGGAATGTGCCCCGAACGAAATATTTTATTGTAGAGGTGAAGACGTGTTTCAAGTGTGTCTGCATGTAAGTGTTGTATCATTGTGTATGAAATCCTGTCTGCACCTGGAGCTGAAGGTTTACACGTTCCGAGTGCGACCTTCAGCTCATGAAGTGAAAAGGGGGTGTTACAAATTAGTTCGGCTTATTACTGTCACTCAAGGTCTTCTTCTCACATAATTCTTTGCGCGTAATGAAAGTGTTGGTGTAGTGTGCTGAGCTGGACACGTGTTCGAAATGTTGTGCAAGCATGTTGGCCTGGTCTTCGAGTGTGTCCCCTGTTGTGCTAACCAGAGGCAGGCTGTGTGTCTGTTGTCCTTTTAGTTTGCGTATTCGTGTCCAGACTTTGTGAGTGTTGGTGTATGAGTTGATGGAAGTGAGGAAGGCGCGCCAACTCTCCATTTTCGCCTCACGGCGCACACGCTTCCCAAGAGCTTTTGCCCGTTTAAATGAAATTAGATTATCTGACGTGGGGTACCGGCGAAGAACACCCCACGCCTTGTTCTGGGCCTCTCGCGCCCGCCTACATTCCTCGTTCCACCACGGCCTCCTTGGGTTGCGGGATGCAATGGAGGCCTAGGGAATGGACTTTTCGGCCGCGTCCAGTATGTGCGCCGTGATGAGTTGGGCTGCTTCCTCAACGTGTGGGTGTTTTATGGTTGTGTGGTGTAGTTGAGATGTTTCTGTAAATGTACTCCAGTTTCCTTTTGATTCATTAAACCTGTTATGGGACGATGGAATCCATGGGCCTATACCTATGTATGTTAGGAAAGTGGGGAAGTGGTCACTACAATATGGGCCCGTGCCCACGCACCACTCAAGACAGGGAACGAGAATTGCAGAACCAATAGCCAAGTCAACGTGCGAGTATGTATTGTGTCCTAAGTTATGGTATGTAGGCTGTTTTTTGTTGAAAAGGCATGCTCCTGAAGATGTAAGAAATTTCTCTATCAGACGACCTCGGGCATCCGTTCTGGAGGAGCCCCAAAGAGAGTTGGGCGCGTTAAGGTCGCCTGTAAGGATGTATGGTTCGGGCAGCTGGTCAACCAGCGCCTCGAAGTCAGAGCTCGAAAGTGCATGATCAGGAGGAATGTATATGGAGCACACTGTTATCAATCTATTGAATATTATTGTGGAAATTGCTACAGCCTCAAGGACAGGGTTCAAAGTGACAGGGTGGCATGCTATGGATTTCCGGGCGATTATGGCCACACCCCCGGAAGAGTGTGTGCAGCCAACCTTGTCTTTTCTGAATAGCATGTACCTCCATAAGAGATTTGTCTGTTTGGAATTGAGGTGTGTCTATTGGAGACCCAGCTGACTTGGCTGATTGGCATGCAGCACCTCCTACACATTATCAAGATTTTTAAGGAGGCCTCTGCAGTTCCAGTGAATGATGTTTTCTGTTTTCATTATTTACGTTTAGGAATGAATGGAGTGCGTGTGTGTGTTCAGGTGTCGTCTTTCGGGGCTGTTACTCTGGAATTGGGCATTTTAGGGATCTCTGTATGTAGGCTTGGAGGTCGGAGGCCGCTCCTTGCGCTGCGTTGCAGGCAAGAACGGCGCGGCGTCCATTTCGTCATCAGATGTCCTGCGGGTGCCCGTCAAACCGGGAACCCCCGACTTGGTCCCTCTTCGGGAGCCCTTAGTTTGAGCCGTCACCGCCGCGGGCGTCGGGGAAGCCAGAAGTGGCACGGGCGGTGCGGTGACGGTGGGAACCAATGCGGGGCGCCCGGTGTCCATCCCCTCGGCACCCTCCAACGCACTGGAGGACGGGGAGGCAGGAGCGGGAGCGGCACCGGTCCCAACGGAAGAGGTTGCCACCACAACCGCTGCTGCCTCAGCAAGCCCCGTGGTGGCGGGTTGGGCTGCCTGAGGCAACCCAGGGGGCGGTGGCGGAGGACCAGGTCAGACTCGCTGAACTGGGTCCCTCTGGGAACCAGACGCCGCTCCGCCCCCCGGCGAGCTGCGTCGGCGTACTTCCCCAGGTGGAAAGAGGCGAACCTCTTCCGCGCCTCTGGGAAGGTGATGTTTTCAGTTACCTTGATGTTTATTATCTTTTTTTTAATTTGAAATTTTTCGCCCTTGCGGGAGTAGGCTGCATGCGCCCCCCCCCCCCCCCCCCGCAGTTCACACAAGAGAGGGTGTCGGATAGACAGTTGTTGCTCGGATGGTGATGCGACGCGCATTTTGCACACGTCGTTCGGCCACGGCAAGAGTTTGTACCGTGCCCGAACCGCTGCAACCTAAAACAGCGCCGCGGGTTCGCGATGTAGGGACGGATGGAGCAACGGACAAAACCTGTATTCATGTGTTGTGGAAGAACTGTGCGGCCAAAAGTCAAGATAATGTGCTCGGTGGGAATCTCCTTGTCGTCTCTGCGGATAGTGGTGCGTCTCACGGCAGTGACGCTCTGATCCTTCAAGCCAGCAAGGAGATCCGCATCCGTTTAGTTCAGGAGATCCGTCTCGGATATCACACCGTGCGAGCTGTTGAGGCTCCGATGGGGTGTGACCCTGATGTCTAGATCAGCCAGTCTAGTCTGAGCTAGAAGCTTCGTGGACTGCTGCTTGTCATTTATATCGATGAGGAGTTCACCAGACCTTTGTTTTTTGCACTTATATGATTTTCCTATTAGGGCTTCAAGATATTTTGCGATCAAGAAGACTGACTGAGATGCAAAAGGTTGGGTTGGATTGAGCGATTCCATCACAAGAAATCGAGAAAATTTATCCGGTTCAGGAAATGTTAAAGATGGCAATGGGGGAAAAGACACTTCGGTGCGGCGCTTTTTCAGGGACCGATCACGTTTGGGGGGGGGTTGTAAATACCATAGGGCATAGTATAAATGCAGGGAGACGGGGGTACTTTCTTCGTCAGCCTTACCCTGATAGCTGAAGAGGTCCCGGAGCTCCCTGCCTGGTAAACAGACAGGGAGCCCATCCGCCAGAGCTTTACCTGGGCTCCGACGGCCACCGTTTGTGGTTTTCACCATACAACACATCGCCATGGTTGGATCCAGCTTATGTTTGGTTGCTCGGGGTCCGCGGTGTCGCCAACACCGTCACCAAGATTACTCAAGGTGCCCCGTACGGGGTCAAAAGAGCTTTAAAAAGGTGACTGAGGACAACATTTTTGGTGGGTTTAAAGGAGCACTGACACGAAATTTCGGCGTTATTATTATTGCACAGTTCGCTTCCTTCACTCAACAGAATATCCTCGGTGAAATATGAGCGGCCTACGATGCGAACACAGTTTAATTGGATCTCATTTATGGCGCCGATAGAGAAGTGCGCGGAGCGGCACTCAGCAAATGGACATCAGCGTGACATCATCCAGGATAAGCCAAAAGAAGTGACGCGGCAGCACTCGTCAAAAGCTCGTGACGTCACTTCATGCGCGCGGCCCCACGAGCGGAGAGCGGGCGGAACACCCTCTCAAGCGGGAGCCGGTGACGTCCGCACCAAGTGGTGAGGTCAGTCAGGGAGTCTGTCATATGCGCCGTTAGGGATTAAAGCGCGGGAATCTGAAACAAACGATTTTCAGGCCGTTCAATGTAATTAACTATCGCGCGGTGAAGTATTTGAAGTGCTGTTTCAGGTTCGCCAGGCCATTAAGTATCGATAAAAGCAAGAAAAGTGTAACATACATTTTTCGTGTCAGTGCTCCTTTCAAGTAACCTAGTGCTGTAATCAGACTTAAGGAGTCTGTGTAGATAATCGACTCTTGTATTTTGTTCTGTGTAATGTGCTCCACTGCAATTAAAATACCGTAAGCTTCGGCCGTAGAGATACTACTATTTTTGTTCAAAATCCTTGTGCTGAAAAAATTCGGTCCATGTGCAGCACACGACACAGCAGAAGCAGACTTGGAGGCGTCCGAGTAAAATGAGGTATATCGATATGTGTATAGCACCAGTGGTCACATTCTATATAGAGACTTTGAATTCGACTTGTCCTGAAGTCACCCGAAGCAAGGCGAAGGCCCAGATGTAGCACTGTGTCTAACATTTTTAGGGCAGTTTTACACGCGGACCCATACATTACGCTTCCGTAGTCGATACGTGACGTAACTAAACTGACAAAGAGGCGTAGAAGGCAACCTTTATCAGCACCGTAAGACTGATGCGACAACACTTTTATAACGTTGATGGTGTTTGGGCATTTTCGTTTGAGTGTCTTTATGTGCGGTATGAATGTTAGCTTTTCGTCAAGTATAACACATAAAAACTTATGTTCTTTCTCGACGATAATCCGTTCTCCATTCAGCATGATGTCGGGGTCTGGATGAATTCCACGCTGCCGTATGAAAAAAACACATGTACTTTTTGAGAATTCAGTTTAAAACTAGTTTCTTCCATCCATTTTGCAAGCCTGTTTCCGCCTTACTGCATTTGCCTTTCGCATACGAACAGGTTGCATGATCTAAAGCTAATATGGACGTCGTCAACGTGCATTGAGTAGGGGATTGTGGGTGGCAACAATTTGCCGAGAACATTTATTTTAACAACAGAGTACAGCTTAACACACCAGCTTGAGGAACACCATTTTCTTGTGTGTACGTTGTAGATACCGCTGTCCCTACTCTTACTCGCACCTGCCCCGGTGGCTCAGTGGCTAAGGCGTTGCGCTGCTGAGCACGAGGTCGCGGGTTCTATTCCCGGCCGCGGCGGCCGCTTTTCTGATGGAGGTGAAAAGCAAAACCGCCTGTGTGCTCGAGATTTCGGCGCACTTTAAAGATCCCCAGGTGGTCAAAATTAATCCGCAGTCCTCCACTACGGCGCTCCTCATCGCCTGCGTTGCGTCGGCGCATTAAACCCTACAATCAATCAAATCAATCAATGCTCTTACTCTAAATGATCGCTGTGACAAATAACTTTCAATGGTATTTAACATGTGCTCAGACACACCGAATGCCTTGAGATCAAGCAGTATGCCGCGACGCCAAGTTGTGTCATGTGCTTTTTCTAGGTCAAAGAAAACAGAAAGACAGTGCTGTTTGTGGATAAAGCATCTTTGACATACGACTAAAAGGCAACTAGCTGGTCAGTTGTGTTTGCCCTGTTCGCAAACCAGCGTGACAACTGTCCAGGATGCCGTTATATTCAAGGACATACATTAGCCTCTTATTTAACATTTTCACAAACGTCTTTCCCAGGCAACTTGTCAGAGCTATTGGTCGGTAACTGGCAGGTAATGAAGTATCGTTCCCATCTTTTAACACAGCAATACTGCTTTTCTCCAGACCCTCGGAAAGTATCCCGCCGCCCATATATTATTAATTAAGTGCAAGAGTGTGTGGATAGTTTCTGTGTGCAGATGTTGAATCATTGCGTATGATATTCCACCTCGCCCTGGCGCTGAAGCTTTACATGTTCTCAGGGCCACCAAAAGCTCTGTTACGCGAAATTCGGAGTTGTATGATTCGTCAGACTTTTTGTTATCCAAAATCGGTTTTTTCTCCATAGATGTTTTATGTTGGAAGAAAGTATTCGTGTTGTGAGCATAACTCGATACATAAGAGAAAAGTTTTGCCAGTGTGTTTGCCTGGTCCTCCAGGGTGTCGCCTGTACTGCTGACCAAGGGTAGGTTGTGTGTTTCCCGTTCATTAAGCTTTTCAATTCTGTTCCTTACTTTGCCTGTATCTGTGTACGAAATAATAGAGGTTACAAAAGAGCACCAGCTCTCCCTTTTCGGTTGCTGGTGAATGCGTCTTCCTTTTGCTTTTGCACGTTTGAAGGAAATTAAGTTTTCCGTCGTGGGGTACCTGCGAAGGACACCCACGCCTTATTTTGATCCGGACGTGCATGCCTACATTCTTCATTCAACCACGGCCTCCTAGTTTTAGGTGTGGCGCCGAATGTTTGCGGAATCGAGTACTCAGCAGCATGAAGAATGTGGGCCGTCACCAGTTCACAGGCTTTGTCGATTCCCAAATGGCTTAAAGATGTGTACGGTAGTTGTGATAATTGTGTAAATTTTAACCCATCTGCACCACATTCCTTGAACTTTTTATGACAGATGGAACTGCTAGGGCCTTTGTCAATGCCTTTCAAGATCATTGCGAAGTGTTCACTCTCGTAAGGGTTGTCAACCACTCCCCATTCAACAGACGGAAAGAGGACAGGAGAGCCGATTGCCAGGTCGATGTGCGAGTATGTGTTGTGTGTAGTGTTAGTATGTCGGCTCTTTTTTGTAAAGACAAGCTCCGGATGAGGAGAGAAATTTTTATATCAAGCGACGCCGGTAATCTGTGCGTTCGGATCACCATAGTGGGCTGTGTGCATTCAGGTCACCTACAAGTAAAAAATTGGCCGCGTATCAGCTACTTTCGTTGCAAATGTCGTCAAAAGACGATAGACTTTGTAGACATTTGCCATGAAAATGCCCCCCTTTGCTTTCCCGCTTACCTCTCATGCTGTTCCTGTACCGTCGCGCTCATACAGAGGTAAACACACTAAAGGTTTGTGCAAGGCGATTTGAATTTACCGCGTTCCACTGCTACAGGCCGGGTTCCTCGATGCCAGCGCTGCAGTACGGCAGAGACGCGAGTGAATGGAGGCGGCCGACTGGAAGGTTTATAGAGCCGCGTGGCCGTGCTCCACGTGCGTTCCAAGCAGAACGTGGAACCTAGCTAGTGGAACCTTTCGTTGCTGTTGCCGCGTGATTTTTTATATGCCGCCAGGAGGCGGCGGTTTTCTGCAGTATATGTAGAATATCATTTGCTATCGAAAAACCAAGCATCCATGAATTTTTTATAAAGGAACACTGTAAATACCCCTTGTGTACTAATTTCATGTCTTATATTTGCGTAATGTCTTGTTCTTGTTCAACAAAGTGGACAAGTAGGAACATATAAACCGGGCTTAGACGTTTATGTGTGGCTGTGAGTATATAAGACTATTGCGCTATATCAATTTTACTTTCGCCGGGTGGCTGAATCGAGTCACCGACAGACAGACGACAGACATACAGACGACCAAAATTTCTGTGTTTAAGCAGCCCAAATCAGACTATCGTCTTTAAAATGGTTCTGGCATCTCATGTATACAGCATTTAAATTTAGAGCTGGAAAATCGATATTCAGGAGATATATATAGTGAGCAAATGGTTGTTATCCTGCTGAAAAGTATTGTCTGTACAGCAACCGCTTCTAGGCGGTGCACAACTGAAGAGATTTGCAAGGGACACATTTTTGCATAACTATAGCTACGGCACCAGAGGAGTGCGTGTAGCTACCTCTATCTCTCCTAACTCCTAAATACAGTGTACTGATTCAAGAAGTTGGTGTGTCTGGAGTTCAAGTGTTTCTCTTGTAAACACAAGATGGATCATTGCTTTTTTTGTAGGATTTCATATATATCATCTAAGTTTTTAATTAGACCCCTGCAGTTCCACTGCGTAATTATTTGAGCTACGATTAATGTTCAAAAAAGATTTTAGCCGGTGTAGATTAGGACTAGGGCTGGATGAATCAACTACCACACTCAGTTCGGGCTTGGGCCTGTGACACGGGCAGCTGGGTGCTTTTTGACCCGCCGTGCCATGGTGCGCTGTACTCTTGCCGCCTTTGGCACTGGCACTGGCCGAGACGGTGTTACCTTCATGTCATCGTCTGAGTGCTGTGACACGGACGAGATGGTGTCCTTGCGGGCTCCACCTTGGGATATGTTTGAGGTGGAGGCAGGAGTCCCTGCCTTTATCGACTGTTGTTTGTCGGACGCAGAAATAGTCGTGAGGCACGCCACATCTACGTCCATGGCCGCCTGAAGTCCGGCAGCCGGAAGAGGACCGACGGCAGAGCCGTCACTCCTGACGTTCACAAGCGGCCAACACCTGCGGGCACCGCAGGTGTCGCGTCGGCTGGTTGGGCTGTTTCTAGCAGGACCCGGAGGGGCTGGGACGGCACCAAGTCTGCTTCGCAGTGCGGGGTGGCCGCTGTGACAAGACGCCGCTCCGCCACCCGGCGAGCTGCGTCGGCATACCTTTGTGAAAACATCGAATGTTTTTGTCGTGCTCCTTGATAGCTTTGTCGTGCTTCTGGGTGACCTTCATGCTTATCATTTCTTCCTCTGCTTTGAACTTACTACATGACCGGGAGTATGTGTCATGGGTTTGTTCACAGTTGGCACATTTCAATACTTTAGAAGCGCAGCTCTCTGAATGGTCATGATGTCGTGCGCACTTGGCGTATGTCAGTTTTTCGCGGTAGGTGGATGTACTGTGCCCATACCGCTGGCAATTGAAGCAGCGGAGTGGGTTGGATATGTACGGTCGGACGTTGCAATGAAGGAAACCTGCTGTGACAGACACTGGTAGGACATTTCGGTCAGATCACACGTTTTGGTTTTAATTCATTGCCATCGCGCCTTATCATTATTCGTCTTACCGCAGTAACGACCTGGTCACGCATGCCCTCTAGGAGGTCAGAGTCACTTCATTGAGCAGGTCCATCTCGGAAATCACGCCCTGCGAACTGGTAAGGCTCCGATGGGTCGTCACAGTTATTTCAAGGCCAAGTAAGTCTGTCTCGTTCAAAAGGCTGTCAGATTGTTTTTTTAGTAGATAGTTCAACAAGCATGCCCCTTGATGTCAGCTTCTTTGCCTTGTAGTTCGCACCAACTACACTTTCAATGAACTTGGCAATTAAAAAGACTGACTTGCAGGTAACCGGAGATTCCTTGGTCTTGGATTGCATCACCAAGAAGCGAGGAAAGTTGTCCGGGGTGTTAAACTTCATGTTGGGCAGAGGTTTTAATATTACATCGGTGCGGGACCTTTTTGGGTACCGATCGTTTAGAAGAGGGGGTTTTGAAAACACCACGCGACATAGTATAAGGCAGGGAACTGGGGTACTTTCTTCTTTGACTTTACCCTGAGGGTCAAAGAGGTTCCGGAACTACAAGCCTGATAAACAGACGGGGAGCCCATCGGCCGGTGCTTCACCAAGGCTCCGACAGCTACCGTTCACGGCTTCTAACCCTTCACCTTTCAACGTTTCACCACGGTTGGTAACAGCTGAAGTATGGGGGGCTCGGGGTAGGCGGTGTCGCGACTCACCGTGACCAAGATTACTCAAGGTGCCCCGTGCGAGGCTAAAGGAAGTGAAAGAGTTGTGTGTACCTAAAGTATCAATAAGTGAAAGAGTTGATGATTCTTGGTTTACTCGTAAAGTAAAAAGAAGCTTAAACAAGAAGGAAAGGGCATACCAGAAAGCGTCGAAAACGAGTGACCCCCACGACTAGTTTAAATACAAGAGTACATCCAGCGTGTGCGCGGATGCAATTCGCAAGGCCAGAAATAAATTCTACCATTGCACGCTCCCAAACCTTTTAAAAACACCCTAAAAATTTTGGAATGTTGTTACTCCAGAGAAGAACAACTCTGCCCAACCCCCCACACAAGTGAAGACGGCAAGACCTTGCCCGTTGCAGAATGTGCTGAAAAACTGAACACGTACTTCTCTCAAGTTTTCACGGTTGAGCGACCACTAGATAGCTCTCTCGATTTGCCGTAACTTATAGTTCAGCACCCCGTTTCCGCTATTGTAATCACTTCGCACGGCATGCCTTGTGCAATAGATGGCTTGACACTCAAGACTATCCCCGGACCAGACGGAATTAGCGCGAAACTTCTAAAATAAGACGTCACTTTTTGTCATATTTTCTTTCTTTGATTTTAACAATCACTTCATTCAGGATTCATACAATATAATTGGAAATCAGCGCATGTGACCCCAATTTTTAAATCGGGTGACAATACAAGCCCCAATAACTACAGGCCAATTTCACTAACATCAATCTGTTGTAAATTACTCGAACACATACTATTCACACATAAATTAAAGCACCTTAACCTGAACAACGTGCTCTTAAAACAACCAACATGGCTTTTGTAAAGATCTACCTTTCTAAACACAGCTCTTTGAATTCGTAACCGACCTTCATTCCGCTCTAAACGTGTCCCGTCCTGTTGATGCAATCTTCATTGACTTCTCAAAAGCTTTCGATTGCGTGCCACATAAACGTCTGTTACTAAAAATTTGCCGCCTCCAACTTGGCCGAAGCAACACATGATGGATTGAAGAATTTTTAACGAATCGTTTCGAGACAGTGAAATTAAACAATCATATTTCTAACCAAACATGCGTTTCATCAGGGGTCCCTCAGGGGTCAGTGTTAGGTCCTCTTTTATTTCTGATTTACATCAATAACATAGCATGCACCTAAAATCACCCAATCGCCTGTTTGCGGACGACTGTGTAGTGTATAGAGAGATATCTAATCCAGCCGACACAATTATCTTGCAATCTCATCTCATCAAGCTAGAGGAATGGTGTAGGCGTTGGCAAATGAAAGTGAATGTAGATAAAACCAAACACATAATGTTTAGTTCTGTCCCCGAGGCCGTTACTGCTAACTACAAAATAAATGGTACTCCAATAGATTCAGTTCAATCGTTTAAATATTTAGGTGTGTTTTGTACGGCGAATTTAAACTGTGCGTGCCACATCGAACAAATAACTACTAGAACCCTTGAAAAACTTGGCCTTCTCAAGAGGTGCCGACATTTAGCCACCAAGGAAACCAGGTTTCATGCATTTAATTGCCTTATCCGGCCCTCACAATACGGTTCAATCATCCTCAGGGCGCAAACCTAACTAACCTCTTGGAATACGCTCAGAACAGGAAACCCGGTTCATCACATCCTCGTACTGGCGTTACCAGAGCGTATCATTTTCTGGCAGTTTACTTATTCTCTTTTTATTCCCGTTTATATTCACCTTTTTCCTGTATTTATTCACTTCACTTCTTTTAATCCAAATTACAGTTTTTCCTCTTCTCTCAGTTAGCGCCCATTTCCTGGCCAATCCTCCTGAGTGGGTACGAGCCAGTTTTTTTTGGTACCAACCATCTTCATCTTCCCTCGCTTGCCACGTGCTGAACGTTGGCTCCACTATCTTTTTTCCATTCGCTGTACCACAGTAGAATGCCGTTTTTCCAGCTCTATATCATTCCACCACCTCACATCTCCGCCCGGGTAGACCACATTTTCAAAGTTAGACCAATTTTTGCTAAAAGAGAAATATATAAAACTCTCCTTTAGTTCTTGCAATCGCAGAATGGAACTTGTTGCCTGCTTACTTCGTAGAACTATCCGATTCATCATTCTTTCACCATGCACTCAAAACCTTTCTTGGTGTTTTTGATGTCGCGTAAATCTTTCTTTCTTTTTTTTTCCTCCGTATCTCTTTGTTTGCTCCAGTTGAGTGTTCTGATTGTGCTTTTTTTCATTGATTTAAGTGTATTTTGCGTGAACCCCTTTTTGCATTCAATGTAATGTATTGTTGTTTGGTGTTGTTTCTACATTGTGCTTTCAGTTTCTCGATGCAATAGTCATGCACATCATCTCCGCGTTCATCGTTATATTCTGCTGGAGAAATGTACTGTGCTTTTGATCATAACCCCACTCTATCCCCCCCCCCCGCTATTTAATGCCATTCGGGCCATTAGGGTATGTAAACAAATAAATAAATAAATGGGTCGTGCTGTAATGTATCTGCTGGTAACAGGTATGTATATTGTATAAATTGTGATTCTCATTTTTGGAAATGTACGATTTTTTGTATTTTTTCTAATTCACTCATTTTTTCTATGTATATTTGATTGAAGCCTGTCCTCTGTGGCGAACACCAGAGGGTCAGTAGCCCTCGTCAGGCACTCAATGCCTTCAGCTCCTGCCCCGACAGCACACGTTGTACACCGTCTGCTGAAAAATAAAGCCTTCTTTTTCTATTTTTCTTCTTCTATAGAAAAGAGACAATACGTGCGGCATAGCAATAAAGAATGGAAGACGCGCTTCCCTTGTCACACAGATAACACAGACCAGCGCCGCCGGGCAATAAAAGCAAAATATTGCCGCGAACCATGAAATGGGTTTGTTTATTTGTGTTTTGCTTTTACCGCGCAGCTGCGCCGGTCTGTGTTATCTGTGTGCCAAGGGAAGCGCGTGCTCCATTTTTTCTTTTTATGTCGTATGTCTTATCTCTTCCGATAGGCAGAGCGTTCCCAACTAACGTGAACAGCCTAGAATAATCTTTTTTGTTCTGGATGCAACTCGACGGCTCCAGAAGCACTCGCGCCTAAATATAAATTCTTGGAGCCGAAGCCGCGGCATTGGAATCATCAACACTCGCCTTCGCACGTCACTTTGTTGACTGCTGTTTCGCCGCCTGTATTCTTTGAGTTGTTAGGGGAGCACACGTTCGCTCCAATAAGCTTGTTTTCCTTGAAGACAACTGCGTCGTATTTGGCCACGTGACAATATAAATTAACAAACTCAACGCATGGTTCGCGGGAGTATGATACCCTTTTCGCGGTAATTAGTCCAAGCGAATGGTCCCTTTTTAGGGAGGCCTTGGGTGGCGGTGAAACAAGGTGAGGCATTGTATATCATTGGTCTCATAATATACTATTGGTTTTATATTCCCTCAGTCATCACGTTGTTTTATTGACGCGTTTCTACAACCTTGGAGAAAGGCTGTCGCACTTTGGGGACTGATCTCAGGCATCACGAGGTGCTTTAAACTTTAAATAACCCCGTGGTTCAGCAATGGCGTGGAGCACTCAAAACGCTGAAAACAAGCGCACCAAAGTGTTCGCTTCATTTTTACGCTGCTCAGTAAGACCTCATGATGAGGGTTATATTTATTCTTCGGAAAGTTTCAAAGTTTTATGCCAAAACCTGGAACAACCTTTGTGCACCTCTAGAATGCGTGTACGACGACAAGGCAGATGTTGCTAACCGTAGTGTTTGGCATGGTGGCTTTCAGCCATGAGGAACCCGGTTAAGCTTATAACTGGCTTGCAAACGCGAATATACGTGCAACGTTAACTTTTCATCGTACAGCGACATCGCTGAAAACATTTCCCAGAACACTGAGCAAGTGAGAGATAGTGAGTAGGTAACAAAACTCCCCATTAGCAGAAAACTTGCAAAGACCAAAGTTCGGCTTACAAGTGGTACGAGCATATCTTGAGGGCACAGGCTGCCCCTAAAAGCGATTAAAGTACAAAAGCCCCCATACCTCCAGGCTCCCCGAAATGCTTTCAAATCTCAAAACATGAAATCCCTTCATCTCAATGCCATTGATGGGTAGAGATTTGTGATTTTGGACATTTCCCTGTTCCTTGACTTCACAAGTAAACTTGTTTTCTGTTTGTATAGAAATTTTGTAGTTTTCTCGGTCGTTGTATGCTCCGAAAAAAAGCGAAAACTTCTTGCTGAAACGAGAGGGCAGAAAAGAAGCTCGTCAACGCGCCTCGCGGAGTCGAAAATTTCCGTTCCGAGTGTGTTGCGCCGTACCTTCAACATGTTTGCTAGTACTGGAAGTTTCCAGAGCATGTTTGCACGTTAAGTGGGTGAAGCATTCTACCGCTTCCAAATATTTTTCGGGAGCAGTCTTTGGCGCGGAAAAAACAGCACCCAGGTGTCATTAACAATTTATTCCATTTATTTATTGCTTCTTGGAACAATTATTCCGCGACACTCATGGAGATCTGAATAGTACTTCTATCTCTTGCGAGTAAGCAGGCTTCGATATGGTAAATTGCGCCAAGGAACAGGGACACAATCCAAAACACTTGGACAGGACCGGCAGTAGGCATAAACTGTGGTTAATGTGTTGCTTCTGGAAATTTCAACGCGGAAAAGCTTGCCCACTGCCACTTGGGGAAACCGTCGAGAGCGGCTGGAGAGTGTGTGAAGGCCCTGCTTCTCGCGCCTTGGGGGGAGAGCAAAAGAAAAGAAAAAGTGTCTTTAGTTTTGGTGGTGTTCCTTCATATTCTGTGCGCAACGTGATGTCATTCTTTCTGAGCTAGAGGCCGTGCCCCGAAATCATGGTCATGCCAAAATTCTGAACACGCTGTTGTGTGTTGTTTTGTAGCCATATCTAATAAATTTAATAAATTTCAGCAGCCCCTTTACAGCCATAAAATACCCGCCGATTTCAAATTCGAAAAAGTAGTCCCGCTGCACAAGTCCGGTAATCACTCAAAGAAAAAAGGAATTCCGTACTGATTCCTTTTAGAGAGTCATTCCCTCGTTCCAGCTTTGACTCCCTTTGCATTTTGTGGAAAGGGTGACCAGTCTCTCAAAGAGGGTACCGGGGCTCATAGGCTAAAATTACGACCAAGAGTCGACAGAGAGTATGCAGGACTCCACAAGACGTAGTCACTGGGACTCCGATTCCAGTTGACTGCTCTTTGACCCCAGTAATGATACTCCCCCTTGACTCCTTTTGAAAGAAAGTCGCGAAGCTCCATCAGAATAACCGCCGTAAAAGAGTATGCACTACACCACAGGATGTAGTCACTACGACTGCCAATAAGGGATCAAAGGGAGTCCGGATGACTAGTTTTAAGCCAACTAATGAGAGTCCCCGTGATACTTCTTTACAGAGTCCCAAGACTCCATCGGAGCAATAGTCCAAAGGAAGTATACAGGACTCCATACGACTAAGTCACTACGACTCCACCAAACCGAAGACCAAAAGGGGTCTTGTTGACCATTCTGTAACCCCTCTAACGTTGGTCTCCAGACCCCTTTCGAAACAGTTCCGTCAGTTAAGAACTCCATTAGACGAAGGGAGTCAAAAAGAAGTCTATGGGACTGCATTAGACATAATCGCAATGATTCTGTAAGGTAAGCCACGCATGCACACAAGAAACACCAATGTTAGGAAATAAAATATTTTATTCAAATACCAATAAGAAACAAATGAAATTTAAATGTCAGTCATGAATGTTGACTCAGTGACTTGGAATATCTAACGTTAAACATATAATCACGAGAGGTATTCTTTGAAGCTATTTATACTAAAATATAAAAATATAATTTCCACCTTATTGCTACAGACTTTGCAATATCACAACTCACATTACAAAAATGTTCTTCATTGGCCATTCACAAACACCATGTGTCAACATTTGATAGATAGAAAATACAAGCGAAATAAAATACAAACATACAATAATAGCTGAGTGGGCTTCCTCCAGTGCAGGTGACAGATTGGTTGGAGTACATCATTCTTCAAACCTGCAAAAACGCGGCCAAAAAACGCAATACTATACTGCAAAACTTGGTGCAAAACCGTAACTATTAAACGTGTGCAGTAAACGCCAAATATAATGTGTATACATGATGCAGTTGTTTGCAGTTATAAAGAATAAATATGATGGTGCATTAAAAATAAACATTCTAGCGCTTATCACGCCCGAGCTCCATTTGTGCTATGAAGTGTGGTATAGAGGACCAACCCGAATTAATTTCGACCTCCTGGGGCATCGCAGATGTGTAATAGGCCAGAACGTTTTCCGTTTGCATTGAAACCTGTGATATTAGGGAGGGTAGCTTTGTGACATATGTGAAGTAATTTACAAACACATAATTCTAAAAATAAAATTTCTTACACAACACTGACCTATTACCTGTATATTTAAAAGAAGCCCAACGACCGATTTCTTCCCGGTTCGGACTACGTCGCATTTCCGATTACATCTTGCGCAATTGTTTCAAATTTGAGCGGGCCATATGATAGAGTGGCAAAGAAGCACTTGCATTCTATAATTCAGCTTAGCAGCACCATTGTGTATATCCACAAAGCTTCTGAATGTTCCGCAACGGTTTGAAGTAGAGAAATGTAGACCACTACAGCGGCTCAAGCATGTGAAAAAATTATGAAGTCGCGCGGAGATGCTTGAGATTCCGTTTATTAAGGGGCTATTTCAACGGACCATTTTCGAAATTGTGACAGTCTTCTACCTTAGCTGTGGCCGGAAGCATTTTTCAGTTAGGGCTTTATATTTGCCTTCTACATATTTGAAGTGCAGCGCACACCCTGCCACCTTCACTGGGCACGGAAGCGCGGCAGCCATGCGGTCATCGCTCAAGAATCCACTCTTCTTTTTTATGCAGATCATCGCCCCGTTGTGCCCATGGCTTTCGCCTGTACCGAACGCATCAGCTGTTCCTTCTGCAATCTTTCTTCTGGAACAATCACCTCTGACTGTCGATGATTGTGGCCTTCGCTATCATCGCTTTATGGGAACGTCCACGATTTCGGTATCGCCAAACACTACCGCGCCATCTACAGCTACAAGCCGGGAGCATATAAGCAGCAGCGCACACCCTGCTACCTTCAGTGGGCACTGAACAGCGGAAGCCATGCGGTCGTCGCTCAACAATCCACTCTTGTTTTTTGTGCAGGTGGGTAACGCACCTTCACTACATTGTAAACGTTCGAACAATGTTTGCTTGCTGCAGCTCCCATGCCAAAGTGTAGCAGTTCAGAGTTTTTGCGATTGTGTATTTGTTGTGAAGTTGTTACTGCTTGGCGGCGACATTGAGGTCAACCTTGGTATGACTGATGAAAACACTGACCAAACCATAATGAGTTACTTGCTGCAATTGGTGCTCTTTCAGCTAATCAAGATACTCGCCATGATGAGGTTATGAGCGTTCTCACTGATTTAAGGCCGAATCAGGAGGCGCTAGCTCAAAGGGTGTCTGACCTTGCTATGAGGCTAGCCATGGTAGAATCGGCCATTGAGAACATTGAAAGTGCTCCATCTGCCGCAGACATTCCGCACATCGTCAACGAAGCCATAAAATGTGAATCTCTTGCAATAACTTCACGGCTTAGCGAACTAGAAGACCGTTCTAGGCGAGATAACGTGAGTTTTTATAGAATTTCGGAAAATCAGCAGGAAACGTGGGAAGTCTCTGAAAAACGTATTTGTGACCTATTATCTCGCCACTTCCAAATTCAGCTCAAGGGTGACGAGATCGATCTAGCCCATAGGTTAGGACCATTCGTACGGAATAAAACCAGGCCAATTATAGTTAAATTCGCATCCTTTAGGACCAAGGGCAGCATTCTGGCGGAAAAAGCTAAGCTAAATGGTTCGAACATCTCAATCGTGAAAGATTTCTGCCGAGAAACGCGCCATTCGCGTAAGATGTTACTTGAATTTGCCAAAGCAAGCGGGCAGGCTTTACTCCTTCGGTTCAATAAACTGGCCATTGACACAAAGGTAATAATTACTGCGCAGTCACCGACACTGTGTGCGAAATTGAGTCTCCCCGAACCGCGCCTGTGGAAGATAACAATATACCCAGTTCTAGCCCTGTTCTTCACGGTCCTTCGTAGCTACCTTCTGTGCGCAATATTATTCATGCCTCTGTTTTCTTTACAAACGCTCGAAGCGTCCAGAACAAATCTATTGCACTGTCCAGCGCTGTTGATTTGTGTTCGGCCGATATCGTTATCTTGACTGAAACGTGGCTTTCGGCGAAAATTAGGAACAATGAAATATTGAACTGCGAAAACGCGTACTGTTTTTATAGATACGACAGAGCTATTCGTCCAGGAGGGGGCGTTCTTATTGCTGTTAACGAAGTGCTTGTTTCACATGTAATACCGGTTGTCTCGTCGTTGGAACTTGTTTGTGTGGGGGTGCACATTGCAAGTCGCGAATTTATTATTTGTGTTTGCTACAGACCACCCAGTGCAGCTCGAACCTTGTGCAATGACTTTCACGATGTTCTTAACAAACTGATATTAGATAAACCAAGTCACCACTTCTTATATTAGGAGACTTTAACTTCCCGGATGTAATATGGCACCGTGATTCTGTAATGGTTAAACACCACTCCTCTGAGTGCATGGAATTTTTAAACCTATGTTGCGATTTTAACTTCACGCAGCTCATTCACATACCTACTTGATCTACCGGCTCCAGAGCTAACATCTTAGACCTAATCCTCACTTCTACATCGGAATTAATCTCTACTATCATGCATATGCCAGGAATAAGCGATCATTCCATCCTCCAGTTTAATATGAAAGCGCAGGTCCCTTGTAGGAAAGTTTACAAACAAATACAAGACTATGGCAGAGCTGACGTTACCTCAATAACCGCCGAATTAGAGTTGTTTATGGAAACTTATTTCCATAGCTTTTCAGCACGCACACTGGACGAAAACTGGTTTCTGTACAAAGATAAACTATTAGCGCTAATCGATCGATATGTACCAAAGAAAACTATAATAACTAATCCTAGCTCGCCTTGGTTCAATAGCTCGCTTAAACGCTTGCATAACAGGAAGAAACATTCATTTCGTCGCGCAAAACTGACAAACCGAGCTGACGACTGGCGCACATATCACACCATTAATAATGAATTCAACAAATCTGTAGCAAGCGCGAAAAAACCTTTCTTTAATGACACATTACCGGTGCTATTATTACACACGAACCCGCGAAAATTTTGGAACACTATTAGCGGCACCAAAAGGAACCTCATTCAGTTGCATCATTCAAACGCTCCGGTCCCTCCAAAGCAGCGCTGTACAATTCTAAATAACACCTTTCCTACAGTGTTCAATTCTACCCATCCTGTAAGTACACCGCCTTTAATTTTATCGGAATTTTTACCAATAGATCCTGTTTTTGTAGACTCTGTTGGAGTTGAAGCATTTATTAGTAAACATTAAATTTCCTCCTCTCCTGGACCTGATTGTATTAACGCGAAAATGCTCAAATGCACTATTGTCTACTCCTCTATTATTCTGTCAGACATTTTTCAGCAGTCGCTGCGTTGTTTTGCATTGCCTCGTGACTGGAAGTGGGGGGAAGCTGGTTCCCGTTCATAAATCCGGTAATGTACATTCTCCCGGAAACTACCGTCATATCTCTCTTACAAGCATACCCTGAAAACTCCTTGAACATATAATATATTCACAACTGGTTGAATACCTAGAGTGGAATTCAGTTTTCACTTCTTCGCAACATGGCTTTCGAAAAACATTCTCAGATGAAATTCAAGTTGTAGCCTTTACTAATGACCTTTTTGTAAATAATGACCTTGGATTTCAAACTCACTGCATATTTATTGATTTCGCTAAAGCTTTTTCTCAGTCCCTTACAGCCTAATAATTTTCAAGCTCAGCCAACTAAACCTTCAACCTCTAGTACTTGCATGGATTACAGACTTCCTGTATAACCGAACTCAATATGTTTTCGCTAATGACTGCACGACTTCTACCTGTGATGTAACATCTGGTGTTCCGCAAGGATCGTCTTTAGGGCCTCTACTCTTTCTGATATTTATTAACGATTTACCTGACCGGGTTAAATTCTCGTCGGTAAAATTGTTTGCGGATGATTGTGCAATTTATAACAACATTTCTAACTCCTCTGACGTTCAAAATCTTCAAAAGGACCTTAACAGCGTTACTAAATGGTGCAATGACTGGTGTATGCAATTAAACGTTTCTAAGGGCAAAAGTATGCAAATATATCGCCCTACTGATAAAACCAATGCTTGCCTGTATTTCCTTGATAACGTTCCCTTGTTCTATGTTAATTGCTATAAGTATCTAGGCGTCCACATTTCTAATGACCTTTCTTAGAATACCCACATTGAATACGTTATAAGCAATGCTAACCGCATGCTGGGCTACTTACGCAGAAATTTTTCATCCGTTTCTACCTCCCTTAAACTTATTCTTTACAAAACACTTGTTCGTTCCAAATTAGAGTACGCGTGCGCATTATCGGATCCTGATGAGATCACGCTCAGTCATTGTCTTGAATCAATTAAATCGTGCCGCTCGCTATGTCTTATCGTCCTATTTACGTACTTCCAGGGTTTTGTCAATGAAAAAAACAGTTAACCTCCCTGACCTGTCAGTGCTCCGTAAATGTTCTCGTCTGTGTTTATTTCACAAAATATATCGCTATGTCTTAACGTCCTATTCACGTACTTCCAGGGTTTCGTCAATGAAAAAAACAGTTAACCTCCCTGACCTGTCAGTGCTCCGTAAATGTTCTCGTCTGTTTATTTCACAAAGAGATGGTCGCTTTCGTTCTTTGCCTCTATCAAAAAAACTGCCCGGGGGGGATACAATCTGTACTACGCAGCACAGCGCCTTACCCACTGGGCTACAGCGACGGATCTAGTATTACTGCCAGTCTGATCCCGACCAAACATCACCGCTTAATTTTCTTGTGTTTTGAGATGCGCTGATCTGAAACCCAGCACAATTTCCACCCTGAATATGATCCAACACAAACCAGAGACATTGCAATTGAAATGAAGTTGAAGTCTTTTATGGAAGCTAAACAACTCAGGTGTGGTGTCAATTGTCCGCCCCTTGCCTTGCCTTTCGGGTGTGTTAAATGTACCCATGTGCCTAGAAAAATGAGAATGACGGGTTAAATTCGCGCGCGATGAACTGCGTGACCTGGATTTATATAAAATACGCCAAACATTAGAGTGCTGCACTTGCTTTAGTGAAGCTGTATTCCCAACGGCTGAATGCTGATATTGAATAACAAATATTGATGAACGCTGTACATTGATAAAAAATTGTGATCGATTAGCCAAAGCTTGCCCTTCCAGTGACGACAGTTCAGGCAACTACGACAACAGTACAAGCTTGTCAATTAGAACTTCGCACATATATATTGTTTTGTATTTCAGGAGCCAGTTAAAATCACGCCCGCATGGATAGGTTCAGAGAAACGAATGAAAAATGTTGGGAGTTAGTATCTTTAGGATGATACTGAATTTTGCAAGAATGCTGTGCAAAATAAAAATGAGAAGGTTTTGATATACGTACTATGTGCGTAAAAATGTAAAAAATAAATGTAAAAACCAATGCGTAAAAATGTAAAAAATAAAAAAAAACACATTTCAATATGCTACATCGTACCATTTACCCACATAACTACACAAGTTGCCTCGAGGTACCGAACGTTTCCTTCGGTGTATGGCAACAGCGATGAACAGTTAATACATTGGCGACCGTTATTGAAGGTAACTTATTCCACACTCATTTACCTTTCCAAACTCCTTAATGAGAGTGAGGGCAGCCGGGTCGGTAACAGATTTTCAACAAGAAGAACCCACAATAAGTAGTAACACTGCCTGCTTCACAGTAGTTGTGCTGGTGTTGTCTTGTTTGTCGACTGCTATGAAGACCCGCTAGATATCACCAATCCTCGATCCTGCATGGTGACAAAATTACTGACCTTGCGTACCAAACGAAGGGCTATGCAACCATTTCAAGTTTCAGCTTTAATTACTTTGCACAAACACGGCGACACACCAGAAAGAAGTCGCGGAAAATAAACAGGAACTCAAAAGCTGTTGATCGGTTACGTTTGTTCGCCTTCTGCCCTATTAAATCCCGATTAAAAGACCTACATCCCTCCCTTCCGCCCTTCTGCTTCCGCCCTGAAAACAACGTAGCGGTGTGCACAGTCGACAAGCCAAACGCCGCCGGTCGTCGCCCACATGTGCCGACTGTCCAGAGCCCGAGACTCTGGAGCACCTGCTCTGGTCCTGTCGACAGCACAATTCCCCGTGAGCACAGCCTCGGGCCGAACTCCAGCGTCTCGGGCTGCCCAGCCGCACCCTGATGGACCAGCTTTTCTCGAATCGCCCCAAGTACATCCGGCGGGAAGCATTACGACATGTCCTGAACTTCCTCACGAAAACTAACCTCATCGAACGGCTTTAGCCCAATGCCTGCCGGCCAGCATTACGCACCCGTTGTCGCTTTCTTTCTTTCCCTCTTTTTCTGTCCTCATTTGTTCTCACCCATACGTGAGTTCAAAATAGCCCCAGTACTTCTTTTCCACTTTTTATATTGCCGCGAACCATGTATGGGTTTGCTTATTTATTGCCTGTTTTTACTGCCCGGCCACGCCCGGCTCTGTTATCTGTGTCCCAAGCGAAGCGCGTCTTCCATTCTTTATTTTTATGCAGCACGGGCTATCTCATAACGCCCTAACGTCACTAGCCCAGAATAATCGTCTTTGATCTACAATGTCCTGGATGTAAATCGACGGTTCCAGAAACACTCGCGCCGAAAGATAAAAGCCTGCAGACAGACGCCACGGCATTCTACTCTCGACGCTCGCTTACGCACATCACGTTCTTGACTGCTGTGACGCTGCCTGTGTATTCTTTGAGTTGTTAGGGGAGCAGAAGTTCGCTCCAATAAACTCGTTTTCTTTGAAGGCAACTGCGTCGTCTTTGACTTCGTGACAATACTAATAAAGCACTCACTCGCTCACACGCAGTCCACAAGTGATTTCTTTCTACCCTATTTTGGCGGGAGTGCGGGCATGATCAAAAGCATTGCTACGCACAGTGTTATCTTCAACTAATATATACTCGGCGTGCATTTGAATGAAACCCCTGCCTGCTTGGGCGCTGAAATCGGCCACTGTCCATTAGCTACCCGTTTCTTCACCCGGTGACAATTGCCATCTGTTAGAGTGAGACAAACTCCTCATAAGCGGATACAGAATTCCTTGTTTCGGGGGTAATTCAAGCGCCAGAGAAAGCAACGCAAACGTTCACTACACTTATTAGTGTTTGGGTATGGGCCAGTTGGTAGCGTTAATCCATGACTTCTTGTAGCGCCAACAAAACGACAAAGACAGAGGGGGGCGACGGGCACATCCGTCGCCCACCTTTGTTCTTGTCGTTTTGTTGGCGATACCTGAAGTCATGGTTCACTACACGTCGGCCGTGCAACAGCCAGCGCGTTCAAGGTCACTGATTTAATGTCGGTTAGCCCTCGGCGGTGGCTCACGCCAACGGAAATGCTGCCCCGTTAGCATACTCAGGCAGTTGAAAACGTATTACACGCGAAGGAATGCGCTTCCACGTTTGTCACAGGACTTTCCGCATTGTATACGAACTAGCATATCCTACTCACTTGAGCGTTCTTAACAGAGATTGTGTACGAAGTTTCTTCACGAGGGAAAATCTCTCGCCATGATGAATACTTCACTTACCTCTATAAGGCGAACTTGTGGTGGAGCTGCAGCTCCGTCCGTACTGCTTCCATTATTGCGGACGCTGTCCTCGCGTAAAGGACGGCAAAACCACGGTAAAATTGTTGCGACACCGACCATCGAGACAACGTAGTTACGAAACACCGCCCTAAGGGCCGCAACACATGGAACGCTTCGCCAGCGGAGCCCGCAGCCGTGTGAAAAAATTCCACTGCGCTTGCACGTCGACGAGAGGACGCCTGGGGCGGGGAGACGAAATGCCCGACGTCACACTGGCGGCGGCGAATAAGAGCGGCTTCTTTTTTTTCTTTTCTTTGCTCCTCGTATCAGTCCCCCTCTTCCACAAAGTTGTGCCGTGCACGGAGTGGGAAAAGAGTCACACGAACAGCGACTCCTTTGTGTAACGACGCATAAAACGGGTGGTGGTTACCGGGACTTTTTTCTGACCCACCTTTTTGTTAGAGTGTAGACATTTGCCCAGTAATTATCACCCCTTATCACTAACAACCCATTGGACCACAGACATCCATCGAACATACGTCCGACATCCTGTGTCGGACATCTGGACGTCCGTCAGACATCCGCAGAAAGCCAGCGGACGTTTTACGGACGTGGGATGGTCCGCTGCAAAGGACTTGCTCATCCTACGAACGTCCGACAGACAACCCAGCCGGATTTTCCGACATGTGGCGGATGTTCAAAATCGGACATTTCCAAACCGAAATGTACAGGGGACGTCCAGGGGATAACAAAATACGGATATTGGATGTCCGCTGGACGTCCGTTTCTGGTCCCAAATTTTTCGAATGAGGGAGAACCTGTACTTGCTGTAATCCTCAGTGTTTTATTGATAACATGCCCTGAAGCATTACTCCAGCTTTAAGAATACTTGATACAAAATCCCCTTCTGTAGCTTGTTTTGGCACAACCTTATGCACTCTGTCGACAGGCAACTCCACACCCTGTTCATATTGGTCTTGCCAAGAGGGCGAACAGTGATGTTACAGAAGCATATTACAGTGGAACGTTGTAAGCTTATCGTCATGACTTTTCAATAAGGACTATGCATGCAATGCGGGGTGTTGTGTCAGCATAAATATGAATACGTTGTAGTAGGCAGTTGCCTCCCCGGTGAACAGGATGCTTCAACATGACAGCCCGCAGTGTGCACATGGTTCCGTATTGCAAGGCGGTTACGATAATAAGCTCGCAACTTTCCACCGTATTATGCTACTGCAAACATCACTGCTCCCACTCTTGCCAAGAAAAATATGAATAGGGTGCGGAGTTGTAGGTCTACACAGTGCGTGGTACAAGCATTTCTAATTGGCGTTTTGTCAAAACAAGCCACAGAAAGGGTATCGAGCATTCTTAAAGCTGGAGTAGTGCTTCAAGGCATGTTATCAATAAAGCACTGAAATTTACAGCAAGTACAGGTTCTCAAGTTTACTAGAAAACTGCAACCTACACTATTAAGCTTTATGAATGTATACCGCGTATGTTTGGGATATTTACATTAAATTGCTAAGACAAAATTTCCAGCAATGGTTCTAAAGAACAAAGAGTTAGTTTGAAAATGTGAAGTATTGAACAGTTAAGCAGGCTGCTAAAAACAAATATGCTGAATGAAATAGATCTAGCAAACTGCAAAGTACATATTGTAAAGTACGGCATTCAAAACAGATGAGACGATGTCGCAAAGCTTGAAAATTCTTTATTTAATGCTTTATAACCTCCAATGTAAGTACAACCTTTCACATGCCCATCGCGCTTCATGCCAGGAACATCTTGGCTCAAAATTTTCACTAACTCCTCGGTCGGCACCTGCATAACCAAAAGCAACAATTACATGCTTCTTTTTGAAGCCACCCTACAAAATTCAAGTACATGTAAATTCAAACTCCATGGTTTATTTTGTCCTGTATACTGGCTACATTATTAGGACACAGCAAAAGTAATTTTAGCCCTGCTCTTGAACTATTTTGGTTGGCTCGAAACTATAGTAATGTAGTGGCATGCCAACCAATACCAATGATGTTTGAAGTACTTGTGACTGCACCCTTGAAAAAACAATTTTTACGAGACATTGGGGGTCCTTCACTGTTGTGGTTTTAAGTCGGAACATGCTTCTGTTATCGCTTCACGGCGAACGAAATTTTTGACTCTTGAAAACCTGCACAAAGCCAAATGATAGCTGAAATTGGTAGGATTCGCAGTGCTTTGCTAGATTCCCTCGATCTCTCTGACAAGCTGCAAGTTCTTACGCACTAGCATAAGCAGTTTGCGGATAAGGTACTGCAGAACAAAGGCGTAGCCTAATTAAAAAAAAAACTACGTACCTTGGTTGCATCAGAAAAGCTATTCTATGCCCGCCGCAAATCCTACAATATAAACATACGTTTTCACCTACGCGCTTTGACAACGTCTATCAATTATGATGTGTGCGCGCCGTAGTGGAGGGCGCCAGATTAATTTTGACCACCTGGGTATCTTTAACGTGCGCCTAAATGTCCTACACCCGGATGTTTTCTCTTTTCGCGTTTTCAGAAAAGCGTTTCAGAAAAGCGGCCACCGCGGCCGAAAATTGAACCCGTGTCTTTGGGCTCAGCAGCACTACGCCTTAGCCACTGAGCCTTCGCGGCGGGTATTGACGGATACGTGCGTCTACAAGCGCATCAGCAAGCACGGCAAATATATCAGTACACGCTGCATGCGCACGTCAGCAAAATGCGTTTACTTCACCGCGTTCGCAGGCCATGAGCCACACTATAGGGCACCTCGGCGTGAACACTACGGCTGCGTCCCCTCTGTTGTCGTGAAATCACCCCCCTACCTAACACGCACCGCACGGCTTCTTACACGTTTCGTGATACGGTGCCTACAGTTCACCTCAAGGCCAATGCATAACGCATCTCCGCAACGAGCTCACAGAGTAAAAATTGTTACAACCTTTTCCGTAAACCTGAGTGAACGTAAAAGTAGCCGCTGCGCACACCACGTCGTAGGTAGCGCCGTGCTGAATGCGAACGCGGGCATTCTCAACGACTTTCTTTCAACGAGAGCACGTGCAGGTACCGCGGATAGCTTTAAAGAAATAGTGTAACTAATTTACCGCGCCTATGTTTTCGAGCAAAAAATGATTCCGTGAGCGCGTTTTTACACTGTCATTCAAAACGCGCAAAGCCAGTTGCGCCTAACTTCGGCACAGCGTTCGGCGTTTGCAGTACAAGCTAAAGACGATTTCCCCGCCCCCTCCACACTCAGCGGCACTTACAAAATGTCTTACCTTTCGTTGAGGACGCAAAAAGATGTCCACAAGAAAGCAGCAGGGTTTCTTAAGTTCACTGGCGCTTCGCAACTCACACAAAAGCGAATGGCTATGGCTATAAGGCTTGAAGTGGCGTGACCAGTGTTGGCTTTGGATCGCACAAAAAACAAACAATAAAGACCTTTAGTTACAGAAAGTACGTTTTAGCCTAATTAGGAGCAAATCAAACAATACAACACTGTATATCAACCCGACTGTTTTTATGAAACTTTACGAGATCTGCTGTCTTTTTTTTTTTTTTAATTCGAGCATAAATACATCACGTTGACTCCTTGAGGCGCTGCGCCAGCCAGAAAGGCGCGAGGGACTACAGCTAGAACAATTGTTTTCTGATCTGACAAATTGTTTGCCTCCCGGTGCAGGCTGCAAGAATATAGATAACATAATTAACTCGAGGGTAATTACAATACGTTGCAAACATGATAGGCTAATATTGCTTCAACCATACAGACGTACGATGGGCGTACAGCGGACTTTATTGATGGGACCATAGCAAACGTCCATGCTCAAACGTAGCGCGCACGTCTGTCGGACCAAATTGAACGGACGTTCGCGTTCCCCTGACGAATACCTCCGACGTACGTCCGCGATACGTCGAGCACAGGACTTGGACGTACGGCAGTAAAACGGACGTCCTACCAATATCTGTGGTCCAATGGGAACCATCCCATGTAAATTTCTTGAACTTGAAATTTTCACTTTTCTAGTCTGCTATCATTTCTTCAATCGAAGTCGTTTTAACAGCGACGCTGTTTAGCAAGTCGTAATGTTTCGTGTTCGCCGTTAAAAATGCCAAGAAATTTCCGAGCGTGCGCACAGGAACGCGGGCCCACGGCGTCCACCCGGCAGTTAATTCCAAGAGAATGCATGGTGCTCGTGTGCGCGTGGCTCGCGGCGACCGCCCAGCGTCCCCGGCGCTCGTTTGCCAAGCCAAGCATAGCTATATAGTGATGTTGGCCAAGACTGGCCGAAAAAATCTCCATCGTTCGCCGTAATTGTGGCAACACTTGTTCGGATCCAGAAAGACACGTCATAGCGTACACCACTCCATGGTGATGTCCAATGATTATCACTAGAGACCGGATTTTAGGCAAATGCCTATTTTTTTCCTTGCGTTCCCATCGCCCCATTTCGATATATGAGCACGAATTGGAGGTCAAGGATGGCTTTTATGGTGGTTTTATAGTGCCTATAAATGCCTATTTTGGGTGTTGGTGCCTAAACTCCGATAAATGCCTATAAATGCCTTTTTTCTCAAATTGGTGCCTAAATCAGCACTATGTAGCGTGAAGTTTCGCTTTCGAGTGCAATTCATGCTACCTGGAAATATTTACTGTTCTGAATTCTATGGATTTCACCCTGGTCTCTTTTTAACACTCCCCCCCCCCCCCTTCCCTCCCTTTGCGCCGGTGCAACCGGAGCGGCGGCTTCTGCATGCTTTACGGGTGGCTTTCCCGCAGGACTTGGTGGTGGACGCACAACTCTACTCCCCAGGGGAACTATGATACCGTCAGGTGCAAAGAAAGTGATGGGGAAAAATTACGCCCACCTCCCCTCGCGGGAACCCTGGTCTGATGCAACGCATCTGGATGGTTCCATTGGTGTCTCCGTTGGGTTGATTCTCTAAAGGAACCATCGCATCAAGCAATCGTCGAGTACTGCGAGAGAGTGCAAACAGAGCACGGACGACCGTCTACTGAGACCGTGTTCGCTATTGGAGAGAGGAGAGGAGGAGAGTGGAGGAGCGACGCACCTGTGCCGACGCCGCCGCCGCCGCCGCTGTTAGGCGAGAGCGTTCGCTATCGGAGAGAGGAGAGGAGGAGAGTTGAGGAGAGACGGACGCCGCCGCCGGACAGACGCAGGAGTGACATAGCCCCGCGCAAGAGATGCGTTGCATGTAAAAACACTGTGACGTACACGCCCTTATCTTGTTTGTAATTTACTAGTTGAAAGGTTCACACCAGGGCAGAAATTCACTCTAGGCGATTCGACCCGATCAACAGGAGGCACCCTTCCCTTTTGGTCCGGTCTTTCAACGTGCACGGTCTGGCTTTCTCCGCTGCCCTTTTCAGCCATGCCGAAACGGAAGACGCCCAGAAGTGCGTTGATCCGACAGTGGGCACTTAACTCACCATGCTACAGAATAGACGGAGAGACCGTGTTATGCCAACCGTGCGGAAAAAAGGTGAGCCGACGAGTTTTTACGTGGAGTGAGTGTTTCATGTGTTATTCGAAACCACGGCCCCTCGATCAAGTGCGCTTGATCCAGGGGCCGTGGTCGAACTCGAAACTATGCAAAGTTGTTCATTGCGCCGCCTTGGTTGGCGCCTGGGCGTCATGGCCGCGATTCACTGTTATTGCTTTTTGTTTATACTGCCCTTTCTTTTGAGAAAAGAAAGGAGGCACCTGTGTATTTTGAATACGGCAGACAGCGTTCCTTTCGGTGCCTGCATTTTTTCAAACGTTGGTTATTTTGATTGCTAGCGTTGTTTATAATAAAACTTCTAAACTTTCAATACCATTGAGATGATTGAAATGAAATATTTTAGATACCTTGAGAAGGAGATTCACATTTTTATGTACCGTCCCTGTGTGCTGCGTTAAGTGAAAATCCAGAAATTTCTTAATCAAACGAGCAATTGATTGGTTGGTACTGAAGGATGATGTTTCAAAACTAGCGCTGATGAACGGAGCGTGTTTTTAAGATATGCACTGGACATCCGTTAAATCGAAGTCCACCTCGTAGCTACTCGGTTAATTACATGCAGACGCTAGCTAGAATTACCGAAGTACGCCACGCTAAGTTAACACGCAATTGAATCTGGTATCTTACTCCCCCACCGTGCCACCGTGAAATGTAGGGTATTGATTGCGCGCGCCGAGTCAGTTGAACAGAACGTCAATGGAATCTCACCTTGTTTTTCAAGTACGTTTCGGTGGTATGACACGCGTAGCAGCGCGGCGCTCAAGTGCAGTTATACCATCAAATAGGACGCAGCAGGGGTGTTCGAGCGCTTCTCTGCGGAAGTTAGAATGTTTATTGATGCTTATCGTATTTATTTGTCTTCTGTTAGTATGTCAAGATGCTTAGTATGCTAGCATGTTTATCTGGGCTGTGACGTTGAATATACGCTTCGTATTTAAGAAATCCTAACTTATTTGCGCAGATTCCTTGCGAGAAGTACCACCTGGCTCAGCATGAGAAGACGGCAGGTCACCTGGCAAACGTTAAGCGGGACAAGCCCTCAACATCCAAACAGTCTTTTTTGACAACAGCCGTCAAGGACGACAGGACGAACGCTTTCAACGTTGATTTGTGCGAGGCCCTGGTGGCCGCAAACATCCCTTGGACCAAAATTGAAAATCCCGTGCTGAAACAATTTGTACAGAAATACTGCAACCACAACGTTCCGTCTGAGTCTACTTTGAGGAAGAACTACCTCCGGCCTTTGTATGAACAGACATTAGCAAGAATCAGAGAAGAGCTTGGCGACTCCTGCATTTGGATTTCCGTAGACGAAATAACAGACGTCAAAGGGCGCTTTGTCGCTCACTTTCTTGCTGGGAAGCTTGCGGCGCAAGAGAAGACAAGGGCTTTCCTCGTGTGTTCGAAACCTTTGGAGAGAACAAATGGGGAGTCTGTAGCATTCTTTGAAAACGAATCCCTAAAGGTTCTTTACGCTACAGGAATCGAGGCCACCAAGGTTCTGTTGCTCTACACAGACGCTTCAGCCTACATGCACAACGCCGCTCATCTCCTGAAGGCCTTCTACCCACAGATGCTCCAGGTCATCTGCCTAGCGCATGCGCTTCATCGTGTTTGCGAGGAACTGAGGAAGCACTTCACTGACGTCAATGAGTTTATTGGTTCAGCCAAGGCCGTGTTCCTGAAGGCACCCTCTCGCGTGCCCGTCTTCAAGGAGATGCTGCCTGATGTGCCCCTTCCGCCAGAACCCGTCGTCACACGATGGGGAACGTGGCTAGAAGCTGTTGAGTACTACAACTGCTCCTTTTCGGACATCAAGGCCGTGATCAACGGCCTTCCAATTGACTAGAGTGTTGCAGTCACAACGGCTCGAGCTGTCCTCTCCGTGAATAGCCTTCCAGGAGACCTCTCGTACCTTTGCGCTAACTTCACGTTCTTCGCGGATTCTATCAAAAAAATTGAAAGTGCGGGAGAAACTCTTGTTACGAACGTTGCGCTAATTCTCCACGCACAGGAAAGACCCGTCGGACCCGTCGCCGAAAAGGCACGTGCAAAGCTGCAATCTTTCTTGGACAAAAACAAGGGGTTTTCTGTCCTTAAAGAAGCTTCAGAAGTCCTTGCTGGTGAGCACTGTAGGATCCCAGTGTCAATTAACCCATAGAATCTTCCCAAGTATAAGTACGCACCAATCACATCTGTCGACGTCGAGCGTTCGTTCTCCGCGTACAAACTCAATCTCAGCGACAAGAGGCACAATTTTGAACCCGGAAATCTGGAGATGCTGGTACTTATTGTTTCTATAATTTTCATAGTGATTCTTAAACTAGGTTCCGCGTTCTGTCCTAAACACAATTCTTAATATTTATATTTCGAATGAGCGTATGTGTATTTGGCAGTGTTGAAAGGTCTTGCCTGTATAATTAGGGTACCTGTAGAAAATTGCTAAAGTTTGTACGTAAGTTCTCACGTAACAACATGTTAATTTCTTAACAAACCTTGTCTATCTTGGATTTATTATTTTCTTGCTTTATTGTAATTTAATTGCGTCAGGCAGACATAACTTTGCGCTTTTATAAATCAGTATTACCATATTTCAAGTATTGTTTCTCCTGCCATTTTCACAATATGCGACGCTTGAGTGACTTTCGCATCCGAACATGTATGTAAGCAATGCGCTTCTGAAATTAAGCCAATTGATCGCCATTAGCCCAGAGGTATTACGGGGCAATTCCACGTCTAAGGTCAATGTATAGGACTTGTTATGAGAGAAAAATAAAGAATTGAATTTAATTTAATTGAACTGTTACTGCCATTGTGGCCTCATAGCAATGACATTTTTGGATTTCCTGTCGTGCTTACAGTTTGCTCATGTCTTCACTTGAAATTATCAGCATTTATCTAAAAATTTATTGCGCCTATTTTATTCTTTTTAGTGCCTAAAACGTTGTTTTTGCCGCCTATTCTTGGCGCCTAAAACGTGCTTTTTTAGTGCCTATAAATCCGGCCTCTAATTATCACTTCCAAAAAAATGATAGAAGCTCACGCTTGTAGCAACGATGATGGAGTAAACGTCGCTGCGCTAGCGAAGAAGAAACAGCTAAGCTGCAATCCTGGACTTAAACCATCCTGATGGTCGCGAAGGTTGCATACATCACTACTTTCTATTCTTAAGCGTTAACGTCTTGCCATTTTTGACTTCAGCTCAATACGGTTTTGCAAGACGTTCTCCTGCGAAACTCAACTGTTATCCTTCAGTCATATTCTTCCCTTGATTTTGGATAGCCGCTCATGCGACAACTGTGTATCGCAGGAATTGGCTAAAGCATTCGGTAAAGTTTCTCACAATCTACTTCTTTTAAAGCTGAGTAAAGTAACCCTGAATGCTGATCTCCTTTCATGGCTTGAGTTACTCCTCCTCAATAGTCCACAGTATGTAGTAGCCAGTAGTCAGGAATCATCACCCAGTCCCAGTTATTCTGGCATCCCGCAAGGATCTGTTCTAGGTCCTCTGTAATTTTTAATTCACGTTAATGATCAACCTCCCTGCGTTTCATCTAACATCCACTTGCTCGCAGATGATTGCGTTTTTTTCAGTGAAAATATAGACGATAACGATAGTAAACTCTTGCAAACAGATATTGATGCAGTCACGTCCTCGTGCAACACATCCATGATGAACCTCAACACTAAGAAATGCAATGTTTTACCTGTTTCAAGAATTAAATATTTGGCTTTACCTCCTCATCACCTTAACAGTCCAATTCGGGAATTGTACCATCTCACCATTATTTAGGGGTACACATGAGTTCACACCTTACCTGCTCGATTCAAATTAAAAGTATAATTAGCATTGGCAACCCAACAAATAGGCTACATCCGTCGTAAGTTTTCTATCACCCCGGTGTCCCTGAGAATACACTGCTGTAGTATACGTTAGTCCGTTTTAACCTTGAAAATGCTTCTGTTATTTGGTACCCTGGCTGGGAATTTCTGACTAACTCTCTTGAACGTCTTCAGAATCATGCTGCCCGCTTCATTTACCTTAAACACAGTTGCACATTGAATGTCACTTGACACTCAATGTGTCAAGTCACTTAAATGTCCCTTGAATGCCAAGTCACTTGAATGTTACTTGAATGTCTCACCTGACACGTTTTAAACAGAATTTGCAACTCGTGGCCGATACATCGCTGTGTGTTTCTGTCACAAGATTTTTTACCATGCTCCTGTTTTCCTTGTTTCACCATCCTACCTCTCCTCATGCAGTGATCATAAACATCGAGTCGCAATAATGCATTGTCACACTAAGACATTTTCGCAGTCATTTATACCCAGGACTTCGCAGGACTGGAACCACCATTCCGGGCAAACAGCTGCCATTGCAGATTAAAGTTCGAAGAACCTGTGCTGACACCGTTTTTGCCAGCGCCATCTAATCATGATAACATCCACCATGCTGCTTTTCTTGTATCCTCTGTATAATTTTACCCCACTCCCTTTTCTAAAGCCGCTGACATTGAGCATAAAATAAATGACAAGAAAGGAAACGAAAAAAATTGGCTCCAATCAACGCTGTGAAGGTGGTGGGACTGCGAATCTGTAAACGACACCCACAAAGATTACCCATGTGGCGTCACTTGAATTCACACAAGTGGCTCTACAGAGATTGAAATCAGAAACTCTCCCAGGCGGTACCTCGGATTCGCAGGTGGTGGGGGGTAGGGGTGGGGGGGGGTGTCCTGAGCATATCAGCGTCGGCAGAAAGAAAAAGGAGAAGAGCGTCTTTCGAAAGGTGAGGAGGAGGGCGGCTATGGCGTCATCTCTCTCACCACCTCCCGCTCACTCTTGTTTCATGTGTCGCCTCCAAAAAGTGCCCTCTTGCCCTCCAGACGCTGAATCCAAACCACCGTCTGTCTCCCCATCACCAAGTGTGGGCGTAGACTAGTAGGCTAGACGACGGGTTAGCACTTCGTTTGTCGATATGGGCCCAGGTTCGATCCCTCGCTGTGCCAGTAGTTTCTCTACGTAGCCTCGGTTTATTTGGCTACGTCTGTGTGTAGCCAGTAGTAACCTGGGAAGTTTGTTTCGTGTAGCCAGTATTCTGGAAGTTTTCTGCGCACGCGGACACGACAAATTTTTTGGCTGGTTAGAGGTACAGTGCTTCGCAGCGAAAGAGCGCCGAACTATCTTGGCCGATCGATCGGTGTGTCGTATTTGTGGCTAAAAAAGCCGTTTTTGGCGCCGACACGTCTGGGTAGTTTTCGTTTTGTTCCAGGCGTCTAACCTAACACACGCAGCATCCAAATGAAGCGGTCTCAGCCGCATATCAATCCTTTTCAATGTTGTGTATCCCAACAGAGAATTATTGGAAACCGTCTTTCGTCCTCCCGCGGAACTTATTGTGGAAATGCAGGCGTTACACGGTTCGCCATTCTCGCTGTTTGTAATTCGTATTTTGATTGTTTTTCGTGTGGCCCTTCTTTGTTTAATCCTGGGTGGGGGGTAGAAAAATTTAGTATAAAATAAGATGATTCATCTCTCAGAGTGTGGTGCCCCTAGTACAGGGCCCCATCTGCTGCTGCGATACGTCTTGCCCCATCGATCAGTCCGCGCTGGTCGTCCAATGCTATGCTAGAAAGAGCGGCTGGGAAAGTGTAAGGGCTGGGTATACGAAATTGGGCCTGGGGTTTAGGGCACTTCCATGTTGAGGGATACAGCTTTGGCTGTCCTCCGCAGGATGGGCATTTTGCAGTGTACATGGTAGGGTAGAAAGCTTGCGGCAGCGAGAGGATAGGGAACGCGTCAGTCTGTAGCTGGCGCCATGCAGCCGCTTTTTCAATGCGTGTGGCGGATGTAGTGTCCTACGGGACAGTTTGTTGTGTTGCAGTAGACGTGTGTAGAGTGGGTGCTTGTTGGTTCTCGGCTCGGGCTATCGCATCAATGTGTTAATTTCCAGAGAATGAATGGGTTCATTTCCAGTGTTCCTTTTCATGAACATACATGAATGTGTTCATGTCCAAATGAATGTGTTCATTTCATTTGGACACCTTGACGCCTGTCCAGGTGTTCAAATCAGATGGACTGGTGGAATGTGTCCGTTTCGCTGCAGGATGTGATAAGCGTTTGGGGATATACGCCCTTGCGTATTATTTCGGTATGGCTCCTGCGAGTCGAATATAATAATTAGTGTGTCTCCTGAAGGGTGCGCCCTTCAGGGCTCACAGCGAGTGCTATTGCCATCTTCCGCATCTGTGTTTTTACCCGTGCGTATGGGGGCTGATGTTATCGCCTCACCCCTCTAGTCGGGTACCGCTGCCACCTTGGAGTTTACGGCGGGATATTGTTCTGCATCCGTATGGAGGGTGTCGGGGTTACTGCCACATATATGGCGCAACGTGTATGCCTGGCGTATATCTGGTGTACATCTGAGGCTCTGGATGCATCGTTCTGGGTATGGGTGATACTGTTCCACTCGCTCTGATTTCCGGGGCTATTCGTTTGGGCTAGCAAGGGGCAAATTCTGACGTCGAGTACCCTATATGTCGGAGGATGTATCGCCCTTTGGGGTGCGTTTCAATCTTTCTAATTCAATGACTTTTCGGCTCCGATTAATTCCATCGTCCTATTTTATAGGTCCATTTGTAATAAGAGCTTCGTTCAGGCGTAGACAGGCATCGGCGTCTTTATGACGGTGCGGATTAGGGTGTCCAGCTGCTGTGTCTCTTTTTGGGTAAGCCAATGGTTAGTTACATGATAGGTCATTCGGCTTGAGAATAGAGCGTGCGCAATGCGCAATACGGGTGCTTTCTTTGGCTCTGGCGGCGATTGGTTACCTTTCGCACCATGGGGTTTTTTTTATTGCTTTTTCAGACGCGCCAAGGTGTACTGGCCTTTGGGGTCGTTTGCACATGCAGCCTTAGCAACCATAGCCTGCCTACTCTGTCAACTAGCTCGCCCTCGACAGTGGTGTCGGGCGGTGGTCGGTTTTCCGGTGGCCTTTACTGACTATGAGCAGTTCTGATTTTTGGAGAGTGCAGGTTAGTCCCCCTGCCCTTGCATACAGCTGGGTGGAGTTCCCTCTTTTCTGTAAGGCGTCTTGCATTTCTCCATCTCAGCCTCTGGTAGCCCAGATGATAATATAGTCATGATGCCGAAGATGACGCAGTTGGCTTGAAGGAAAAGCAAGTTTACTGGAGCCAATTTGTGCTCCACTAATAACTAAAACACTCAGGCAGCGAAGCAGCAGTCAACAAAGTAACGTGCACAGACGAGTGTCGGCGAACCCAATTCCCCGGCGTCAGCACTGCGGGTATTCATCTTTCCGCAGGAGTGTTTCTCGAACCGTCGAATTACATCGACCACACTGTATATCAACGAAGATTATTCTAGGCCAGTGACGTTAGGGTGAAACACTCTCCCTATCAAATGAGACAACCTGTGCGGCATACAAAAATAAAGAGTGGAACAAGCGAACAAGGGAGGGAGCAGTCGGCTCATTGCTAAGTTCAACAGCATTGGAGAAAAAGGCGGCTTCTCTGGCGCGCCTTTTCCTGCTAGAGGGATGGTGTCTGATAGAATGTTCTGCACCAGTATTGTTGCTGTGCCATCTTTGATGAATCCTCGTAAGTAGTTGTATGCATTTCAGCCACACTTGGTTGCGGCTAGATTGTCTAGTATAAGATCATGAGCTACATTGTCGAACGCACCCTTAAGATCTAAGGAGAGTGGGGCTATCGTATGTGTGTAGTCATTTCTGTCAATAACTTCTTTAATTTGTATTAGTACATCCTGTGGGGATAACCCCCGTCGAAACTCAAACGTCGTGTGCGACAATAGAGCGTGGTCGTCTAGGTATGGTTGCTGTCTTGCTGGAACGATAGACAACTATCCCACGCAACCCGTGAGGGAGATGGGCCGCGGTTGTTTTAGGGACGGTGGCTTGCCCGATTTCGGTATCATGGTTATATCGGCGTGCACCACTCCTATGGTAGCATGCGCTTGTGCCAGCAGTATTGCTAAAAGGTAGTTAGTTCTGTTCTCGACTAGTCGTCGAGATTTTTTAGAAGATATTGTAGGCCGTCTGCTCTCGGCACAGTGTTTCTTACCATTCGGTGGAGTGCTTACCTGACTTCCTGTTCTGTTATATGTCTGTAATTCCGTGGTCTGCGTGGGCGGATAATGGTTGTAAAACGATTTGGCAGCAGCGCATAAGTAGGTGGCTTTAGCTGCTCGATAATGGCTGCTTTGTCCTTGGGTGTCTGTCTGAGAATCTTTTGAAGAGTTGCTGATCGTTGCTTTTGTTTATTGGTATAGATGAGTGTTCTAAGCGGCGCCCATGTTTTAGCCGTACCGTGACATCCCTGCATCCCAATCCAGTACTTCTAATTATTTCGGGTCACTTCCATTCGTAATGTTCTGCTTGTGCTTTTACTGTGACTATTCGCTGCTTCAGCTTTCTGCTGTCTTTTTGCCTCTACCATTCTTTTTTCAGGCAGTTGCGAGCACTCCAGAGGTGCATCAAGTGCCTGTCTTCGTGCGTGTGCTCCGGGGACGTGTCTGTGACTTTGGTTGTTTCATTGAAGTCTGTTTGGAGCCGATAGTCTCATTCCTGAAGGGTTACTCTATTTGTTTACTCCTCACCTGACTCGTTATCACGTTGGAGCTCACGAAGTTCTCGGAACCAGTCTGTTATTTTTTCTTTGTGCTCTTTGATTTTTCTTCCAGCTATAATGAGTGCGGTTTTCTACAATATTATGGTCCCTGCCGACGTTCGCGTCTAGGTTGCGCCATCCCTGGTATCTCATATTTTTGACGAGTGTGAGGTCCGGGCACGTGTCTAGAATGGAACAATTTCCTCGCCTGTCGGCTGCCTCGGGTCCATTAGAATGATCAAGCCTTGCTTTGCAATCATTAGGCCTAGCCGCCGGCCTTTTGGCCCTTTGTGTTATAGCCCTATTTAGGATGTGCTGCATTAACCCTTTAATTCACCGTGTCTCCATATGGAGACGCGAATTTCTTTGTCCTTTTCCTCGTGAAAACGAAAAGAGTTCATGCTGTAGGGCGGTGGGGCTGATGTTCCAAACCTACGGAAGTGAAAGGTAGCACCATGTGATGTGAAATGGCGGAACCGCACTCATAAACATCGTTTCAAAATGGACGCCACCAAGTTTTGTGGGAGCTCCGGTGTATTGCCGTCCTAAGTTCTCTTTTACTGTGGCGTAAATCATTTATAAAGGCTAAAAACACCTCTTTCATGTGCACAAATTATTATTTCACCTCCTTGTTTGTAAACCGCCTCAGGATATTTATTATTTTTTATAGGGAAAAGCAGGATTGAGTAATGGTGTCTCCGTATGAGGACAACGCTATTTGCGTACTAAGTGTTCTAGAGAGACTGAACCTTTTTTTCTTAGCTCTAGGCACTTCACACTGCTAAACCTCAGAGTATGAAATTTTTCTGCAGTGAATATAATAATTCGTGACTGAAAGGGTTAAAGTCTCCTAAAATATGTACTCTCTTCTTTGCCTCATTTATTGCGCATGTGAAAAGTCAGTCAATACAGTCTGTCTGTCTTTTGAGTAAAAGAAGACGTTCAGTAAAAAGAATCTGGACTTATCCCTCCCCGCAGGTAAGAGTTCAGTCAGAACATTCGATATACGTTCCGTGATGAGCATGGGGCCTACTGCCGTTAATTTTAAATGCGAATGCATTTATTAGCCGGGGGTTGTCTTGCTCCGTTGGCCGCCGTGCGCCTGCATTCCTCCAGCGCGACCGCACGTGAGCGTGCGCACGTGCGCTCGCGCCTCGTAGTTCTGCCGTCGTCGTCGTCGTCGTCGCACGTGCGCTCGCGCCTCGTAGTTCTGCCTTCGTCGTCGTCGTCGTCGTAAATGCGAATGCATTTCTGGACGCGGCCATGGAAAGTGTTCGCGTGCGCTCCAACCCCTCTGACCCCATAGTCTTGTTGGTGACTTCAACGTTGACGTGCGCAAGAAGAGTGGCGAGTGGCTGGTCGAGTACATGCAGACCAGCCACTCTATGCATTGTCTTTCTGCCGGCTTCGACACGTGCCCCACTACCATTCACGGGAGTTGCATTGATCTGGTCTTTACGCGAAACTGTGACGCGCGTATGCTTCTCAAAGACCCTTTGACCGTGCACTTTAGCGATCACAAGGCAGTGATTGTGGCCGTCAGGTACAACGATAACACAAACACGTGCTGATGAATAAATGATTGCGTTCACACTCCGTCATTAATTACGCCATTACTCGCAACACACTCATCGGTGCACCCAATGCATTGGCATTTCTGCACAATTCCCTTCGGGGAGGTGCGGGGGAATTTTTTAGACCACTAGCGCTGCTTTTGAAGAAAAGTGTCGTGAGCCGGTGTACATGAAACTGGTGTAACCTGCTGATTTTGGCTCGACGTATGGTTCCTTGTAATGCCAATATATCTGGTGTGCGTGCGTGCGCCTGCATAAATTCCGTGATACTTCCGCGTTTCTCTCAATAATTGCGACAGTTCCACCGCCAGAGTCGGATCGGTTCTGCCTGCACTTCTTTTTTTGTGTAGTCATGGTTTATTGCGTGCTGGTTTGAGTGTGAGGGCGTGTGTATGAGTGCACTCCGGTATCATCACATGTGCCCTGCGTGCCTGTCCGGCTGCGGGTAAGGGTGCTGGCGGAGAGGATTTCTTGCTTTTCACTCGTATCTCTAGGTACGTTCTTTGGTAAGATGTGCGAACACAGATGGTAGGTTATTTTTACTTCTTCCTGGGACTCCTGTCTGTAATACTGAATTTTTTGTTTCCGTTGTTATATCGTTTTTGAGTCGTTGCCTATCTTGTTACTGCCCGCCTTTAACTTGATTCATTCTCTTTGTGTAGCGGTGGCGTAGAGGTAGAGCACCCGCCTTGCGGGCAGAACGTCTGTGGTTCGAATTCCGGTGCCACTCAATTCCCACCAGATTACAAAATCCGCGTGTTGATGAAATTGCAGAATGAGGCGTGTGGTGCGGCACGCACTCCCTCCCCTGAGCAGGATTGAACACTCTCGTGTAGTAATGGCCACAACTTCCCATGAATACGCCAATTAACCCACGGCCCTCAGTCTCCAGAGAGCTGTGATGCAGCAGAGCGTGCTAAGAATGCCTGGTTTTGTACAGGCCGCGATTGGAATCTGGACCTGGCAACGTTTAACACGAGAACATTATCTAGCGAGGCGAGTGCAGAGGTGATATTAGATGAATTATAGGTCATTAAATTGGATATAATAGGCCTTAGCGAGGTTAGGAGGAAAGGGGAAGCCTTTGCAGTGCTGAAAACTGGACACTTCCTATGCTACCCTGGTCTAGCGGACAGATGAAAACAGGGAGTGGGACTTCTTGTAAAAAAAGGCATTGCTGGCAGCATGAACGAATACTATAGCATTACCGACAGGACAGCCGGTCTTGTCATTAGGCCTAATAAGAGATACAAGCTCAAGGTGGTGCAGGGGTGCGCGCCTGCATCCTGCCACAACGACCAGATAGTTGAACGCTTCTATGAAAATGTGGAATCGCTAATGGCTCAAGCAAAAACATAGTACATTGTAGTTATGGGAGACTTCAACGCCAAAAAAGGCAAGACGCAGGCTGGAGACAAGGCAGTAGGGAGCTATGGTCTGTGCTGAAGAACAACAGAGGGGGCTTACCTGTAGAATTCGCAGAAAGGATTAATCTACGCATCATGAATACCTTTTTCTGAAACTTGGAGAGCCGGAAGTGGACGTGGAGTAGTCCAAACAGGGAGCATAAAAATGAAAGAGACCTCATACTATGCGATATCCCTGGTGTCATGCAGGATGTGGAAAAGCTCGGAAGGGTGAGGTGTAGTGACCACCTGATGGTAAGCTGTCGAATTAGGATATAATAAAGTGGAGACCATAAAAAACAAGTAAGAAAGAAGCCGATGAATGAGCTAACAGGAAGAGAAAAAGCTGAAGAGATTAGGATCACGCTGCAGAACCGGTATTGAGCTCTAACAGAGGACGCAGAGTTAACGACACAGGAAGCCAGCGACAATCTTATATGCATTATTACAGAGTGTGCAGTAGAAGTCGGAGGTACGAGCGCAAGACAGGATACGGCTAAAGTTTCTCAGTGACGAAATATATAATTAAGAAATAGGAAAGTATGACAATATCTTCCCCACCTGAGAGCATAGAACTAGCGGAGTTTTCGAAGGTAATCAAAACGCGTAAGACAGCTGACATGGAAGTATAACATAGAAAGAATTGAGCATGCTGTGAAGAACGGAGGCAGCCTGAAAGCAGTGAGGAGCCTTCTACCTTTAAGATACCTTTAAAGAATGGCTACATTAATAACTACACGATGGGCGCCAGACCAGGAGACACAATCTGTCCATCGTTATCCACAGCGTGTTTACAAGAGGTATTCAGAACATTGAATTGGGATCAGGACGGCGTAACGGTTAATGGAGAATACCCGAGTAACCTCAGATTTGCTGATGACCTTTTCTTGCTGAGTAACTCGAGGAATGAATTGAGCATGATCACTGCATGGGCAAGCAGAGTAGAATCGTGGGTCTGAAAATTATTATGCAGAAAACTGGAGTAATGCAAATAATCTCGGGGGAGCACTGCGGTTCCAGATAGGTGGCCTAGCAGTCGAAGTGGTAAGCGAACGACCAGAATGCCGCGAACCATGCATTGGGTTTGTTTGTTCTTCATAAACCAAGTTTTACTGCGACATGGAGCCCCTGAAGCCATAATTACGGACCACGGAACGGCCTTCACTGTGGGCCTTATGCAAGGAATCTTACGCTACAGCAACACGGATCACCGAAGAACGACGGCGTACCACCCCCAAACGAACGCACTAAGGGAACGTCTGAAAAAAACCATCGCGGATATGCTGTCTATGTACGTCGACGTTGAACATACGATTTGGGACGAAGTCCTTCTGTATTTTGTGTTTGCGTACAACACGGCTATTCAGGAAAACTACGCAGATGACATTGATAGAGCTTGTCTATGGCAGACGGCCGACTAAGACGCTTGACGCCATGCTTCTGCATGTAGAAGACGACGACCTCAACCTCGACGTCCAAGGACGTCCAAACCT
The DNA here is from genome assembly GCA_013339765.2 of Haemaphysalis longicornis. NCBI lineage: Eukaryota > Metazoa > Arthropoda > Arachnida > Ixodida > Ixodidae > Haemaphysalis > Haemaphysalis longicornis. The sequence goes on along the minus strand of CM023449.1, from coordinate 134,987,283 downwards.
CGACGTCCAAAAACCAGCAGCTGGTGGATGCCGGCGCGACAACCTCCGCCGTCGAGACGCCGAGAACCGTCCAGGGGATAATGTGTGGGTCTGTACTCCAATCCGACGACGTGGACTCAGTGAGAAGGTTCCGCTATGGTATTTCGAACCCTACCCGATTCTACGACGTGTTGGCCAACTTACCTACGAAGTGATCACCGATGGTGATTCCAGTACATCACGACGTTGCACGCAACCTGAAGTCGTCCACGTGGTTCCCCTCAAACCTTACTGGGCCAGGTGACGGACTTTTGTTATTGTTTGTAAGGACTGTCGTTTTATTTTAGCATCGCGTCGATGCACTCTAATAGAGGGACGAATGCCGTAACCAGGCATTGGGTTTCTTTGTTTCCGTTTTGCTTTTACTGCCCCCCCGCGCCCGTCTGTATTATGGGTGTCCCAAGAGAAGGGCTTGATCCATTTATTTTTATGCCGCACGGGTTATATCAATCGAATGCGCAGGCAGTTTGCCCTAATTTCACTAGGCTAGAATAATTTTTTTTTCATTTACAATGGTCTGGATGTAAAGCGCCGGTTCGAGAAACACTCGCACGGAAAGATAAAATCCTAAAAAAGCAGATGCCGTGATATTCGGCTCGCTGACGCTGGCCTGCGCACGTCAGTTTGTTGAATGCTGCTACGCCACCTGCGTATTCCTTGAGTTCTTAGGGGAGCACAAGTTTGCTCAAATAAACTTGTTTTTCTTGAAAACCACTGTGTCGTCTTTTCCTTCTTGACAATATCTACTTAGGCCAACCAGTGACCTCGGATCCCAACCATGAGGCAGAAATGTTTCGAGGGATAAAAATAGGGTGGAGTGCAGTCGCCAGGCATGCTCAGATAATGAATGGCAGCCTACCATTATTCCTTAAGAACAAAGTGTATGACAGCTGCATCTTACCGCTACTCACCAACGGGGCAGAAACTTGGAGGCTCACAAAGAGGGTTCAACTTGAATTGAGGACGACTTAGTGAACAGTGGAGTGGAAGATCATAAGGGTAGCATTAAGGGACGAGACGAGATTGACATGGGTCATGGAACAAACGCTTGTTAAGTACATATTATAAAAATTAAGAAGAAATGGGGGGGGGGGCAGTGAATATATTGCGAAGACAAGATAACCACTCGTCATTGGGGGTAACAGAGTGGATCCCTAGAAAAGGCAAGCGTGGGAGGCGGTGGCAGAAAATTAGATTGGCAGATGAGATCAACTTTGCATGGATAAATTGGTCGCAGTTAGCACAGGACAGGAATAATTGGAGATCCATGAGCGATGCCTTTGCGCTGCAGTGGGTGTAGATAGGCTGATGATGATGATAATAATGTTGAGGTATCCATTTCTTAATGAGCGTGCAATTTCGTCGACCATTATCCTCATCTCATGTTTAAGTGTTCGGGCTATGTCGTCGATCATTTCTCGTACCTGGGCAGTGGCGGCGAGGTTATTCTCAGCAGGATGCTGATCTGTGGACCAGTTGCACGTCAGTGTTGTAGGGAGTGGACGACAGGTGGCGAAATGGGTATGTGGTAAAGGAGGGATAGAAAGCCGCTCAGATCAGCTTGCCTTCAGCGCTTTCATTTCTCGTCCACCCATCATAGTGGCCCCTGTGGTCTTTTCTGTCTCTGTTGCGTGGGTGGATGACTGAGTTCCAGTCCATGCCGCTTGGTGCTGGCTCATTCCCAGTATGCCTGGGTGTCTTCGAGCGGGGTAGCTTTGTGGTTTGGCCGTAGACCTCTTTGTGGATATGTCTCTTTTCTTCAGAGATCGTCGGGGTGGTTCTCCTTGTTCTGAGTAGGCTGTCTTAGCCACTTGCGACGACATTGGCGCTTGGTGTAATGGTAGCCGTTATGGCGGCGCCGCTGTCATCACATCAGCCTTGGCTGGCTCTTTCGGCGTTTTGGAGCAGGTGTGATTTGTTCTACGGCTTGCGGTGTCTGGTTGGACAGGTAACGTCCCATGGTCGGTTGTGCTTCATAGCACAACACGCATTTTCATTGGCACGGTCGTGTGGCACCAGGGGGGAGGGAGGGGGGGTTTGCGTTTGCGCCTGGTGCATCGGGTTTTCTACGGCGTTGGGCGGACGTCCGCTCTGTGTCCCGCCTTCAATCAGACACTGCATAGCTGGCATAGTGGGCGGTAGGGTCTACATCTTAGCTCTGCTCCGCAATAATTGCTCTCAGCACTTCCAGACATTAGAATGTGATCAAAGCAGGCCTGGACTTTCCCAGCATGCAGTAAGCGGACTTTGGGGAACTTAAGTTGGGCGTAATTTTCGTCGGAATGAGTTCCACAATCGATGCCAGTGATGACTCCCTGGCCCAATTTGTCGGTGGCTGCCGCGTGCTACGCGGTCACATGATAAATCGTATGGCTAAGTTTAATGGACTTGATTGGCCCGATGCGGTCCTCCCAGCTCCTCGTTTGGTGTGCTGGCCACGGCTAGGTTCTGATCGTCACGAATTCTCCACTTGAAATGCAGTTGCGATGCAGCAGTATGACTCTCAAGCCCTCTCGGACCTTGTAATCCGACGTGGGAAGGGGTGGAAGTCCTGCGGCCAAACTTCCTGCGGCCAAAGTTCCTCCATCTGGTTCGGAAAAGCCGGGGCACACACACGACCGTCACATCCGCCCAATCTAGGAGAAGAGTTTTGCCACTGCAAAAGTGTTGAATTGCACCCGTGTAGGCATACACATTATGCGAACCGCAAAGTCCAGTCGTGGTGCACGGCACAGTTTGCAGGTTGTGCAATAAAGACACAGGGGAAGAGGCACCACTAAAGCACATAACAAAGCGCATTGTCGCCTCTATAAACTTGGCCCGAGCGATCGTCACGAAAACTTCAACTGTACAAGCACACAAAAAAATAAACAAAAGAATACGGGTAGCGGAAGCTCGTAATTTTGCCCCAGAAGCATCGCACACCATCGCGTGTTAGGGAGGGTACGGTGCAGCACCACTGCTTCGCAAGGCATAATCGTGCAATGGCTGAGGACGGCCGCCTCCCGCGGCTGGAAGAAACGATTGGATGGAATTCTGAATAATTTCATCGATTAGAGCTTCAGGTGGTATGTCCGCGAACGGGCTCGCCGTTGGGCTACTGCATTCAGGGGACGGGGGTCGTGGCCTGTCTTTGTCAGCAACCGTTATCGGCTGTTGCTCATTTCCGGTTTCACACACAGCAATTTTGAGTTTGTTTACATTCACAATTTTCTCCTCTTTCGTTTAGATCTCATGGATTCTGCACGTGACGTCAGAGAGCTTCTCGACCACGCGGAACGCGCCTTTCCATTTTGGCGCGAGTTTTTTTGTCAGTCCGGATGTCCGGAATTCTACCATCACGAAAACTTTGTCGCCAACCTCGAAAAAGCTGGGTCGGCCTTTTAGATCAGAGCGCGCCTTTCTCTTTCCTGCTGTTTTGATTAGAGCCTCGGCCGCCAGCCAGGTGTGATATGAAGAGGCGTCGAACCAGTTCTGCGTGGTAATCCTCCATGGTGTTGTAATGAATCTTAGCCGCCTCATCATCGGCGCTCGGCGTCGTTGCATCGCGCCCGTGGAGGAGGAAAAAGGGGGTTTCATTGGTGCCCTCATGAACCACGGTGTACTAAGGGAACATCGCAAAAGGAAGCAACTGATCCCAATCTCGTTGGTCATGAGCGACAAGATGAGACAACATGCCCGCCAACGTTTGGTTCAGCCTTTCTACGCCGCCGTTACATTCAGGATCATACGCGGTCATTTGTAGCTTCTTTATACCTGAGAGATCGTAGACCTCTTTAATGACCCGGGAGACAAAGGTTGTACCCTGATCGGTCAGCAGCTGTTCAGGCACACCGCGTCGCAGTACTCAGTTTTCTACAAATGCTCTCGCTACCGTTTCTCCTTTCTGGTCAACTAAAGGAACAGCTTCCGCGTAGCGGCTCAAATGGTCCACGAAGACGAATATGTACTTGCTCCCCGATGAGGTAGTCGGCAGTGGACCCACTATATGCTTCGCAGTGCGCTGAAATGGGGTGCTAAGCCTCTCAAACACCTGTAAAGGAGCCCGCTTCTGATTCTTGGGGGTTTTGTGAACGGCGGAGGAGAGGCATTTGCGACAGTACTCCACAACGTCTCGTCGCATCCCAGGCCAAAAATACGCCCTGCTAATCCTTTGATGCGTCTTACGGGCCCCTTGGTGACCCGCGTACGGAGTATCGTGGTGACGTCGTAACCGCTCGCCTCTCATGGAGGCCGGTACCACCAGACGCCCTTTAGTATCGTCTGGTTTGCCTCTGAACCAGAGTAGTCCTCTGTCATCCCCATAGTACTGCGCATCACGACTGCCGGCCTGAAGTCACTTGAGAATGGGCTGCAGCTGCGGGTCGTCCTCCTATTCTTGCTTTATACGAGCTTCTTCAACTACCGGCGCGAAACCCCCGACTGCCCGGACTGCTGCCCTACTCAATGTATCAGCGCTCTGATTCGCTGTCCTTGCCCTGTGAATGACTTCGAAGTCGTACTCCTGCAAGAGAAGGTTCCATCTCGCTAGCCTCGAGTTCGGGTCGCGTGCGCTCAACAGCCATTTTAAGAGCTGGCAGTCAGTGACAATGCGGAAGTGCCGCCCCTACAGAAAACACCAGAAATTGCGGACGGCCCATACTACGGCAAAGCATTCCTGTTCCGTGGCTCCATACTTCTGCTTCGAGAAGTTTAACTGGTGACTCGCGTATGCTATCGGATGTTCCTTCCCCTCAAACTCCTGTGACAGCATCCAGCAAATCGTTAACCTGCTTGTCCATGTCGTCTCTCTTGGCATAAGCAATTCGGTATGCCCTACGATAGACAGGCGCTGCGTCGTTTGTAGGAATCTGGTGCTTTATCACCTCGCAGTGGACGATGTCTGCGTTTCCTGTGGAAAAGGCAGAGCTAAACTCAGAGATGAGATCCCGATTGCGGGATTCTCGGGTTCGCAGACGTGGGAAAAGTCAAACTTATTGCACAAATCCTCCGTTCTGATAAGCCTGCAAACTGCCTTCTCCACCGGCTGTTCAGCCACGATGGCGGGAATGAGAACCCCGACCACTTTGTTGCGAGGTAATCTGACTTCTTGAAGTGTCGTGTTTACAATGCGCACCGGCAACCGGCCGTCTTCGGTACATCTAACTAAGCAGTAGGCTCCGGCAAGCCCAGATGCATCTACTAGGTCAGTTTCTGCGACGTCCAAGCGCCCACACGCCGGTTCACAAGCGACCTGTCCTGCCAGCACGCACTCGCTTAACGGCAGTAGTATGCCTTCCTCTGCAAGGCGGATTGTGGTTCTCTCCGTCGTGAGCCATTCTCCGGGAGGTTTGGTCCTGTCGACCCTACCAACCCAATTTACAAGGGGTATTTCGACTCCGTCTAAGCTTAGTGTCCCCGTGCTCTGAAACAGGTCTATTCCCTAATGTTTTCCTGATATTCCCTAATGAGAGAATGTTTTGGCCGATCAGGCCGGCTAACGGCAACGTGGCTTTTTTCGTGCAAACAAAAAACCTTGCCGTGAAATGGCGATCTCCCAACGACACAGGCACTTTACAACTCGCGACCGTTTCTAAGGTATCGCCCGTGATGCCGACTAGGTTCGCTTTCTGTTCTACCCGCCTAAATGTCTGCTTCCAGTCTGGCATAGCCTCATCGAGAGCGCTATGTCTTAAAAGGCTGACCTAGGAACCAGTGTCTATTAGGCATCTCAACAGAGCTCGATTCAAGCCGCATTCTACAATCGGGCTTGCCTCCCCAAAAATGTTTATTACGACAGTCTGAGGGCCCCCTTCGTTTTCCTCCTCCACGCGTTTATCTGAGGAAGGGGGCCCTAATAGTCTCCCTGGTTCGTCACGGAAGCGCTTGTGTTTGGGTTCCCCCCTGCTCGGGTGTGGCCCTCAGCGCGCCCGCTCTCTTTACAGTTCCTCGAAAAGTGGCCGTACTTGCCGCAGTTCTAACAGGCCTCCCGTCGCGGCGCATTCCCCCTTCGGCTATCGCGGTCGCGCATTTGTTTGTTTTGAAGTTCAATGCTAGCCTCCAAAAGCTGCTCAACCCTTTCAAGGCGCGCACGCAGCTCGTCGGTCTGCCTGTCGTCTTCCCGCACGCTGCGTACGGGCGCATGACCGCTATTCACAGCTGGTTCGTTCCTCACCTCTCGTACGGCTGCGTCGAGCGCCTCATCCAAGGTCTTGGGGTCTCGGGGAGCGTGAATCTTTTAACCGGATCCCTTGGCCCGTTCAGGAATTGGGTTTGGAGTTGCTCGTCGAGGAGCTCTCTGCAGATTTCGCCCTTCGATTCGGGCTCCACGTCACCACGTCACCCATAGCCGAGTTGCCCAACGTGCTGAGCCTCGCCGCGAACGACTGCACGTCCTCAGCGTCTTTTTGACTCGCGTACACACATTTACGCAATTTTTCGCACTCGGGCTCAGTGTAAAACCGCTTTTGTGCCCGTTCCTTGAAGTCAGGGTAGGTTTTAGCCTCGGCCGCGGCCTCATCATGCCATGCAAAATCATATGCTGCACCGGCCATTTTACAGCGTGGAATGCCTTACAACTGCGCGTCAGACCACCCGCCGAGAGGTCCCACTGCCTCCAGGACATGTAAAACGTCAACGATGTTGACCCTGTGTCCATCTCCCGTGAAGGCCTGAACCATGCCACCCAATGCCATAACACTTGCGCCTATCACGCTCGCTTGGGTCATAGTATCCTCGGCCATGGTGTCTCGTTTCCTCCTAGCGTGACGGTGAAATCTCACGCTTTAGCTCTGCGATTTAGCCTACGTGGATCCCACCACTGCCACCATGTATGACGCTCGTTATTTGGTTAGTCACAGCTTATATTAAGGTGGGTCCACGCAGAGCTTGGAGGAAATGAGACACACTGAGGCGGGCGAAAAACACTAACAATTAGTTTAATGGGGTGCCTCAGTGGTGCCGGCTTCCTCACCAGGTTGGGCGGACTCGTTCGCGTTGCAGGGGTGGTCAATCGTCGACGGCACGCCGATGGGTCAAGTGGTTCTCGGGGCCAGGAGATGGAGGAAGTGCGGGGCCGGCGGCTCGAAAGGCCTGCGCGGTGGATCTGCGGGCCGGAACGGGAGGCAGTACCGGACCGGTAGTTCGGCGGGCTCGACGTGTAGGCCGCGGTCAGGAAGTGGAGGCCGGGCAGCACCGGTAGCTCGGCGGGCTCGAGGTGTGGACCGGGGCAGGAAACGCTGGCAGCGTGCAGGCTCTTGGGAGGGACGCGCTTACGGATTGCTCCTACGGCAGCCTCCGAACAGCAAGACGGTCACCCCATATCTACCCCTGATCCCCTCCCTTCTCTCCTCCTTATATACTCTTCCTCCTACGTCGGAGCAGCTGCGGGGAAAAGGGGGAGGATGGCCGGCTTCAAGCGGCGGTGGACGACATGGCTGTCTGCCCACCAACGAAGGACGCGTCGAGCGAAGGGAAGCCTGGCTCGCCCCGAGGCAAAGAGGAACCATGTGTCCTTAGCGAAGCGGCCACCCGTTCTCACGGGAAAACTTCCTGCGGCGAAAGTTTCTGCATCTGGTTCGGGGTAGCCGGGGCACACACACGACCGTCACATCGGCGTTTGCGGGCCGGGTGAAGGAATCTTCTCCCTTTGTAGTCTTCGGGGTCGTCTCTTTCCCCTTCAGAGAAAACTGTGGCGTTCGTTTCTATTTCGCAACTGCATTGCTTATCCTCATGGTTGGTGTCTTCTGGGGCGATTGCGTTGGGCTCCATGTGAGCCATGCCTAGGCTTAGATCCCGTGCGATCGCTCCAGTACTCGTGAGTCGCTCCAAATAGGTCTGTCCAGGAGGTCTTCACCTGGCGTATGCAGGAGGCAATAATCTGATGAAAACTCGATGCCCGGGTGTTTGCCACGTATCAATGTGACCGCGTTGCGGCGGAAAATTAATTGGTTTCACTAAAGACTCGCTGCCCGGTCAAATTCCAGCGTTTGAGATCAATTAGTTGAGATCAATTAATTGAGATCAATTAGTCTCATCAGGTAGGCGTAATGCGTAGCATTCCTGGCTGAGTCACCCTCACAGTCGGGACCGTGTAATGCCCTACATTTACAGAAAAATGCAGACATCGCGGAAGTTCCACCTGTAATCGCTATAATAGCGTAAATAGAGATAACTGTCGCACGAAATTTTGAAAAACGAAAAAATAAAAAATAAAAGAAAAAAACGGAAAATGGCCCACCGTGTAGTGAATTGCATTTCCCAAATAATGCATAGTTCGCGAAAGTTCCACGTGTAATCGTTATAATAGGGTAAAATTGCCCACATTGGTCCAGCGAAATTCTGAAAATTGAAAAATAAAAAAAATATATAACAAAACTACGGTAACTGGCAAAACATCCTCCATTCGCACAATAATGCAGATATCGTGAAACTTCCATATGTAATCGTTATAATAACGTAAAGGGGGATAGTCCGTGGTAAGAACATTTCAAAAACTATAAAAATATTTAAAAAATAACAAATATTACGAAAAATGGCGAACCGTATAACGCCCTCCATTTCAACAATAATGCAGATCTCGCAAAAATCCCAAATGTAATCTTTATAATAACGTAAATTGAGATCATTTGTCTGGCGAAATTTTGAGAACTGAAAAATAAGAAGAATATTAAACAAATCTGAAAAATGGCACGACGTATAACTCATGCGATTTCCGCATTATGCAGATTTCGTGAAAGTTTCCCCTGTAATCGTATTTATAGTATAAATGGAGATAATTGGTTAGACGAGAATTTTGAAAAGCCAAAAAATAAAAATAAATACGGAAAATGGTGAACCATTTAACGCCTGCATTTAACAATAACGCATATTTCGCGAAAGTTTAACCTGTAGTCGTAATAATAGCGTAAATGGAGATCATTGGTCGAACGAAATTGTGAAAAACTAAAACATAAAACAATATATAAGAAATTACGAAAAATGGGGAACCATGTAATGCCACGGCCGCGCTCTCATCCAGCGGCCGTTGTAATGCACTGAATTTCAACAATATTGCACATTGCGCGGAAGTCCCAAATGTAATCGTTATAGTCACGTAGAGATAATTTGTAGGATGAAATTTTGAAAAACCGGAATAAGAAAAATATAAAAATTGTTAAACGTAGTACGCATGGCATTTCCAAAAAAATGCAAATTTCACAGAAGTTATACTCGTAATGGTAATATTAGCGTAACCACAATAATTGGTAGAAAGATATTTCGAAACAACAAATGACAAAAATATAAACAAATACGGAAAACGGCTAACCCTGTAACGCCCTGCATTTCCACAATAACGCAGATACCGCGAATATTCCACTTCGAATCGTTATAATAGCGTAAATGGGGATAATTGGTCGGACAGCTTATAGATATAAAAAAAATTGACTCTAAAAACTCACATATAAAGACAAGCGGCGTAAGAGTGCTGCACATTAGTAGATATGTCTCTGAGTTTCTCAAGCATTTTTGTTCGAGGTGGGTGTAACGACGCATATATTTTTATATTTTATCAGTTCAATATAGCGAAATCATTTTTTTATATTTTCTCTTTATAATTTTCTGAAGTTCCGTTCAACCGATTATTTCAATTTAGGCTGTTATTTTGATTGCTGGTGTTTTCGTCCCAAATGTTTCTTTCTGGTGCTAACGCAGTAAATCACGGGTTTTAGCCATGTAATCTATTTTTTACTCGTATTTTAACGTTTCATCACAGACTTTCTTTTTTCTTGAGTTTTTGTGGGAGAGGTGCCTATTGGTGATTAAGACAGACCATTTTTGTAAAAAAAAAATGTATTTTTTCGACTTTTCCTATTTTATGGTTTTTCGAAACTGTTCAACCAATTTTCTCCATTTTGGCTATTATAACGATGACTGGGGTTTTTGTGCCAAATATCCAATTTTGTGCAAATGCATTGCATCAAGATTCTCAGCTAATTCGGCCATTTTTTGTATTTTGAATGTTGCATCGCGCGCTTTTCTGTTTTTCCATGGATTATAGGGGGACAGGTATAGCATTACTATTGTTGGTTAAGACAGACGATTTTCGTGAAAGGTTTATTTTTTGACTCTGCCTCGCAGATATTTTTACAAAGTTTCCTTCCGAGGATAATTTCCGAGGCTATCATACATATTACTTTTGTTTGTTTTTTGTGCCAAATCTGCCTTTTCTGTGCAAAAGCAATGCATCATGGTTTTTAGCCATTTATGCAATTTTTTATTCGTATTTTGATCGCTGTATCGCGGTCTTTTTGTTCTTTCTTGGGTTTTGGGGGGAGAGGTATACGATGAATATGGCTGATTAAGTGAGACCGTTGCCCACGTGTTTGCAAGGTGATCGCGTTATTGCGTGAAGTCGATTAATTTCAATGAAGGCCCGCTGCCCGGTCGAATTCGAGCGTTTGAAGTCCACAATACAGGAGCCCATCTGGAGCACGTCTGTCCAACTAGGCCCTCTGGTGGCTTTTTTCTTTGGGCGGAGATATATGCGGAACATATCCTTGTATTTTTTATCAGCTCATTATTGGAAAAACGTGATTTTTTCGACTTTCCCTCTGTTATAGCTTTTTAAATTCGGTTCAACCGATTAGTTTCATTTAGCCTATTATAACGATTGTTTGTGTCTCTTGTGCCAAATATGCCTTTTTTGCGCAAATGCTTGTTTCATTTTGTGTTCGTATTTGGAAAGCCATCTCTTGTCTGTATTTTTAACGTTTCATCGTGGACTTATTTGGTTCTTGGGCAGTTTGGGGTGGAGAGGGATAAGATGACTATTGTATTTGTTCGGACCATTTTTGTGAAAAAAAATTTTCACCAAATCATAATTTTTTGTGCCCAAGTTACAAATACCGAGAAATTGCCGAGCGCAGGCACGTTAGCGCTGGCATCACGGCAGCCCCCCCGGCAGCGAAAAGGGCCCGGTAGCGCCCGCGTGCGAGTTCGTGCCTCTCGACGACCGCGCCGCAGTTAAAACCCTGGCGCACGTTTGACCAAGATCGCCCCCTCCCCCAAAAAAACACCCCAGCGTAATCGCGGCAACACTTTCACTATCGCAATCACACTGTTTACGCCACTCGCCAGTTACGACTCCGGCACACGTTTGTTACGCCAAACATACCCACTTAAAGAATTGGCCATGGCCAAAAAAAGAAACTTCAGCGTAATAGTGGCAACACTTTCCCTATCGTAATCCCACTGCTCGCCTTACTCGACGGCTCTACTCATGATGAAAGGTCGTGCCTTCGCCATTCGCATGCGTCTTAGAAGTGCGTCTGCTCAGTCGCAGACATCGGTCGCCAACGGGTCGTCCACAAGCCTAAGTCAGAGGCCACTTGCCACGAGGCTCGTCGCGCTGGCGATCGAGAAAGGAAACGAGTCCAGAGAGCCAACACGAACAACGTGACCACAGAGAATGTCCCAGAGGCGTTGGTGGGCCCAGACCAACGACCTCATAACGGAAACGGGCCAGGGTGCATGAGCGGTGCCGGCAACGTCGAGCAGATTTCGCTAGTCAGCAGCGGGAACGTCGGTTGGTAACGGAAGCCGACACTCGGTTCAACCCTGAGTTCCTCTCAGTATAGAATTTGGACACTCGTGTCGAGTGTGCGATAGGTTGTGGTTTGGCTTAAATTTAACCCTGATCAAATACATTCACAACCTCCAGAACCACTCGGAGGGTGTTTTGAGTGCTGTGTGAGATCTTCTCGAACGCACCGGGGGACCACGAGGAGATGAGAGTGTGTCGGACGTGCTGCGATTCGTTAGTTTAAAGAAAGGTGCCTGTGTTCAGCATGATCACCGCGTTCGTTTACCTACCCAATACTGGCTTGTTTCCGCGGTTGAACGACGTGGAGGGGCGAGTGGCCTCGCCTCGAATTCGATTGATGAAAATTCGTCGTCTCACCACATGCTACGGTCAGTAAGGAATACGGGGCTGATAATGAACGCGCCTGTCAACGTTCAGGAAACGTTGCAGCCAGTCCCGCACCCCTCGCTGGAAGACATGGCGTTGCCCTTTGCTGGAAGACGTGCACCTGAAGCGTCGCCTGCTGGCAAGGCCGGTATACAAGTCGGGTCTGTTGACCAATCGGAACCTGTACTTATGGTTGGAGTACCTGACGGTGACTACCATGTACAAGTTCTGCAACATCACGATGGACTGAGTCGCTGAGCCAAGTTCTATTGGGTCCCTGACATACCACCAGCGGCAGATCCAGTCGAGGGAGAGGCACACGGACCACGAGAAGAACACGAGGATGACATCGAACGCGCAGTGCAGCTAAAAGGCGTAAACGATAAACTGCAAGTGGCCTGCACTTGAACGCCATCCACGTCAAAGTGACCGAAGCCCCTCTACTGGTACTAAAAAGAGTGGACCTACTGGCGGATCCTAGCTAGTAGGACCTAGCTGGTGGGTTCAAGCGGTGCGAGGTGTCGGCGCCGAAATGCTCGTATGCTCGTACTCCACGTTCTACCTCACACTACCCAAGAGAAAGCTAAAAAATTCATAGATTCAACCTCACACCCATGTACGAACATGAACATCGACCCGTCGTTGTGATGGTATACTCTAAAGTAAATACCAAGCGAGACACGTGGCTGAATGTCCACATGATGCATACGTTCAGTATGAGGTCACCTTACTAAGAAGTAGGGTAATCTACCTACTACGGTTCGTCGAACATGCATAGATCTTGTCTCTGCAAACTTCAGCACTTTTAACATGAATTCTATAAGCCACTGCCTGTACATCATAGCGATCACAAGGCACTACTACTGAAGGTGACAAAGATGAAGAGAAGGCTTACGTGTAAACGTACACGCACGACGATGTATTTCCAATACTGGCTTCGCAGAGAACACCACCACTGGCAACGTAAGTTGTCACCGAGGGGTAAGAAGAAGAATGAATTGAAGAATTTAATGGAGATGCACAGTGCTCAACTGCACTCGATGAAGAGTAACAAACGCGCCTCCAAATCAGCGGTGTCAGTTTCAGTGTCGGTCAATGTCAGTTTAAAAAACATCTGATAACTGTGACTTACGAAAATGGAGGAATCCAATACTTATACCACGAAGATGAAGCAAAGGGCGTTGGAGCAATGAACCGGCAGATCGGCTGCGATGGGGGACTCAAACCGTCATGGTGGTCATTTAGGTGCCTCCGGCTTTGCTAACTTCAAGTCTTATGCGTTAGTGTGAGCTTAATTCATTACTTTTATTTTTCATATTTTGTGGTTTCGAACTTCTTTTCTACCAATTATCTGAATTTGCGCTTTTATTCAACTACTGGGGGTTCTATGGCCAAAATATACATTTTTTTTTCAAATTCAGGACGCAACACTGTTTTCGCCATTTTTTATTCGCATTTTACAGTTTCTTGCGGACATTTTCTGTTCATTTTTGGGCTTTGGGGAGGCCTATCAGATGCATATTTTTCGTTTTGTCAGATGAATTTTTGTAAAAATTTTATTTCTAATATTTTCTTATTTCTCGGTTTTTCAAAATTATTCTTCGACCAATTTTCTCCGTGTCTTCGGTAATAACGATTCCTGCTGTTTCTTTCGCCAAATCTGCATGTTTGTGAAAATGAATGGCGTTACACTGTTTTTCGCCACTTTATTCGTATATTGAATATTTTCTTGCGGACTTTCTTCTATGTATATTTGGGGGGGGGGGAGGGGGGCTGCGATTACCACCGGTGTGAATAACCCTCAAGTCTGTTTCTCTTCTAAGTGGCCTCTGGTGCGGACATTGTGTTTTCTTCTAGTTGAAAAGAGTAGCAACGTAGTCGTGAAGTGCAGCGCTATGCGAAGGTGCTAATTTTGACTTTCAAAGACCCCTCTCGGACCCGTCATATCCCGGTTTGTATTTGGGTGATGCTAGTCCTAACCCACCTCAACGCCGTCGGTTCCCCGCCACGCTCTGCTCCGCGAGACTGGGAGCACCGACAAACGCGGCGCCTTCCTCGTCATTCTGCGGGGAACCGCTTACTCAAGATGGTCCTCGCCCTTCCTTACTGCAACTAGCAACCACTTCTACTGATACCGGCCAAAAACCAGAACCTGTTGAGGAAATGGAACACAACCAAGGGCCCGGTTCCTTCAGCCAACCAGCAGCCTGACTTCTCGGCACCGCAACAAGAGTACCGGAAACTCCCCCGTCACCAAGCCTGACAGGGTACGTCGACCCCCTCACTGTTAGGGGTAAGGCCACTATCCGAACCTAACATCCACGGAATACCTAAGAGTGCTTTCGCTAACCTATTGGCACTGCGGCCCACAATATTTTCCTATCATAAGTATGACGCCACAGGTAATTGCCTTTACACCACGGTTCACGATAACGAACATGCTTCACGCATCCTGGCTACTACCCAAATTATGCTTAAACAGAATGACAAACGCACCTCTATCCCAGCTGAGGTTAGGAAATTCCCTCACCATCCCGACAACACAAGAGGAGTAATTACAGTTTAGCCTGAAGACTCCAACAAAGATATCTTCGAATGGCTTCGCTGTGAACTCACAGAAATTCTCTCGTCATATCGCATCGACAAAATCAATTGCGCGGTACGGACTTTCGACTCCCTAACTTCGCCAAGAGCTGCGACGTAATGCACGGTCATCATAAAAGTGAAGCCATATCAACTAAAGAAAATGGTATTCTACCCAAGAATACGCTATGTACCCAAGAGAATAATATGGTATGAAGTGTAGTAATAATTTCCTAAGAAAGTCTTTTATTCCCTGGGCCATATTGAATTGGAATCACCTACCTCGTGATACTCTAACATTATATCTAAATATGCATTTTTTCCTTGTATGACACTTTTCTTGAAACCTTCAAGTTGCGTTCTCAGGATGTGTATGTTTTTTAAGTTTGACTCTGCATTTATTGTTAAATTACTTGCATTGACTACTGTACATTTGTTTGTTGCTCCCAACACTGTAATGCTACAGGTGCTGTGGGTAGTGAATTAAATAATAGGTGCCACCACATTGGTCATATTGACGCGAATCAAGTATGGGTTTGTTTATGTATAGTTTGTTTTTACTGCCGGGCCACGCCCGACTGTGGTATCTGCATTCCAAGCAAAGCGCGGCTTCCATTCTTTATTTTTAGGTCGCACGGGCTATCACATATAGATAAGCAGACTGTTTCGCCCTAACCTTGCTAGCCCAGAATATTCTTCTGTGATCTGCAATGTTCTGGATGTGAATCGATGGTTCCAGAAACACTTGCGCCGAAAGATAAAAGCCTGCAGATCAGACGCCGCGGCATTCGATCACCGACGTTCGCTTGCGTATACGTCATTTTGCTGACTGCCGCTTCGCCGCTGGTGTATTCTTTGAGTAGTTAGGGGAGCCCAAGTTCGCTCCAATAAACTTGTTTTCCTTTAGGACCACTGCGTCGTCTTTGGCATCGTGACATCTGGTGGAGGTGCTGGGTACATAAACCCTAAGCTATCGTCAAGCCGAGAAGCAAGCCCAACTCGTGTCAGCCGCCGACAGCAAACTCTTCAACCAGAGTTTGGACTGCTTCCGGACAACGTGAAGAAAGAAGACAACGTGAAAACCACCATGATCAAGGCAGGCATCATGACCAGAGCTTCTAATTCTGCCCTCGTCCTGCGACAGCCTCGGGAACCACCATCGTTCCGCGGATCTCCCGGAGAGGACCATCAGGAGTGGTTGGATAAAGTGGAGCGCGTCTGCATCTTTAACAGGTGGGATGCCGAAGAAACTTTCCGCCATGTTTTCTTCTATTTTAAAGATACAGTCCCGACGTGGTTGGATAACAATGAAAGCTCGCTAACCAACTGGACTCTCTTTTAAAAAGCGAGTTCCTTAAAACATTCGCCACCGCCGTGCGGAAAGAACGAGCCGCACTTTTGTTGGAAACGCGCACGCGGCACCCCAACAAAGGCGTCGTGATATTCGTTGGGAGATGAAGACACTATTTCGCCGCGCGGACACCGAAATCACTGAAGAAGAAAAGCTCAGGTTTCTAATGCGAGGAGTGAAGCAAGAACGCTTTGCCTGCCTTGTACGCAGCCCCCCTAAAACGGTAGCTGAATTGACGTCTGAGGCTGCCGCATCGGAAAAGAATCTCTAAATTAGAACGAGGCAGTACGACCACGCTGTCAACGCGCTGTTCTCGAAGACAATCGATGCCGCAACTGCAAGCTCCAATACATTGCGCGATACCATCCGACCGGTGGTCAAGGAGGAGATTCGGAAGCTTTTTTCCAATGGCGCAGCAACCTGAAGTGGCTTCTCTGACTGACGTCATCCGAGGAGAGGCTCAGCAGACACTGGGGGCTTCTACGCCGTCCGAAGCACCCTGTGAGCCACAAGCGATGACCTACTCCGCAGCTCTTATTCGACCCCGCACTGCTCCAATCCGTCGTCAAGAAGCCCCGACATACCGCCGTACCCTGCCGCCCGCCCGACCCCCGGTAGTCCAATACCACACGCCGAGGAAAACCGACGTGTGGCGAACGCCGGGTAATCGCCCGCTGTGCTACCACTGCGGAGAGGCCGACCACATCTCCCGCCGCTGCCCTTACAAGAGGCTTGGTCTGCGAGGATACTCCGTCGACACACCACGCCCCCGACCCGGCCAGCGCCCTACTGAAATCGACGAATACCTGTCCAACACCTACCGAGGACCAGCCCGCTTCAACCGTTTGCCGTCGCCCTACCGGTACCAATCGCCAAACCGCCATAGCACCGCTGACTTCTCACGTGGAAGGTCCCCCAGCCCACGCGGGGGAAACTAAAAGCAGCAACTTCTGGAGGTGAAGTTGCACAACGGCGAAAAAACGAAAACCCTCCAACGACGCATGGCCGCACCGAACACCGTGCCCTCAGCCCAACGACTCTATCTAACCCGGACGTGACTCCCGAACCCGACGACGACACGACGCGACGTGTACCCGAAATGACAGAGCCTGCCGCTGAGAAGACGACGACTATGACGACGCATAGTGCCGGATCGTACAAACGCACAAGCCGAGATACAACGCGCCGACGCACCCGAAACTCGAGAAAAGCGGCTTCCGACGTACAGTTGTGCATCTACGGCTTTCACGTAGCAGCCCTCATCGACACGGGAGCCGACTACTCGGTAATGAGCGGCTCATTCGCGTCGAAGCTGAAGAAAGTTACAACATGGGACGCTCCGCATATACGCACAACAGGAGGCCATATTGTAACGCCAAGTGGAACGTGCACATCACGTGTCACCATAGGCGGCCCCACGTATCCTGCTGAGTTCGGTTTTTTGCCTAACTGCGCCCGGGACGTAATTCTCGGAATGGACTTTTTGATGGACAACGGCGAAATAATTGATCTGCAGAACAAGTCGATAGCTTTTTTCTCCGATCACTTCACGACGCCGCAGCCAAACCGTGATTACCGTGCTACTGTAAGGATTGCCGACGATCACGTCACCCCGCCACCCCGCGCAAGCTTGATGATCGCCGTATCCTGTGAGGATGCTGCACCTGACATCTACGCTATCATAGAGAATGACCAAAGGTTGCTTCTCAACCGCGGTGTCTCCGTCGCAATAGGCATTACGCGCTTTAAGCAATGCAAATCCAACGTTTTAGTCACTAATTTCACCGAGGAGTACCAGCATCTAAACAAGGACGCTGAAATTGCGTTCCTCGAAGAAACAGAAGAAGCAAGTCAAGTGATCGCGGTCGCCAACTTTGAATGCCCATGCGCAGAAGCTTCCAAGCTGCCGCATCCTTTCGACATGAACCCGGCGCTGCCGCAGGAACATCGGGACAGATTATTTAATTTGCTGCGTCGTTACCGCGAGTGTTTTTCGTCAAGTTCAAAATTACGTCAAACATCTCTAGCGAAACACCGAAATATAACCGAAGATTGAGCCCGACCTACCCGACAGTCACGGTACCGCATCTCTTCGCACGAGCGGGAAGCCATCCGGACTCAAGTCGACGACATGCTCCGCGACGACATTATAAAACCACCGAAAACCTCCTGTGCTGCGCCAGTCGTACTCGTTAAGAAAAAATACGGCAAATTAAGGTTATCCGGTGACTACCGGCGACTGAACAAAATCACAAAAAGGACGTGTACCCCCTGCCACGAATTGACGACGCCCTCGACCAACTCTGCCATGCCAAGTACTTCTCATCGGTGGATGTTAAGACCGGCTGCTGGTAAATTGAAGTGGACGAGACAGACCGAGAGAAGACTGCATTTATAACCCCGGACGGCCTATACGACTTCAAGGTGATGCCTTTTGGGCAGTGCTTGGCGCCAGCAGCGTTTCAAAGAGTCATGGACACTGTGCTAGCTGGCCTGAAGTAGCCCACTTGCCTCGTATACCTCGATGACGTTGTGGTATTCACCCGGACTTTCGACGAACCGTTTGTAAGGTTGGAGTCTGTACTCGAGGATATTCGTATGTCGGGGTTAACGCTTAAGCCTGAAAAGTGTCGTTTCGCGTATGAGGAGCTAAAGTTCTTGGGTGACGTCGTCAATGCCGCGGGAGTCCTTCCTTAAACGGAAAAAACTTCAGCCATTGCGAACTTCCCAAGGCCAAACGACTAGAAGGGCGTGCGAAGATTTCTCGCACTGTGCGCGTACTACCGGTGCTTCGTCGCAAACTTCTTACGCATTGCAGAACCACTCACACGGTTGACGAAAGATAGATAGCACGCCTTTTATCTGGGAAAACGACCTAGAAAAGGCATTCTGCGAGCCTCAAAAACGCCTGCAAAGCCCGCCCGTGCTCACTCATTTCGACGAAAGCGCCGAAACAGAAATGTACACGGACGCCAGTGATATAGGTTTGAGTGCCGACCTCGTCCAAAAGCAAAGCGGTTGCGAAAAGGTAATCGCCAATGCCAGTCGTGGTCTGTGGAAGGAGGAGAGATACTACCCTGCATCGGAGAAAGAGTGCCTGGAAATCATATGAGCCATTTCAAAATTTCGCCCATACGTGTATGGTAGACCGTTCAAGGTTGTGACCGACCACCATGCCGTGTGTTGGCTGGCCATTTTGAAGGTCCCCTCTTGCCGCCTTGGGCGATGGAGCTTGCGCCTGCAGGAATTCGACGTTACAATTGTCCACAAATCTGGTAGGAAACACTCCGACGCCGACTGTCTATCGTGTGCCCCCGTCGATCCACCACCTCAAGACTCCGATGCTGACACAGCGTTCATCGGAGTCATGACAGTGTGCCGACCCCGAGCTACGCGTCATGATCGACTGCCTGGAAGGACGCAATGTCGCCGTGCCTAGACCCTTCAAACGAATCTTAACAGCATTCAGCCTCAAAAACTCTGTCCTCGTGAAGAAAAATTTCAGCCCCGGAACGCGATCGAATTACCTCCTTGTCATCCCTGCAGATCTTCGTGACAAAATTTTAGAAGCGTGCCACCACGACCCGTCTTCCGGACATCTCGGCGCAGCTCGCACAATTGGAAAAATCAAGGCGAGGTACTACTGGCCCCGCCTTACATCCGACGTCACCCACTACGTCCGGAGCTACCGTGACTACCAGCGACGCAAATCGCCACCGACAAGACCCGCCGGACATCTGCAGCCATTCGCCGTCCCGTCGAGGCCCTTCCAACAGGTTGGAATGGACTTTCTTGGCCCGTTCCCTACATCCCGATCCGAAAACAAGTGGATTGTCGTAGCGACAGGCTACATGACGCGCTACGCGGAAACCACCGCTCTACCGAGGAGGACTGCACAAGAAGTCGCGAAGTTCTTCTTGAACCAAGTTGTGCGGTGACTCAGAGACCCGCAAGTCCTAATCCCGGACCGGGGAACGGCCTTCGCTGCGGAACTTATTCAAGGAATCTTAGGCTACAGCAACAATGATCACCGAAGAACGACGGCCTACCACCCCCAAACGAACGGACTAACGGAACGTCTGAAGAAGACGATCGCGGATATGCTGTCAATGTACGTCGACGTTGAACATAAGACTTGGGACGAAGTGCTCCCGTATGTCACGTTTGCGTACAACACGGCTATCCAGGAAAATACGCAAATGACGCTGTTCGAGCTTGTCTACGGAAGGCTGCCAACCACGATGCTTGACGCCATGCTTCCACATGTAGAAGACGACTACCTAATCCCCGACGTCCAAGGATACCTTCAGCGCGCGGAGGAGGCCCGCCAGCTCACTCGAGTTCGTACAATGGACCAGCAGCTGGTGGATGCCCGGCGCTACAACCTCCGACGCCGAGACGCCGCGTACCACCCAGGGGACCACGTTTGGGTTTGGACTCCCATCCGACGACGCGGACTCAGTGAGAAGCTTCTGCGACGGTATTTCGGACCCTACAAGATTCTACGACGTGTCGGCCAACTTACCTGCGAGGTGATCTCTGATGATGATTCCGGAACATCACGACGGCGACGCACGCGGCCCGAAGTCGTCCCCGTGGTTCGCTTAAAACCTTACGATGAAAGATGACGGACTTTCTTTGCTGTTTGTTCGGACTCTCTGTTATTTTAGCATCGGGTCAATGCACTCTTAGAGCGGGAGTAATGCCGCGAACCATGTATGGGTTTGTTTATTTATTGTTTGTTTTTACTGCCGGGCTAAGCCCGGCTGTGTTATCTGTGTTCCAAGCAAAGCGCGGGTTCCATTCTTAACTTTTATGCCGCACGGGCTATCACATTCAGATAAGCAGACTGTTTCGCCCTAACATCGTTAGCCCAGAATAATCTTCTGTGATCTGCAATGTTCTGGATGTGAATTGATGGTTTCAGAAACACTTGCGCCGAAAGATAAAAGCCTGCAGAGCAGATGCCGCGGCATTCGATTGCCAAAGCTGCGTATACGTCACATTGCTGACTGACGCTTCGCCGCCTGTGTATTCTGTGAGCTGTTAGGGGAGCGCAAGTTCGCTCCAATAAACTTGTTTTACTTCAAGACCACTGCTGTCGCCTTTTTCATCCTCACAATATGTCCAAGTACTGTTCAATCCAGCGGTGTGCTGGACCTGCGGTAGACCGCATGAGGCAGGTGAAGATTGCTGTCCGACAGTGTATTGTGCTGCATGTGACGAATTAGGCCACATTGCCGGCCGTCCAACTTTCCCCAGCAGGCTCCCCTCCCACAACGATTCTACCGAGAACACCTCTTCCGCAGACAGAATACGCCAGAATGAAACTGAATGCTAACAACCAAGTCAAGGATCTTGTTACTCTCAACAGGCCCCCCTTACGCCGCCATCTTGTACCAGCTGGCTGCCTTACGTGAAGAAAACCACCAGCTCAAAACTGAAAACCAAGAACTCAAAAAGGCCTGAGCTGCAAAGAATTTGAATTTGCCAAAACGATCTACACTGAACCCGTTCCGGGTAACAATACGACCATCGCCGGAGCCGCGGCATCAAACGCACTGCCACATCACAAAGTGGAATCGACTCAGACCTCACGCAGGCTCTCCACGCTATCCGAACCGAAATCTAGCGTGAACGTACAACACGGCGAGATGACATAGGTAAAATTCGATGTTTTCTTGGCAAAGGCAAGGATCTCAATCGGGGCACAAGGAATGCT
Source organism: Haemaphysalis longicornis (assembly GCA_013339765.2). NCBI lineage: Eukaryota > Metazoa > Arthropoda > Arachnida > Ixodida > Ixodidae > Haemaphysalis > Haemaphysalis longicornis. The sequence goes on along the minus strand of CM023449.1, from coordinate 134,965,659 downwards.
TTGAGGATTCAAACAATTAAAGCTCTGAGAGGTCGGAAATATATGGGAACCTGTGCACTCTGCAGTTTTGGGGAACGAAAACGCCCACCAGGCCGCTCGACTTGTGAGCTTCCTGGACTGCCCAGAAACACCTGAGACATCGTTCGCAAAAGAGGGTAGGGATCACATAGGGACCTATAGGGAGATAATTGATCGTTACAGATTAGGGAGGGCCAGATATCTCGCAGCTAATCGCACCTTGGGAAAGTGGCAGTCATTATCGTGGCGGTTACTGTAATCCTACACTTTTCCGAAGACAGTGACATAGAGTCATTGTTACCCCGGACTTAATGAAAATAAATGGGAATTATGTTCAGCAAGGGCCGACTCAGAACACATTTTATGCGCCTGCCCCCTAAAAGTAAACACCACACATCAAGCACTAGACATCACTTCCTCGGAGCAGTGGGAGACCATGCTGCTCCATTAGACCCGGATGCTCAACTCCGGGCCGTTCAGATGGCCGAACACGGGCGCGAGGACTCCTGGCCACCGTCTGAGGGGCGAAGAATGAAGAGGACTACCACCTCACTTGATACTTCAACCCCGTCTTGGGCACAATTAAGGTATGCCCTCCTTTAGTTCTCGAAAGTCACGTGCCAAGCGCAACGGCCTTACTGCAACGCTTTTGCGAAGGGTAACACCGGCACGGGCTCCCGAGGAGCCAACGCGTAAAGTCCTTATTCAGAAATCATGGCTACACCTACTATTCCACAGCAGGAGTTGCCGCAGCTACAAGCACAATCATCTGACATTGTTACACCGCATTAGAAAAATTGAACCGATATTTATATTGCGGCGAGAAACTCGGCAGTACTCCTAACGTTCGCGCCTACACGACCCACACCAGCCCCTGCATTACCTCTAAACCGCATCCTAACTCAAACGGACCCATCCTCACACCGGGCTATGCGGCCGTACTGGTCCGTGCAGACGTCGGTACCCAACAAGTCAATAAATCCGGGCCTCATAAATCCGCCAACCAAGACATGCAGCTCCCGGAGGTGACGCTGTATTTTCGACCCTTGCCCAAAATCCTCTGCTTAAAATACCGGCTCAACATAGTTTACTGGAAGTACAGGTAGATGGTGTAGCCGTCAAGGCCCTCATTGACACTGGCCTTATCATGGCCTTATGGTGTGTCATGGCCTTATCTGATTTCCTGCACATACGGGAGGAGCAACGCCGCGACCCTTCGTTGCGACACATAATTTAACAGATTGAATCTGCAAATGGCGACACATTGCATCACGCCTTCTTACTCCAGGATGGCGTGCTGTACAGCCGCAACTTTCGCTTTGAGGGTCCAGCCTTGCTACTTGTTCCCGAGCACACGCGGTTGTCGGCACTAGAGCAGCTCCATGACGTTCCCACAGCTGGTCACCTTGGTTTAACTCGCACCTATGACCACACAGGCCGGCGCTTCTACTATCCTGGTCTGTACAAGTCAGTGCGGCGCTACGTGCACGCATGTGACTCTTGTCAACGGCGCAAGACCCCACCTGTGCTTCCAGCCGGGCCGCTACAACCGATAGACGTCGCAACTGAACCGTTCCATCGGGTTGGCATCGACTTACTGGGTCCCTTTCCTGAACCTAACTCAGGAAACAAGTGGGTTGCGGTTGCTACGGACTACATCACGCGTTTCGCCAATACCCGTGCCCTTCCGACAAGCTGTGCGACTGACGTTGCTGATTTTCTCCCCCGTCACGTCATTCGCCAGCATGGCGCCCCTCTACAACTTCTTACCGACCGAGGTGAGTACTTTCTGTCTAGAGTTGTCAGCGACATTCTTTGTTCCTGCTCTACCACTCACAAGATTTCGACTGCCTACCACCCTTTAACAAATGGTCTTACGGAACGTCTTAACCGAACCCGCACGAACATGCTTTCGGTGTACGTATCAGCTGACCACCGAGACTGGGACAATGCGTTACCTTACGTCACATTTGCCTACAACTGTTCCCGACATGACAAGACTGGATTGTCCGCCTTTTATCTTCTTTACGGGCGTGAGCCGACATTACCAATGGACACATTTCTTCCTTCAAGCCCGGCTGCAACAGAATACGCTTACGAAGCAATCACACGGGCCCACCTCGCACGGCAAGCTGCTCGTGCAAAACTCTCAGCATCCCAAACGTCGCAAACGATTCGGTATGATCGCTGCCACAGGAGGGTTCGCTATCCCCCTGGAACACTCGTTTTGTTATGGTCCCCCAGTCGTCGTTTGGGCCTTTCTCAAAAACGGCTGTGTTGCTACAACGGCCCGTACAGTGTTTTGCGCCAGGTAAGAGATGTGACCTACGAGATTTCCCCAGTACTGCCAACGGGTTCACCAAGTGGCTGTCGATCAGATATCGTTCATGTGACATGACTCAAGCCCTACCATGCGCCCACTCCACTTCCTGCTACCTAGCACCGGGACGGTGTTTTTACTCCCGGGGGTTATGTTCCGAGGAAGATGGGGCGAAACCACATGCTTCCCGCCTCAGAGACAATGGGGCTATGTGCCCGCGCCATGCCGGCTGTGTGCCTAGCGCTGACGGGGAAAGAGGAGGAAGACGAGGATTTGGGTTGCGCTCGTACCGCGGCCACCTTGTGCGGCTGGTGACTCCTCCTACACGGACTCATTTTCTGTGAACACCTGCCAGTACACCACTGTTCGTTGGCCTCCCTCGTAACATTAACTACTCGATATGAAGTCGTGGTCGCTTACGTGCTACTACCTAGTGAAAAAACCATAGTGGTTGCCTCGGCCTACTGCAGGCAAAAGACAGGATGCCTCCGTAATGTTATCTTTAATTAGATCAGTCTGCTTACGTCTCGATTTCCCTGCACAAATACGGTTATTGGAGACGACATAATTACAAGGAGATACACATGGGGCTATACCAATACAGACAAGAGAGAGGGAGAGCTCTTGAGGAAACTGCTAAACTATGCAACCTGCATCTCCTTCACGGCATCCCCTGCGCAACAAGCGTGAGGCTTCATCCGTCTCAACGAGACACTATATCTGACTTGGCTTTAACCACGACAGGCCCCATCCGTAATTGGTCCACATACTCCACAACGTGGGGTTGTGACCACTATCCTATATCTATAACATTACGCGGCAAGCGACTGCGCATGACGCAACCGATCACTCGAACAGACTTGTGTGCCTTTCGGCAAGCTCGCAATGCACATTAGGACCAAGATCTTTCGACATTTGCCGCATGCGTCTAAGAGGCCTTGATCACGGCTTCAGAACAAGTCGCCTGCTATGCAGACACCGCTGCCATTGATGGGCATTTATACAATTTGTGGAAGCGAGTCCAGCAGCTTACCCACTGGTACCGTTAAAATGGTCATCACCATCGGGCCCTGATACAGATCAGGCATCAGTACAAACTTATTAATTCGTATCAGAAGCAATTATTAAATGACCACTGGAATAATTTGTGCTCCGCACTAAGCACGGAATGTGGCCTCTCTAAGCTGCGGCGAATTTAGGAGAGGCCTCGCCGGGAAATAAAAAAAAATGCCAACCGCTGTTCTCCACCATTCCACGGACAGACCACCCAGCCACAGTAGAGTACAAAGTTATCACTACCTTCTTCCTCGCGGTATCATTCATCCAGCCCCCCCCCCCCACCGGCCGTCCGGGTCCCCGATTCACGCGAGAACCTAGACTCTCCGTTCACTCTGGCAGAGCTCCGGGCGGCCTTAATGGAGGAAAAACTACGTTCTGCACCTGTTCATAACGGAATTACCTCGCAACCAATTTGAAACATGGACGATTCTTTCTGGCGATGACCCGTATGGCTCGTCAACTCCAGCAAGACCCGTCAACTCGTTTCGCCATCTACGCGGACGATATTACGATATGGGCAGAAGGTAATGACTTCTACAGCACGGACCGTATAATTTCGGCCGCTGTCGCAACCTTTGAGAACCATCTTCCTTATCTCGGTCTTGAGATTGCAGCTGCGATAACCAAACTCCTTCTTGCTCGCGGTACCAAGTCCTCGCCTTCTATGGAACCAGCCGCCCACCACATCGCAAATAGCACTGTCCTTGGCAATTGTGGCCCCATAACGCTGCATGGCATTCCGTTGGGGAGTCTCAACAGTCCAGAAATCTGGCTAACCAACGTCAAAAAGCAATAAAAACTGATGCTACAATTTATTAAACGCCTCTCAAACAAGTACCGCATGCACAACTACGTTAGTGCGTTGCTATGGCTTCTCCTGTGGCTATACGTGCCGTCCGATATGGTGCCCCTATATGACTTCAGCAAAACTAATGTCAAGTCCCTTTAGACCCTTTATAAAGCCACCCTCCAAAATATTACCAGCCTACTTCGGCATACAAAAAGTACGGCACTGGAGGACATGATTCCACTTCTACCCCATCGATTAATAATGAAGGAAACTCGAACATAAGCGGACCTAAAGCGGACTCCCATCCTGAATGGGCCGGAGCTCTCCGATTGGGAGAACCAAGGGCCAATCCACGTGCACAATCTGCTAAGCCCAATGGCTCCATGGTCTCTCCCCAACCTTTTCCCCAATGCAGGAAACCAGTCCCACATGGTCACAGCACGCTGCATAAACCACGTCTACAAAAGCTAAAGCGGTCCCGCCTGACGGCGAGATTGACATCTATACGAACGCCAGCGTCAGGGACAACACCGTCGGACTGCCTTGGCACTGCTCGGATAACACAGAGTTTAGTGGCACAGCTAGCGTCAATCTTGCCCACATCACCTCGTTATAGGCTGAGCTCTACGCCAATCGCACCCTCAGCCACATAAGCTTTGACGTCTCGCAGATGCCGCCATCCCACATTCGTATTCTCACGGACTCCTTCGGCGTAGCTCAAGAACTCAGGCACCCATCCTCTCTCAAACCCCTCGCACAACAAATTCTGACCTATGTTGCCCTGCATCGTCGCAATGGGTTATCTGTATGGATTGATTGGGTTCCCAGACAGCTTGCCCGGGTGACCAGGCAGCCCAAACTGTGGCACAGGAGAGTAGTATCACCACACCTTCGCTGGTTCCGAGCACGCCGACTCCGTCACCGCGACCCCATCCCTGCAGTTAATTCTAAATGATGCCACTAGAAGAACCGCTACATCGCTGCCAATCCTCAGGGATACTTTACCGCATCTCTTCCCTGCCATGAGCCAGTGAGGTATATCTCAACAAACCCCTAGCAAATGCCCCCTACAACCCGCACATTATCCCAAAATGGCTCTCACCCAACCTTCCTCTCAAATGTACGTTCTCCATTACACTGAGATATGCCGACGTCAAACGTCTCCCTTAGGATTGTTCCTTCTCAAAACATCGCTCAGACATCATCAACCTTTCCACGCGCCCGCAAGCGCTTCAGCAGGCGATCATACTATGGAGAGTTCTCTACTGCACAAGAGAGGGCTGTTTTTCCTAAAAAGTGCCCTGCACGGGGTCGAGTCTGGTACCTGCAAAGCTGCCACGTGCCTGTAAAAGTCACTGCATTCCCCTCCCCTGCTCCCCTTCCTCTTCTCCAAACCAGCCATGGGCCGTCCTTACATTAATAAAGGTGTTAGAACTACCAATATGATTTTTTGGATTTTGGCGGGAGATGTGTAGGATAGATATTTTTGTCTTGTCAAATTATTTTTTGAAAATATTAGTTTTTTTTTTTAAATATTAGTTTTTCTATTTTGATTTTCTTGGTTTTTGAAATTATTTTAGAGCAATTATGTGCATTTACTGCTATAATGACGATCACTGGTGTCTTTTTTACCAATTCGGAATTTTTGTGGAAATGGAAAGCGCTGTACGCTTTTTTAGCACTTTTTTCCATTTTTATTTGTATTTTGAACGCTTATTGTCGACTTTGTTTATGTTTATGTTTCGTAATGAGGTGTATATGTTTAATTGTGCCAGATTCGTTTTTCAACACTTTTCTTCGTTCCATTTTTGTTAATTTGTGGCTTTTAAAAATTCTGTTTGGCCAATTACCTCTATTTACGCTTTTATAACGATTAAAGTTGTTACTTCCGCCAAATCTGCATTTTTGTGGAAATGGAGGGCCTTACACGGTCATGGCTGGAGGGGTATTCGGCAAATAATGCTGCGCATAAATCCTGCAGGAATTCAGAAAATTATCGAAGAATGGGGTAGCATTCTTATGCCGCTTGTCTAGAGTGTGAGGTCTATGCAGCCAAATGTGGATATAAGCAGATGCATGTTGTGTTTTTTTATTCTTAAGTTTTCTTTTGTGTTTATCGCCAATTGTGTCAATTTATTCGGTGATAGCGATGAAGGGTCTTTACTTAGCTAATGATGTTTTTTTTTTCCGAAGATGCCAGGCGTACTGAAGAGTTGCTCTGTTTTCGCTGTTTTCTTTTTTGGATTTAGAACGTCCCTCAGCAAACTTGTTTTGTTTGTTTTTTGGTTTTGGGGAGAATTGTTAGGGCGCATATTTTTAATTTGTCAGACAACATTTATTGTTTATTTCTTCTGATTTTTAATTTTGGTTGTGCAAAGTCTGTCGGACCGATCATCTTCATTTGAGTTATCATAACGATTAGAGGTGCAGCGTCCACGAAATCTGCATTTTTGTCGAAATTCAGGGCGTTCCTAGTCCGGCTTTGGAAGGTACTCGGCCAACAATGATACGCATTAAACCAAATCCCGTCCGCTAGGCAACGCGTGCACATGAACTGAGACGTGTGTGAAAATGGGGACAACAGCGACGGCAGTGGACGACTTCCTGCGCCTACTACTGCCCTTTCAGCACGGCATGTGCCGAGTTGAGTACTCCGACTCCTGTTGCTACAATAGCGCAATTTAGATAGACGCACCAGTGCGAGTAGCCGCAAACAACTCGGCAAGGTGCAAGGACTCTCGGGACACAGACCGTACATATTTCGGACAGAGGCTTGCTCGAATATCGCCCCACGAAGAATCTGGGTACACACTTTGGGTCTTGCCAAACATAGCGCACCACTGATCCAGTCATCGGCTCACCCGACACGTCATTTGCGGTTCCCCACAACCGCCCCGTAAGCCTCGTGGAGGATGTAGTCGAAGGTGAAGACAGCTACACGGTGAAACTTTCCACCAAATTGGGCCACAGCCCAGTGAAAGCAACCAGCTCTCGAGGAAGTGACACATGCCGCCAGTCGGGCAGGTGAAACACACCCCCTCCATAGTGCCCCACGCAAGAATACGGGACTCAATGTAAAACGCCAGCGTCCCACGGAACGACTGACATCAGGATAATTTCCCGTCCGCATGGAAGCCTAGCACTCAGGGCGGTCTCTGTTGCCTCGGCAGCAGACACTTTCCACAAACAAGCGAATATTCGTCTCTACAATGCCGAACAAGTCTGCATTCAATCCACGTCAAATTTCGTCGTAGTGAGCAACCCCTCACAAGTTCGCGTGCGACACTATGCAAAAATCACCTATCTGTACTGAAAGGCTGTCCATACAACATGATACTGCCAAGGTTTGCATTGAAATAGAAAACATCATGCAGGAACACGGGGGTGCACGAAAGCAACAGTTGTCCTGCCTGTATCCACGGTAAACGTCCTCCGCATCCCCTTGGGTCCCGTCAAGGATCTGTTCAGTTTCTTCATGGCTAACCTGATGTGCATCCCAAAATCGAAAACAAACCCAAAACGCTTTGTCCTGCTGCCGCCCTCAAGTATTTTACTCCCTCGGGAGTGAGAGTGTCTGCTGCCTGGATCACACATACTCGAAGCACAACAGCCAGCACATGCGCTGCTTGTCACTTTCCCAGAGCAATCTCGTGCTCTGGCCCCTTCGCATGTGCATCCGAAACATCTCGTTCTTTAGTCAAAAGTAATTTTCTTTGCGCCAAATATATAGGGCCGGCAGGATTCTGTCAGGTGTTGCGTCGCCTTACAAGAGGCGATGCAGCCGTCTTGTTGGGATGGTTCTGCAAAACAGCCAAAATGTTTTTGTGGTCCCGAAAATGGGAGCCCATTTTTTGATGTGACCTGGTATCTAATCTGGTCCTTGGCTTTCCGGCTCTTTGCCGATTAACGTCACTAGGGGTCGACGTTGGTTTCTTCTTTAGAGGCGGCTGTACGTTGAGAACAAGATTGGGTGGCGCACGTGTAGTGGTACTTGCATGACAATGGGATGACATAGAGCACGCACAGGAATTTTTCAGAGCATAAATAAGAAGGATGACTTTATTACCCTCCCGCCCCTCCACCCCCCCCCCCCCCCCCCCAATATGGATAGCTCTTGTATTGACGATCTCGCGATCAGCGGCGCTGCGAAGCCCCACTGGGGTGCCGGATGTCGTGACGGGACTCAGCATGCGCAGTCTGGCGAAGTAGTTTTGCTGAAGACTCGTTTTGTCATGAAAGCGTGGTTTGAGTATTTTGATCGCTCTGTGATAGCAAGCCTCTTTCGTAAGTGAACTGCTGGTAACTAATGCCGTCTCTCTTCTTGCAAAAATAGTCGAAGATAATTGAGTTTCTCGAAGCTCCAGGTTTAGGTTGATCATCTTATTGGACTGTTTCGAGAATCCACTCCACTTGCCCAAATCTCCGTAGAACCACCACTCCCAAAAAAGAAGGGATGGTTAGTTTCGAGAGGCTACAGTACTCTTCCGACCGACTGCGACTTCAGGATTCGAGTTCTCAGTGGGTGTTCAGAGTTCGTGGAGGATGCGTGTAGCGTTGTCTTCATACTCAAGCAGACTTGCGTATTCAGCCTGGAAGGTCTCGTCCAACATTACTATAGCAGCTTCTATTCTAGTAATGTGTGTCTCGTCGTCGGCGTAACCGTCGAGATCGTTGTTAGTATTTTTAAGTTCGTCGTTATTCGTTTCAGGTATTTCGTTCGAGTTTTTTTAGGTTGCAGTATTCATTTTTAATTTCAAAGCAATTATCTTTTTTATCATTGGGAGCACGAGTGCACGTACGCGGAGCGCTTTTCGCTCTTTACACAGTGGCGTGGTGCTTCAGAGCTCTCGGATGTGTGATAAGGAGGGCGGTACTACACTACGTTTCGAGACAAACACCAGAGGCAAAAGAGGTTACACAAAACATAGAAAAAGCGCACGCACGACCAGTAGACTTACAACAGTGCTAACGCAGCCTGCCTCGACCGATCTGTACAATACGTTTCTTGAAAAGTGACATGCTTGGGTGGGACTCCCTTTTCATCATGTATACTTCTTGATTTGTTGAGCATTGACCCTCGAAACCTTCAAAATGTTTTTTGCTCAGAAAGTTCTCGCAGTATTTATAAATCGCAGAGGAGTTACGCTCATAGGGATGACACCTAGAGTAAACCTTTTGGTGAACTGTGACTTCCAGAAAGAGGTCGGGCGCTAACTAAATGGCTCACTTCATGCCCCCCTCCAGTCTCCTTTCTTATTAGTTTGACGTCCAGAAAAGGTGAGAGACATTGATGTGTGTTCCTTCTCGCAGTGCATGAAGGCATATTTCGGTAATGATTCTGGCATCTTGAATGTGAACATTGCTGGGTTAATTCAGTACGTCCCCGTTTTTAATGTCGATCCCCTTAAAAAATGTTTTGCTGCAATTAAAAGTGGCTGAAGGTGAGTGCTCGTCACCCACCATGAAGGCGGACCTTCGGATACACGGCTGCTGTAACCCTCGTAACTTCAAAACCTGTAGAAATTAGTAAGACGGAGGGAAAATCTGTATAATAAACTCGGGAGAGAGAGTGGAACTCTAGTCCGGGAATCCATTCGTTGCCCTAGCCGCTTTGGCCCGTGTCACAAGGAGAGTCTGGTCCTCCACTTCACAGCTGGTTAGCAGTGCCGCCCACAGCTCAGGAAAGGAACGCGTGGGGAGGGGTGGTAGGGCTGGGTTGTAAGCACATACCAGATTTATATGTTGGAGGGTGTCTGATTGTGGAAAACTGTACATTTTAAGTATTCAAATTTTATCTAGGATGAGAGGGATAAATGCAACAAGCTGCCTTACTCGGACCCTGACAGCCAAAAGGCGTTTCACAGTAGCAGTAAGCAGTGAAAGAGCATCAGTGCACTCGAAAGCACCAGTGCCTGCTACTTATCACGGGGGCAAAGGTACAGGGGACAAAGAAAGGAAGGAATGAATACGAACGGTATGGGAAATCACATCAAAATAGACCAATCGGCTGTGTATATGCAAGGCGACCAATGAAGGTCCCACACGCAGCGGACGCCGATGAAGATATCAAAAGTCCAATTTTCATCACATGATTATCGTCCATATCAAAATATGAGAAATTATTCCGCACTCTGTTCAATTTTTGTAACCTAGAGCATAGAATCTAGAGAACATTCGTGAAGCAGATATTTAACGGCTAGATTTCCCTTTGTGATGTCAACTTCCATTCCCAAAATATTTTGTTTGGAGAACGGGGAGTGTACAAACGTAGTAATGACGCATCAAGCTCCTTTCACTTCCCAGTATACCTTGAGAAAACACAAAGCAAATGTTCAATAGCCCCTGGACAACTGAGCAGAAGGCAGTCCGGGAAGTCCTCGCGTCCTATTGTGCAATGATACTTTCTTTTCAATACAACCTGAAGTTGCAGCCTACTTTGCAAGGTCTCTTGACTTCTGCAGAGTCGAGAAGCAAATTAAAGCCAGAACTTTTGCTCCGTATGGAACTTGTGAAGCCATTCGTGTCAATTCTGTGGGTCACACGAATGCAAGATGACAGCTTGTTTACGTGATCGGTAAAGCATTGAGTTGTTATCTTGTGTTCTGACGGGTACAGTCATGTCTTTTTAAATGGATTCCATTAATATCGACACCCTGCAAATGTGAACGAAATTTTTGCCGATCGGCCTCTCGCCATGCAATTGTGCCCCGTTAATACGGAAACCCTCTGTTCGGACTACGGACGGATTTTTTGGGGCGGAAAGAGAATACAGGCATTTTTGTCCCGTAATTATAGGCGATGATCCAAAGCCAAAATGGGAAAAAATGACTTGTGAACCCCAGAGTCCCCAGGGCGTACCAGGAATTTCTAGTTGACCCAAGCAGACAAAGAATAAGCATGCATTAATCTCGGAACGCCGTTCGTTAGAACGCCATCGAATTTGATCGAGAACATTGCTGATCAGTGAAGAACACCATAAGGTAGTGATAACCGGGTGATACCTTTTACTATCAAAAGAGATTGCCCGAAGCGACAACTCCTGAGCCTCAGGACACGAAAACAGGATAATAATAGCTCGTGCCAGTAATCACTGCGGACAAAAGGCAAGGCTGTAAGCTTCTCTGGTCACTTCGGCGGAGGCGATGGGTGGTGTTAAGCGTAAACGAACCTAGCTTTCGCTGATCTGACAAAGGAAATATGCCAATTCAAAAGTGAGATGGCTTCAGAATCTCCTCAATATACATGAAAGAGTGGAGTAAAAATATTGGCATTCATCTGGCAAAATATACGGTTACACAATTTTGAAAGTATCAGAGAAGTGTATGGGGGTGCCGACAACAAGCTCGTAGTTTGAACCCCTGAAGCAGGTAAGGACCATTTCGCCTCGTCAAAAGGGAACAACGTCGAGGAGTCTGTGTGAGACGAGGAGATCCAAGAAATTGTCGGCGGATCCCCTCAACGGTCTCATCGACTCAAGGAAACCTCTGCATCGACAGACGCAGCCGATGAAGACGACAGGCTAACCGTACCTTGACGTGAAGCTCACCGCACCTTGAGATGGTTATTGCGTACCTTGAACAGCAGGGACAAGCAGAACGCGCACTTTAGTAGCCGACGTGGTGCGCTTGGTGGACACTACAGGAGGATCAAAGGCACGCGAGCAAACCCACATATCCTCGTATCTCGGCTGGATAAACCGTAATTCTTTCTGGAGCAATTATTTCTTACTGTTTGTTTTCTCGACATTGATTGGGTATTATGGACGACTCATATAAGGGACAATTTTTCTGGGGGACGAACCCTTCTATACTAAGAGGCATGACTGTATAGCCAAGAGAGCTCTGTTGTGGTGTGCCTGCTGTGCCTCTGCATCCGCCAACTCGTTTCTAGCGATTGCACAGTGGCTTGGTATCCACTCAAGCACCACCTGTATGGCCCGTTTCACACAACTATGAATAGGATAGGCACTGCAGTTGTCATTCATTCATATGCACCTCGCTTCACAGGGTACCTTACTACACTCTTAGTCGTGTCCCGGATGGCCCTATTTATATGCGGTTGGCCGTCTCAATGCCGTGATATAAGAGGCCCTGACAGACTTCTTTTCCGTGACAAAACCTCACGCGCTTGCCGCACGCTTATACGCTGCGCCAACGGCGCGGGTCGCGGCTGTAAAGTAGCAGACAAACTGACGCCAGGAATAAAACAAAAAAGGGGGGCAATCGTGAAGCTCCGAGCTATAGGTGTGGCTTGCGGTGCATGTGTGTATTCCTCCTCACACAATGGCCAGCGAGCCACCTTTGCGGTGGCCGACGACACGCACCCTACGACGCGGCGAAAGCTGAAAAACATTTAAAAAAATCTAGCGAGCACATGCGCAGTAGGAGTGGAAAAAAGATCGCGCGCGGCGAGTTGTGATCCGGTGATTCGTCTGTATCACGCACGTGCGAAGTATTTCAGCGCAGAGCAAATTAGGGTCGCGTGCTTGCTTTGACTCTTCCTCAGTGTAGTTCATACGTAGTTCCGAGTGTTCACACTTTCTTTACCACGTTTGCTCCCGCTGACATCAAATGTGTTGTGAGGTCGGTGCAACAGTGGAAACAACTGCGAATGCGATGGGTTTATTAGGGCCACCGGGAACGCAAGCCAAGCAGCGGCGCCATGTCAAGCCGGCTGGTGTTTGTATTGCGGGCATAGCCCGGTTCAACATAAAAGGATAGGTAAATCCCTGGATTTCTTTTTTTTTTTAGAGGTGGGGGGGTGGCGCAGACTGTAAGAATTAGTGTTTGCAGACAACTAGTAGGGGCCACGAAATTATGCCTGTTTCGTCGTCGTAAGAATAACGCGCCAAACCCGTTCGCCGATACCCGGGGTCGTGCTGTAAATCTGACGTGCTTTATAAAGGAGGTTCAGTTTCCCAGTGCGGGGGCAGTTTTGGGATCCAGGCGAAAAATGAAAACGCTTGCACATGTGAGGTACAGTCTTTGTCAAACATTTGGCGGCCACTACGACAATGGCCGGAGCAGGCGCTCGGCCGAGCAGGGGCGCTGTGCTTGCCGCTGTCGGCTGGTTGCGCGGCTAAAGAGAGTGAGAGGAACTTTTTCCTCTCGTAGTATGGCTGCAACGATAACTGCAGCGGGGCCGGTTTCTCAGAGCAGGCGCACTACGCTTCAGCGCACGTAATTTGCGCAGCACTTGTCGCGCCAGACACACTACAAAAGCAAGAGTTCCTTTCACTCTCTTTAGCCTCGCAACCAGCGAACAGCTTAAAGGCCAACTGCACTCAAAATTTTTTTTGTCCAAGTAAGTAGTCTATGCTCTTAAAATCACCATGGCGAAATCCTTAGCTTCGTAATCACAAAGAGCGCTAGGTACCGCCGTTCAAAGTACCTCCGAGCAGACGACGTTTGCACCTGGCGGAGAGTCGCCGTCACAAGTTCCGAGCGGCCTGTGACGGAGGTTGGGGAACCTGTCCCGTGAAGCTCGCGCTTCTCCGGCGACTTGCAGGGCGCTCCGCCGGGCGCAATGATGCGTTCGCCCGGGGTTTCTCTGCTACACCAGCGCGCTGTACCGGCGTCGCCATCAAATGTTTAAACTAACCGCATACGTAGCAATATCCGCCAGTTTTTTCAATGCAAAAAAAATGATTAGAAGCCTAAACCTATTCAGGCGCTTTCGAACGTGTTGGAGTTAGCAAAACTCTTTTTACTTGAAAATAATATTTTTACTCAAAGAAAAAAATAGCGCGAAAGGAGCACTTGCCTTACATTTGTCATTCCTATTGCATTTACCACAGAAAAAAAAAAGATATATTATAAATTACTGACCACTTGCACTTTCGCGTCCAATATTGGCCTCATTTGGGCTGGCCCAACGCCACCTCTATCCTTTAGACATTTCCAAATGTTTTACGACCCAAATAGAGTTCTTGTACACGCGGCTATAAACATTTGTGCGACTTTTGTTCCGCTAGCTAAGTGAACCAAAATCAGCCTTTCCCGTAGTAACAAATACACCCGCACAAATATTGGCCATCGTATTTGGGAAGTGCGAAAACTAAACTGCTCCTCTCCTAAACAATAGATTATATTTTTGTTCGATTCCCAAGTGAAGTATTTACTTTGAGCGTTAGATTTATAATATTTGAAAGTAAAACGTTTTCAACAGTACCTGTCTCTGGTTAAAGTAGAAAACAGCGGTAGATAGGAAATGTTTTCGTGTTTTAGTGCGTCATTTAGCTCTGGAGGCGGGCTTATAGTTTCAGATCTCTTTTATAATTCGATTCTCGATGTGCACACAGGGGAAAAAATACTGGGCCGATATTCACGAAGCTGTTTGTATGTAATGTATAGTAGAAATAGTTATTTATCTCCGCCCGCGTGCGATTTGTTCCCTTCAGAGAGGGCGACGTGATAGCCGAGGGGTCGGCTATAATAAAAGCTGCTTTTCGATATCGTATACGAACAAATAGCTTTGTAAATCGGGGTCCGTTTTTTACTTGCAATGGCGAAAATTGCCATTGCGGCAGTTATTATGATGGAAAAAATTACTGTCGGGTGGTCTACATCATCTCGATTGATAGCAACGGGATGCCGGAATTGCGCCCAACTCCATTATCATGGGCAAACGTTAGTGGAAGTTCTTCTGTGGAAATAAAAAAGCGAAACGCGGCGCTACCACGTGCATTTGAAGGCGGCTCTGAGCGGCCGCCGGCTCTGGCGCGGTGGCTTCCGTTTCCTCACGTACGTCACGTCCGGCCGCCGTTATGGCCGCCTTTTCTATTCAGTTTCGGTTCCGAAAACGCGAATGTCGCGAGCCGTTTTCGTCGCGCGCGTTGATGTTTGAAGCGCAATATTTTGCATTTCGCACCCTTTTTGTATGAACTGTTAGGTGACATTATTTTTACGTTGTCGAAAATTTGAGTGCAGTTGGCCTTTAAGCGCACCGCCCCTGCCCGGCCGCGCGCCTGCTCTGGTCACGGTCGCCGTGGCCCACAAAATTTTGACAAAGACTGTACTTCCGTTGCTGTAATAAGTACCATGGTGCCGTAAAGAAATTGCATTTTTACATGCTTTTCATTGTCCAGGTCAAGGCACATAAAACCCAGTTTGAATTTTGTATTTTTTAATATTCCATGGCTACTGCCTGTCATTCTCGGTAGGGGTAGCGAGAAGTTAGGTAAGGGTTTTTCGTAACTAGGTTTTCACGTCGCCGTTTCGGCTAGCGACTTTTCTGGCACGTTGAGTGGTCTGTATTCTGTGGCAATTTGTAAACTTTGTTACGATGCGTTTAGGTGGTAAAGTTTTCCCATGAAGCAAAATTCATGAGTAACACCAGCCCCATCTTGTTGTGTTCGCCACGGCTGTCGTCTGTCTGGAGTGTCAACTCGCGGCTTGCAGAAACATGATAGCACTGGCAGCGCCAACGCGGCGCGTCACCGGAGCGGAGGTCGCTGGAAGCGGTGGCTTCTAATGTTGCTCCAGATGCACTGGCTGTATCTCGGTGCGCACAGTTTACCTATGCTTTAGCAAAAAATATTGCTAGCACTTTTGTTTTATCTTTAATAAAATGTTTTGCGCCATACTATTGGTGCAAATTGTCTCATAAAAAGAAACTAAGGCACATTACCCTCCGCATGTAACAGCGAACAGAGTTTCTTTACGATGTCCAATTGACGTGTTGGCGTCAAATAAAATTACGGCAACGTTTTCTCGCACGCCTTTGCACTGGAAAACCACTCGGCCTTCCTATGTATACGAAGAAAATGTCCTTTTGGAGAGGTCGTTAATCTACAAGCAGTAAGAAAGAAATAATTGCCTAAATTACAGCGGTGCACTTGCCTCAGATATCATATTTTCACATATCTGCTAACGCGTTGGTCATACTTCTGCTGCGCCCCTTCAGGCTGTACTGTTATACCGCCGATAAATAACACCACCATTCTGTACAAGGGCACTTTTTCACCTGACGTTTCTTTTCTTCACACAGTGCCAACACAACAGATTGCTACCCGTGACTCAACGTTTTTGAATTGTTACAACGCTGTTTCCATTTCAGTGCGACAAAATTCCAGAAGCAGCACCTCGCCTGCCAAAGATTCCTTGCGGCGATTCTACAAATGCCATCTACATCATCCGAAGTGGTATACCTGGACCATAATAAGAACGGAGAATGTACTTTTGGTAGCAGCAGTGGCGGGCAGCCATCACCCCGGCTCCAGCAAGAACGTTTGTTTTCGTAATGTAAACCTGTGCGTCGAAAATTATAATGACTCACCCGGAGCACATGAAGCAACCAGGACCCATGAAGAACTAGTTTTGCCAAGGAGCCCCAGGAGTTCATCAACCCAGCGACATAAACAACTTGAAGCGGTTACGGTACCAGACTGGCTTCGATCGAAAATTGAGCTTTCGAGCTACGCATCGTAACTTAAGAACACCTGAAATACGTAAAAAACCGCATCGAACTCGACCAGGAATTCCACCAAAACGGGAAAAACATACCGATAGCTTTTTTCTTGATTTTTTTTTGCCCCCGGGCGCAGCAGTCTTGAAAACCAGAGTTGCCAGCACAGGTTTGCGCTTTCGCTAGGTCTGGTGGAGCTTGTGCTTTTACGTTTCCTGCGTGTTACCCGCATTCCTGGTGTCTGCGACGAAAAAGTTTCCCGGCACAGAGGCGGAGTTTTCGATTTCTGAGCCGGTCAACTCCACGAGGTGGCTAAAAGTGCAGGGTGTGTGTGTGTGCCTGACATCTCGACACTTCCGTGTTACAACAGGCCTGTGCACTGGGTCCAGGAATTCAGGACCACTGCTGACTTGACTGCGTATTGTCGCGGAACACAGTCATCGTGTGGAAGGAATCAGCGCCGGGAGACTGGTTCAACGCTGTGAAGCTGCCACCCGCACTGGTGACCGGACTCGATTGTCGCACGGGCCAGCACGGTCAACGAGCTCATCGGACTGCGATCAGTGCAGCGTGATCGGAAGCTGGCAACGTGCAACTGCGGCGTCTCCACATCGCTGGGGCCTAGTTGAACAGCCTGCACCGCCCACAATTTCACTTGGCCGTGGCAACGGCATTTTGCGGACATCGTCTAAGTGTTCTCCCGCCACATCGTCGGCGCTACGCAATCCGGCAGCGGTGCACAAACCGACCACATCGTAAACCCTTGACTCTGCTTTTGCAGGTCAGAAATAGCATAAGTGATTTAATTTAGCTGTTGTTGTGGACTGCTGCCGAACAAAGCGTAAATTGTTTTTCCGGTGATGGGGAAATATAGGTGCAAGGGTGCTTGAAAGGATGCTAACAAGGATACTGGCAAGGATGCTGAAAAGGAGGTGACAGATGTAAAAGAATTGCGGGAGCTGCTAAAGATGTTTGAGGATTTTAAGAAGGATTTTCGCGCTGAGATGCGTAAACATAAAGATGGTATATCTTTCTGCACTGATATTTGCAATGACGTAAAGGACACTGCCACAGATATAAAGAACCTGAGGCTGTAAATGCAAGAGCTGCTCAGGTAGAACATAGAGCAGAGAGAGGAGAACATCAGGCTATCCGAATGATGTGATGAACTGGAGGAATATCAGCGCCTGAACAATCTCGAGGTAAAGGGCGCGCCCGCGGAAAGTGACCCCGTGACCGTCCTGCAGAAAATAGGAGAGGCAGTGGGCGAGAGCATAGACGCTACTGACATCGATATATGTCATTGGGTTAGCACCCCAAATCGAGGCGTGAAAAACAGAGTTGTGCGTTTTGTTCGACGGAGCAAGCGCAATGACGTGCAGAGAAAGTGCAGAAAAAAGAGATTGGACTTCTCTATCCTTAGATGCGCGCAAAAAACGCCCATCTTTGTGAACGAACATCTGACCCTAAAAAACAAAGCTTTGCTCTCGGCTGCCATTCAGAAAAAGAAAGAAGTAGGGTGGAAATTTGCATGGACAACTAATGGAAAGGTGCTGGTGCGAAAGGACGAAGACGCGTCTGTGATTCACATAGCTCATGAAGGGAACCTGGCCCAAATCCGCCACTAAATTTATCGCATGAAAATAACAATTGCTGCTAGATTTCGCTCTGATGGACTTGAATGACTCTTGCAAGTATTACACTGTCTCGGCATTCAACTCTAAAATATCATCGAGAAAGAAGTCGTTCTGTATACTACATGTAAACTGTAGGAGTATAAGAAAAAAGGTGATCATATCACCATTTTCTTGCAGTCAGTACTAATAGATTTTAATGTAATAGCTTTCTCTGAAACCTGGATTAGGGATAAAGCCGATGCACCTTATTTTCCGGGCTACCGTTTCGAACTTCTCTGTCGACAAAAAAAGAAAGGTGGAGGACTGGCTATTTATTTTAAAGATAGTCTAAACTATGAATCAGTAGAAATTTTACTCTTATCACTGCAGACATTGAAATCTTGACGATGCGTTTTGGAAAGACCACAATCATTCTGGTGTACGGACCACCGCAAGGACATAAAACCAAGTTTCTACAGTTTTTATAAAAAACGCTAGCATCGGCCACTTTCTGCAACGCTCCCTACATGATTATTGGCGACATAAATATCGATATGAAGTCGGGTGACCCGTACAGCCAAGACTTTCGGACAGTTCTATCACCTTATGGGTTTACAAATCATATTACTTTACCTACTAGGCTTTCCAATCAAAGTGCCACTCTCGTTGATATTTGTGCAACAAATATAAGCTCGGATAGCGTTACAAGCGGAATTTCGTATGAGTTAAGTGACCACCTTCCGGTATTCTGTGTTCTTCCGACAGCAGCTAATCAAATTGAAGTCCGAACTCGGACCCGCCTTGGACGCAAAAAGAATACCGATGCCCAGGAACACTTTTATAGATTAGTAGAAGCGCATGACTGGAGCTGCGTCTATAACCAAACCGATCCTGGTGATGCATATGATAAGTTTTTCGGTTTCTTGCGTACACGCTACACTGCAGCTTTCCCTTTACAGAGGCTCTCCCACCGGACCTTTAAAAGTTACCGAAAGTCATGAATAACCACTGGTCTTTACGAGGGAATTCAATGTAAAAATAAGGTATTTCATGACTTTGTACGTTCACGAGAACCTGCAGCATTTTTGAAGTACAAAAAATACAGAAATACGCTGACGTGGGACCTTAAAAAGGCAAAGAAAGATTATTGCCAAAAGACATTTGAAAGGATCTACGATAACCAACGCAAAATCTGGAAGGTAGTGACTTGCAAAAGTACAAGTAGTGGATGTATCGAAGAATTAACAGTAAACGATGAAGCTCTTGCAGGAAAGACATTAGCCGATGCTTTCAACGCCCACTTTATAAATGCGGGCTCGTACGAAAAGACCCAGCATTAGCGCAGACAACGCGTTAACAGATGGCTCCGGTGTGCCGGAGTCCATCTTTGTGCGACCAACAGACGAAGCTGAGGCTGGAATTTAATTCACAAGCTTAAAACCAATGTAACATCTGGCATAGATGAAATAGGACCCGCAGAGTTAAAACTGATATCACCATTGATATGCGAAGTTTTATCCTTCATTATTAACCTCACCTTGACCACAGGCATTTTTTCCAGACAGTTAAAACTGGCCAAAATCACTGCTATATTCAAAGGTGGTGAACGTAACAACCTGTCCAACTATCCTCCTATATCGGTGCTTCCAACTGTATCTAAAATTTTGAAGGCGTAATCCATGAGCGAATTACTTCTTTTTTCGACAAGCATCAAATAATAGCAACCAACCAATACGGCTTCCAAAGCATAGGTCAACTGAGCAAGCTCTGACATATATCAAGGAAAAGATAATTGTAAATATGGAAAACAGAAAATACACACTCGGTCTTTTCTTAGATATTCAAAAGATTCAATACATTTTGACTTGCTGTTGAAAAAATTATCTAGCTGTGGAATTCGTGGGATCGCACTACAAATTCGGGAAAACTACTTGCATGATCGATATCAAATAGTTGGCATCAATGACATATCATCTGCGGAAATGAAATTGAAACGAGGTGTCGCACAAGGATCCCTACTTGGCCCGTTATTATTTCTTGTGTACATAAATGATATTGTTAAAATACCAGCTTCTTCTGATATTATTATGTATGCAGATGACACGAATATTTTTTTCTCATCAAACAGTTTAGGATTTCTGGAATCTATTCTAAACGAATATCTGGTGCATCTTTCAACTGGTTGCAACAAAACAAGCTGCGAATAAATGCCAAAAAGGAAACCTATATAATTTTCCGACCATTCAATGAGCCCTTAAACGAAGATAAAAATCTCCAATGCGAAAGTCATATTATTGCACGGTTACGTGAGCAAAAGTTCCTTGGTGTTTGGTTCCAAGAACAGTTAAACTGGTCAGGACACGAAAATCATTTAGTTACGGCTCTGGCACGAACAGTTGGATGCCTTTATAAAATATCACATTCAGTACCGCTATGGCTAAAAAGAAACATGTATTATTTTCTATTTTATTCAAAACTAACGCACTGAATCTTGGTGTGGGGAACAACCTCACGAAATAATTACAATAAGATTGTTGTCCTCCAAAAAAGTTATTACGGTGTTTGGAAACTTTTCAAGGGAAATTCCAATACCTGCCAACTTCACCTTTCTTTTCAAAAGACTCAATACTTAGAGCAGACCAGCTGTATTACTTTACACTTCTGCAGATGGTACACAAAAACAAGTTACACGTAGATGGTGACTCAGAAAACCGTCATTACTGTGTACGGCGTCCAATAAGACGTACACCTAAAACTAGGACTTATTACGGCCCACTATCAGCCACTTCTCAAGTACCGCATGTCTTGAACATCCTAGCGGATAATTTAAAATTTAGCACTAGTGCAACCGTATTTAAGACTGAAACCAAGGTGATGTTTGTAGAAAAGAAAGTAAGATATGACAGTCACTAGGCGTGTCTCACTCTAAGGAATTTAAACTGTATAGTGTGAAGACGTGATTTTTTCATAGACATTAGGAACAATCAGTAAGGAAATATGTCGTGTTGTATTGTATCTGCTGGTATAAGGTATTGAAGAAAAAAAGTTTTGTGTATATTGTATAACGTGGGATTCTCATTATTGGAAATGTACGATTTTTTGTATTTTTCTTAATTTACTTATTTTTTCTCTCTGTATTGCTGGATCTTCTTGTTAAGCACGCATATTTTATTTGAACATGTCCTCTACTGTGAACTCCTCTCTTGTGAACTCCAGAGGGTCAGGAGCCCTCGTCTCGCACTCAATGCCTTTAGCTCATCACCCTTCAGCAGGAATTGTAACGACGTCTTGTGAAAAGTAAAGCCTTCTTCTTCTTCTTCTTTATTTGTTTCTTTCTTTACATTAAGGACATGAGATACCCGTCATCTTTAGGCCAAACGTTGGGCGTTATACAGTCAGTAGCCTGCAAAAAAGGCGAGTTTCCTCTATGTTTTGTAAGCAGCTGGCTGCTAAAAATGCTATGAATGACAACAATAACTTTATCTTGACAGGTCATTATTTGCTCTTCTACCACAAAAAGATTGTCGTTTTTATATTCCATAAGGGCAATCTGCTAACAATTATATTTCCTATTTTAGTATAAGTCTTTTGTGTTCACATTTGTATTTTGGATATCAAATAAAAAGAAAACATCGTCCCTTCGACATGGTGTCATTTAGGTAATTTTCATCTGACACTTGTGCATGCTCATGGATTCGAGAATGAAAAAAATACTTAACATTTACATACACAACCCAGTTCTCTGTTCGTGTCCCAAGCTTGTATGAGTAGACTATCACTTCAAGATCTGGATAGGTTTAAGGAATGCAGATACTTGCTTTACATCTTTGCTTGCCACATGGCATTATGAATATAGGAAGTTCTTTTTATTTCGTGGTATGTACATTGAGGCCTGATAAATCAGGTGGCAAAAAACTGGGATTATAAAGGTAAAACCTCATTGCATGGAAACTGAGGTATGAAGATGTTCTTTATTTGTGGCATTGTTTTATATGGTCTAAACTTCCGATGCACAAGGGTGCGTTCATGCCCAAGTGCTGTAGTTGTGGTGAACTGCCTTGAAAATGTTGAAAATGCTGAACCGTGACCTTGCGCTTCCGCGTACAATAATATAAATCGTTAATAATGGAAGCGCGAATGAAACGAGGCCACTTAAAAAAATGCATAAATTCAGAGCATTGTCTATTAATGCGCAGCATTCTTATCCCGCTTCTCTTGAGTGTGAGTCTCTTAGAGCCAACTTTTTTAGTTTTTCTAAGTCCTGTCCGTCCAATTATCTCAATTTACCCTATTCTAACGATCACCGGTGTTACTTGCGCAAAATTGGGATTTTTTGTAAATGAAGGGCGTTACAAGGCTTAGTATTTTCCGTATTTTTTATATTTTTTTTTGTTCTTTAGTTCTGCAAAATTATGTTCGACCAATTACCTCCATCTACGCTATGATACCGATTACAAGTGGAATTTCGGCAAAATCTGTATTTTTGTGGAAATCAGGGCGTTTTCCCCATTTTCCGTTATTTTTTTATACTTTTCTTAATTTTTAGTTTCTCATAGTTTCGTGTGACCAATGATCTTCATTTGCGATATTATAACGATTAAAGGTGGAACTTCTGAAAAACCTGCATTTTTCTAGAAATGCAGGGCGTTACAAGTAACACGGCCAAGCGCTCATCCAGTCTGCGCGAGAAAATGCTAAGATATTCTTTGTGTGTTCGCGATCCATAAAAAAAACGCAGTATCTAGACGGCCGTCCGATGGCTCTTTACCTGGACGTCAACGCAGCAATTCTCAGTCGTCACGACACAATGTTATGTAGAAGTAAGTGATTTAATATTGATTCATTACATTACCAGGTGCGTAATTTACAACCGCCCCCCTATCCAAAAACCAAAGCTGAAGGCATGTAAACGCACCATCAGAAGAGCTACGACGAGCAGAAAAAATTCAGTACACAATTTCTTGCTTGGTATACTTGCCACTCGTGATGAGACAGCTCTTATTTTCAATACGACAGTGCGGCTTACTTGTTAGTTATTTGCAAACATTATCATAGAGGGCACTTTCTGCCAGTGTCCAAGAATACTTTTCGTAACAAAGCAGAAGAACTGTTATCAATTCTGTTTGCATCGATGGAATAAATCCCCGCCAGGTGCGTCATGCTGTTTGAACGGGCACACAGCGTGACAAAAGGTTTCGGCTCGTACCAATGTACTTATATTCCCGCCAACCGTAGTATTATGCCTCTTTGGTAGAGCGATTGAGAAACGGTGGTTTAAATAAAACCACTCGCCGCCGAATGTGTTATTTAAAACTCCTGCTTGACGCGCAGTGACAGAATATTTATAAGCCCATGTTTGAACTCCCCAGCAGCCTGTGGGTCGTGGCGCAGTGGTTATGATATCCGCCTCTTGATGTGTTGTAGCAGACCCAGGTTCAATTCTCCGTAGGGTTGCATATATATGCTTATGTGTACTTTGTGTGTCTTGCATTATGTACCATGTGTTAGAGCATTCGTCACGGGGTGCTGGCGTTGGCCTCGCAATGCGAGCAAAAAAAACGGATGAAATCAATTTTGGCCGAGTGGCTTCTTTTTCTCTTTTTTGGTGAAAAGCAAGAAGGCCGCTAATTCGAGGGGCCGTAAGATTGCGGTAAGCGGGAATAGATTAGCATCATGGGCCGCGTAGAGAAATTACGGCCAGCGGCCAGCCGAAGACACGGCGCGGGGTTTCGGTGGCCATCTGGTTAGGCGGCCCTCAAGAGGGCCGCTTAAACGCCGGGCAGCGTGTTTGGTGGGCCGCGTCTTTTACGGGCCGCGGGCGCTCGAAGCCGCCTGAACCGCCGCTTTATAAGCGGCTTTACATTGACGCAGCAGTCAGCGTGCATGTGGGTCGGATAACCAGGAATGGACTAAGAGTGTAGCTGCAGTGGTGGTTTAGAGTCACAAAAATAGCCCACAGCTGCGGCCTTTCACGAGAAATAGGGCGGAACGATTATCGCAAACCGAGCAGTTCTGCTGCGGTAGACGACCTCTTGTGAGCCATATTGAAACGCTGCATGGATTCCTTTCCAGGTACGACCAACGCCAGCGCAGACGAAGACGCCGTGACCAAACCGTCACCAAGGACATGCGACGCCTCCATGACGTTTCATTGATGTAAATTAGTGAAAGCCTTCTTCAGATCAAAAACGAAATTTTGGATTTTTTACGGATTGCAGGAATCGATAACTACACCTTTAGGTGAGGTACAACCCAAACAAGGACGTCTAAAATTTTGGTGACTGCGGATCTGTAAGGCTGTTGTTGCACCGAGGTACTTCTGAAGTAGCTTCAGCTCGGCCGGTCCATGAGAACACTGGACAGTGGATGACACTGACGTCTTGTCACACGTGGGAGGTGCACATGACGAGTTTCTTGCATGAGGTAGACTCCAACTTGGCAGGCTCGAGCTGATGCGGTCATTCCACGTGTTGATGTGCATCGAGGTAACCGCAGACAGACTCGTATGGTTTCTTCCTGTGCGCTTTGAAACCCTCGTAGCCATCACCGATCACCGAAGGTTACAAAGGAACCTTCGAAGATTTAATAAGAGTGTAAACCAAGAGCGACATCTTCGGCGTATCGAGGGGAGGTGGCCCAAGTGGACGCGCATGCCAATAAGTGGTTTCTGTAGGTTGTCACTGCAACCATGGCGGGGTTGTGAGGGGATGCACATTGCAGGATGGGGTATGCAAGCAGAAAGTGAGGTGGAAGGGTTCAGAGGACAACAGAAAAAGGCCACGACAGGCTTCCCCTGGGCCTGCTTTGGCTCAGCCACCAGCTTCACGTTTTCGCCGGTTACGACAAAGCTGCTCACAGCCGACGAGTGCGGCTGTGTGCTTTGCAGTTCGACCCAAAAACATGTGGGTTCAGCATGAGCCACATGTGCTCCCGTGTGGCGTATTGCCAGGAAACGAATACCTTCACGTTTAGTCGACCGTGTGGAGCTGGGGATCATTGTGGTGCCACCTACAAAACACCTTGCCCCTTAAGCTACCCCTACGAGGGGCCGAGTGGTTCCCACGAAGTGGTCAGCTCGGTCGGGGAAAAATGTGGCTGTAGCACCGGCTTTCTTTTCCCGCCTACGTGCTGTCAGCCATATTGTCATTGAGAGGGCAACATGCTTTCTCAAAAAAAGCACGGGAAGTAGTCGTATTAGATCGGTAGTTGGCACATCAGCTGTGTATCGACGATTTTCCGTTGCACGAGATTTATTGATTGATTGATTACCCGCCGCGGTGGCTCAGTGGCTAAGGCGTTGCGCTGCTGAGCACAAGGTCGCGGGTTCGATTCCCGGCCGCGGCGGCCGCTTTTCTGAAGGAGGCGAAAAGCAAAACCTCCCGTGTGTACGAGATTTCGGCGCACGATAAAGATCCCCAGGTGGACAAAATTATTCCGGAGCCCTCCACTACGGCGCGCCTCATCGCGTGCGTTGCGTCGGTGCGTTAAACCCCACAATCAATCAATCAATCAATCGATTGTGGGGTTTAACGCGCCGACGCAACGCAGGCGATGAGGCGCGGCGTAGTGGAGGGCTCCGGATTAATTTTGACCACTTGGGGATCTTTATTGTGCGCCGAAATCTCGTACACACGGGCGTTTTTGCTTTTCGCCTCCATCAGGAAAGCGGCCGCCGCGGCCGGGAATTGATCCCGCGACCTCGTGCTCAGTAGCGCAACGCCTTACCACTGAGCCACCGCGGCGGGTTGCACGAGATATCTGCGCGCACCACAGCTTCGTTTGGTCTTTCATTCAACTGCGCAGCACTTTTGTCCCTGTATACACACAGCACGCGCGGTCCACACGGAGCACATTTGGCACAAAAAAGACGCGGTGGTCACCGCCGAGCTGCGTTCGCCGTTGCCTGCTGCAAATTTGTATCCCTGTGGGCTGCACCTTGCGAGGCTAAAATACATTTTTTCTCCAAAATGGTCCACTTGAGGAAAGCGTGAGTACACGAAGAAATCGCCGTGGGTAGACGGTCCTGCCGTTCGTTTTTCGCAACTCTCCATTCTGTACGTGTATCGCGGCTAGGAAAACGACTGACTACCATCTGCAAAAGAACGAAACCTGCTGAAAGCACCGGTCGTTCCGACAAGGTGCAGTTTACAATCCGCTTGAAAACTGCCGCAACCACAAGTAGTACACAATGCCCCATTTAGACTGGAAGTATACAGGTTCACAAGCCGTTTGCTATATTTGTAGTCAAAGTTTGACCAGATGACGCTTTTACTTGCAGGTAATGCTTGGTGGGCTATGCGTTTGACGGAGGGGCTCCGAACAGACCGTAAAGGAATTAGGGGTCGGTCAACGACTTGATGCAGATATGAGTTTCGAAAATTGGAGGGGGGGGGGGGGATGGACTCAACTAGCACTCGAAAGACATGGCTGGAGATCTTTAGGGGAGCCTCTGTCCTGCAGCGGAATCAACAAGGCTGATGATGATGATTATGATCATGATAATGAATTAACGTTTCTTTAGTATGACAAATTTTTATATTCTTATCCTGAGATAGCGGTTACTTCTTGACTCCTAATTGTCGTTTCTGTGGTATCACAACTATTTATGTGTTAGTACTGAGACGGTGGTAAATTTGAGGGTAGTGGTAGCGCAACAAACAGGACGAAGCGGAGGCGAGACAAACACAAAAACGGCTCAAGATTCAACTCTTCTGAAGTAATACTTTGCTGCTTGCGCTTTTGTTGCTAGTAGCGGGATTGGGCGGTCTGTAACTACAAAAAGCGGGGACAGTTTTGGCAGGCTAAACGGCATGGAGTAACATACATTATTCACTTATCAGTGATTTCGGTGCGGAATCCGCGCCACAGTTGTTTCAAAGATCCCAATCCGGCTACTACCCGGTGAAGTAACGCTTTGCTTATAGGAACAACGTGAATACCCCATATAGACCATTATTGCGCAAGGAAATCGCGGCAGTAGTGTATTATTTTGTTTTCTGCTTGCATCAGACCAATCTAAAAATCGCTGGCCCTCAGCAGATATAATCGAGCCTCCCTAAGAACCTCGTCGATAGTTGCACTGCAACGGTAATGAAAGAAGTCCCACGACTGACATTCAAGCTGAATGCTTACTCTGTGTTTGACCCTGTGTGCTCGAAGACCACCGTAAAACTGCCATTATCTAAGAAATATCCGGGTGTAACTGCCCTTGCGTCATGTGGTGTGTCCTTGATTCTCCAACCGTTCTGAAAAAAAGAAGACAAGAAAAGCTAAATATGAGCAACGGATATGTCTAAAAAATGTAGGTGAAGTGTCTCTCGCAAGAGTATAAAAATGTTAAGGCAGCCCTGTATGTTTTTATTGGTTTGTTTTGATGACAATTGTGGGGGACGACCTAATCCATTTCTTTTAATTATGGGCTCACAAACATCTCAGCGGGAAGAATTTTTAGGATCTCTCAATAAAACAATGCACTGAGACAGCATAATTTTCGAAAGCCGGAATGTGCAAGCATGCGGTGACACGGCGTCCGTAGCACAACAGTTTTGACGCGACAGTAAACAGTACTGAGTGTCAGCGTTGAGCCCTCGCGAACTTAAATCTTCGACTCTCACCAGCCACGGGGGTGAAAGAATTGGTATTGCTTTTGTAAACCTGTATGGGCATCGTTGAGAGGGGTGTAAATTTTAAAAAGGGGGCGAACGCGCCGACCACGAATATTTGAGGCTACTTTGTTTAAAATACACAAGAAACCTTAATACTTCGGCTACAATACGTGCCAGCGAAACTTCTCGACCTCAGACAGCGCGTGTTAAACCCAAACGGCGGAACCAACCAGGAATAAAAGGAATACGGTACTCCGTTCACGGATGCTGCCACTGATTAGTATCACGATGCTGACGTTCCGGGGCCCAATTTGCGTGCAGCTCCGGTCTTTTTGCAGCACACGATTGTGTCATTGACCAAACATTGATCCGCATGGGGTTGCCATGTAGAAGCCATGCATCACGAATGCACCAGATCGATCACTTGCAGGTGACGCCACTAAGCGTGTGGCGGTACCAGTCTGAAAAAAACGCGAGGCGGCCAAACCTGAAAACTGGGTGCGCAGCACAGTCGTGGAGTGAGTGATGCGCGAAACAAATACAAAATCACGGCTGCCGTGTAGCTCGTCGTGGTATCTCGCGCATAAAATGGCAGCATGAATAGTACGACTGTCTCAGGCAGCAGACGAAACAGCAAGCCGGTATTATAGCCAGTGGTGGCGGCAAATTTACACATTTCAGGGGATTCTTTTTTCTCAGACAACTGTATTTGTTCTTCACCAATCTCTTGTGTTCTTGATCGATCTCTTGACCGATACGCCTTGTGTTTACGCGTAGCTGTTTTCTTTCTTCAAGAACACATCATTCTCTCCATCTGTTAGGGTCCCATCTGTCTTCGTCAATTGTATGACTGAGAGGGGACGCTAGAAACGGCGTGCTTCTGCGTCGGCTCCTGCTTCAACAGCCCCGTGCCCCTATTACACGAAGGGGACCCGCTCTTTTGTTGTGCCACTTTTTGCACCAAGCGATCGGCTTCAATTCTTTACCCATATTTCTGGTTCATAGGACCCCGACTCTGATTTCCGTCACTTTACAACAAGTCTTTAGGTCAAACAGCTGGCCGGGCTTCCCCAGCGCCGCTACACCTAGCTGGGCCGCTGCCCCGTAACAGAAACCGCCTCGCCTAATTGAGCTTACGGGATGGTAACGGTGCCTCAGGTGATGTCGAAATCTCCAACAAGGCCGCGCACTTTCGCACCAGCCAGACGCTCGACCGCCCCTCAGGGGTCGACCCCTCTTAGGCTGCCATCTGCCCCGCAGGACGTTTTATTCAAGTGTCAGCGCACCTACAAACCAGTTCCCGAAACCCATGTCCTTCTAAGGCTCCCAGAAATACCTCTTTGCTCTGATCACCTGGT
The DNA here is from genome assembly GCA_013339765.2 of Haemaphysalis longicornis. Taxonomy (NCBI): domain Eukaryota; kingdom Metazoa; phylum Arthropoda; class Arachnida; order Ixodida; family Ixodidae; genus Haemaphysalis; species Haemaphysalis longicornis. Next base: position 134,936,488 of record CM023449.1, on the reverse strand, counting down.
GATCGCCTTATGGCAAAACGCACCGGCAAGCACCTGTATCAACCTCACTGACATGTCTGTGTAATGTGTCCGAACTCTAGACCCAACCTTCCTATTTCGGTACCCCTGTTTCGTTATGGGGAGAGACCTTCTCTTTTTTCATTTGCTAAGCCTTCCGTATTATGGAGGTTCAGATTCTTTAGGCCAGAAGCTTGCTGCTGTCACTAAAAGCCCTTCTGATATCTGCGATTGTGCCTCTCGTTGCGGTACGATGACGACGACGACAACCGCTGAGAAATGTTCGCAAACTGCATCTTAATGCTGAATATGCATAAAGAATACTTACATGACTGAACAATGGACGCAACAAGCATGTCCTGCCAAAAAATGTCTCTACTCGCTTTGTTGAGCACTATGGCACACCCGTCAGTGACGGGCCCTGTCTCAACGACGACTCAAGTGGCGGAGCCTTCCTAGCGATAGCGAGCGAATCGGCAGAGCGGTCACTGCACCGCACCAGTGACCAAACGAAGATCCACCCACCAAGAGGCACGGCGTTTGGTTGCTTTAGGGAATTGTAAATGACTACAGCTACTGAATACCTGCCAGTTGGCACCAGTATTGGTGCATGGGCGGCATTGTCATCTACGTCCGTGCGCTGGGGCGGAACTTCTCCAGTCAGTTTGGTGGGTTCAAAAACCCACTCTATCGGCAGAGAAAAATATACCACGGAAACAAAGGTGACACAGTGCAAAATAAACCACTATACAAGAAATGCAACGCATGCATCAGGGGAGGCTAACCCCCGGGGCACCTTCGAGCGCGATATCGCCGATCGATTACACGGGTCGTTGACAAGCGATCACTCGAATTGGGCCTCGTTCCTATCGCGACGGCCACCTCTCCGCGTCGTCACCTCAGAAACAGCGCGGGAGCGACGAGCAGTGCGAGGATTGGCATTTCTACCGGTTTTACACAATTGGACCTCTTTCACGCCAAAAGAGCGCTGGAAAATGCGAGAATCACGATGCGTTGTTCTTTCGAGCCCGATTGCCAAAGACGCCGTCGTCGACTATGGCTAATCACGGGAAGGACTTTGATGATAGATGAGAAGCTTCCTTTGCACGCCCATCGCGCTGTGTTTTTTCAAGTCAATGCGCATAGTGGTGTCGCGGAGTGTTCTGTTAACTATGTTTCCTATACGTTTCCCATAACACACTGTCTGGCGGTCTGGCAGCGGCCACTGATTCGCAACCAGGACCATTTGGAGTGGGGCCCTGCGCCCCCACGGCGTCCCTCAGAAGTGGTGACTTTGACGAGAGCGAGCCACGAAAAATAATGTCGGCGCCGGCAAGTGCGTGCTCAGGTAAGGTTCGTCCAAAAGGACCGTTACCTCTCCGGGAGTTCTAAAGTTCTCAAAACGGCAACAATCGCACACAGTCGCTCTACACTACAACCTGTAGTGAAGGCGGCAGCAATGCAAAACCTGCTCGCCCTTGACAAGAAAAAGGCGGCAGCCTAAAGTGTTTCGTACGACCACCATCACCGTTGTTTACGCGCGCGTTCAATTGTTACGTCGCGGCAGCGGCTATCCGCGATGCTCTGCATGGAGCGCGGACAGCTGCTGCCGTAGAGAAGCTGTTGCAGCGCGTTGTTTAGCGATGCTACACAACGCGCTGCTGCAGTCTTATCGACTCCCACTTTCCTGGAACACGTATTCAGTGCAGGCTGGTACCTGCAAATATCTAATACACCAGTACTCGGCCTGTATCGACTACACAATTGCTTTTCATGTCACGCAATGCAGTTCATGGAATGTCGCCAGTCTCGATCGCCATCTCACCATGCACGTAACGAGTCACGATATGCGGTAACACCTTATGGTGCGCTTATAAATCAGTCGTCTTTTCTGTGACCATGCCAAAATGGCATCACAATTCCTAGGCGGCGCTAGCCTTAAGTTGTTACACAGGCGATAGCGTCATTGGGCTCATTTTTCTATTTCCTTGTGGCTCCGAGCATAGAGTTTCTTACTTATACACATGGCAGGAATCTGACGCTATGGCGCTCTCTCATCATTGTCTCTTTTATGCCTCACGCTCGCCTTAGTTTCGACATTGGCTTGGATTGCAATGTTTTAGTGGCCGTATATTCGAACACAGTGCCACAAAAACGCGAAGAATGGTGTGCTGTGCTATTATGTAAACGGAAAAGGAAACAGACTGGAAAGGTGAGAAAAAAGAAATAAAGCGTCTTTTTGCCGGAACGGTTGTGCCTAATATTCGACAGACAAAGCTATTTGTAAAAACGATGTTATTTTTCGTTTGCCCGGGGGAGGGGGGGGGGGCGGGAGCAATTCCCTAGACACCTATCTTATTCATTTTACCTTTATTTTAAATAATGAGTTGTTTGAAGACCTTACCAAAAGTTGTTGCTGAGCGAGTTGGTTCATACTTGAAGAAAAAAATTAGCAGTGGCTAAGCTCGGCTATGCCAGGATATACGTAGCGTGGGCTAAGGTTCAGCTGGTTATTCTTAGGTTTCCTCGTTGTCTGGGAGAAACTAATTATCATGCTTACTGCTGCTAAAACGATTTATAATTCAGTCTAATCCAATCCAATCCAAGCCAGTCCGTTCCTGTCGCAGCTCATCGCGTATGCGCAGCACGGCTCACCAGGAGCCACCAAAACGGCTATCAAGCCGCTCCGGCGCAGCGTCAGACTTAGCTACTGCGCAACAGAGGCGCAAGCTAGGCACGCGCCGGCGCTAGTGCACCTGCCGCGGCTATGACGTCACTCCTCTGGAATGGGAAGACCGGCGAATGTGCAAACCCAATACTCTACATACCCGTACTCCAATTGCATTGGATTTCACTCCAATATAATCCAATGTAATCCAAGCCAAGCCAAGCTAAGCCAATCCAATATAATCCGATCCGATCCGATCTAATCCCAACCTATCCACTGCTCCTCGCGCTTCCGCAGAACGGCCCTTGACGGCACACGTGAAACTGCTCAACCTCGGCCAGTGTATCTTAGGCAAAGGTCGGCAAAACAGAAAGAACTCACTCAAACTCAATCACAATTTTTTTCATTCACGCTGTACTCAATCAAACTCAGACTCAAAAAGCTCGTCTGTTCACAAAATCACTCGTACTCAGTCATCATATACTCATTTGTAATCCTACTCACTTGTACTCAAACTCATTTGTCCTCAGGAGTATTCGTACTCGATCTGTACTCATGAGTACTGAATCTGTACTCATGAGTGCTCACTCTGTACTCATGAGTACTCCATCTGTACTCATGAGTACTACTCATTCTACACTCACGAGTACTACTCCTTCTGCACTCATGAGTACTACCAGAGTCCTTCAATGCTTTACTGGTCACGAAACGTCGGCGCTCGTTTCATATAGGGACCGCGGGCGCCACTACAGGCGCCACCGCCGAACGAAGGGCATAGAGCCGCCGCGCGTGCGGCATATTGCCCAGTTCTTGGCGTGCTAACGCTCGCTGCTTTTGGTGTCTACCCGCTGATTAGGTATGGTTTTTTTCGTAGTAGTTAGCGATGCATAGTCCAGTCATTGTGTATATCACCTGCCTTCAATGGGGTTTTATTTTCCAAGTAAATTACCGTAGACTTCGGCCGCGAACGGTAACAGCTTCTGCGTCCTCTGGCACAAATGCTGCGCCGTCGTGTTTACGGATTTTTAAACCTCTATTGCTTCTTTTCTTAAAGGGAAGCTGAAGCGCTTTCCGAAAAATTTGAGTTAGATTAACAGTTATATAGTTTCTTGCGCGTTGATTCCGAATATCACATTGAAATTTATCGTACATAAGTCCAAGTGGAATTTATCTTGCAAAAAGCGCGGCCCCGTTTGAAAGACGCGCGCTTTTCGCCTTTTGACGCCCCTGATTGGTTGCGCCCTTCATGACGTCAAAGGAGGACACCCTTCGGCCGCGCGGGTTGTCGGAAGCATGGCGAACGATCGCACGGTTGCCTTTGCGGCAATTTAGCTTGCAGTTTAATTTTCGCACATGACTGGAAGTTTGTTTTGTAATTTCCCGTGCTGTTGGTTCAATTATCTTGGAGCCTAAATTTGCTTTACACGACAGATAACCCCAAAGCAGTGACTGTGACGTCGACTAGTGTGTTCCATCAAAATATTTTTGAATTAGGCAACCAGCATAGGGGGATTTTATACCTTATGTTAATATTAGGTACTGCCTTAACTGTTTCTTATTATACACAAAACCATTTATGCCGAAGATTAATGGGCGTTTTATAAACAATCTACCAGCGAAAAGCACGTACGTGCACTGCGCGAAAAAATAGCGTTCATGCGCTGTAAACGTATATGCGAGACACATCTTGCCGGTACACGCATAAACCAACAAGCAGACTCTGCTTCCGCATTTCCTTTGTTCGTTGTCGCCCACCCCAGCCCCGTTACTCATCCCCGTACGGAGACCCACACGCGCGCGCAATTTCGGCAGCGGCACTACGGCGTCTCCGCGATTGCTAGCTGCACTTCGATGAGTGACGTCTTACTGCTTCACATGCATATATTCTGAAAACACTGCAGCATACTAGTGCCTGCTCAGCATTATTGGCTGTAGTAGGGCTTGATTTTCGCTTGTGCGTTGCGCATTCTGCTACAATGTTACGGCTACCTCGTTATAATTAACAGACCAGTCGGACAAGGCAGTTACGTTCTAGTTACGTTACTTTAGGTAACAATTACCAAACGTTTGTTATAATGAATCGTTGGCCAGTTTCAGCATTTCTAGATTTAAGCATTTACCGCGCTAGGCGGACCGAGGCCGTATATTTACTCTTCGCTCCTAATTTTTTTAGTATCATCATTATATATATCACCGACTATCACTGGAGCACACTTGAGGTTCAGTGACAACAAGTGCTTGCCAGGTTATAATATGCAGCCACACGGAATCTTGGGCAAAAAATTAGGCCCCCGCAGTCAACACAAATTATGGCACAGTGGTGGTTCGGAGTGGTGTTTTTTTTAAATTTCAGACAAACATCACCTTATCGTGACATGTATACTTGCAAAATAAGTAATCTGGTTGTCTGGTTCTTTTACTTTGTAGGAATACTGTTTACCTCTTAGCCGGGAGAGAACTTCTATCAGGATTGGCCCCTTGTTTTAGTTTCGCCAAAAAATTGTTTTTTTGAACACTGTCCTGAGCCCATGGGGAAAGAAAACCGACGCGTTTAACGAAACAAGTATTTCCTGAACAAATGTGACTTGGTTTCTGGAATGGAACGAAACATCCCCGGCCAAAGTACAGCAGTATTCCCCATCCTTCCTAAATCTAGAATCTAATGTGAACATTCACGTCCGTCGCATAAAAAAAACGCATTGGAGCGGTTTACAAAGTATTTAACGTGGTGTTGTATATTCTCTGTCATCAAGCACAGCCACCTCGGCTGTCGCTTCCGTATGTTATCAAGTATCCCGGCGTGGCATTATTCTGCTTAGGAATACAGCATGATAACGTATGCCTCGTTTGGCGTTCGGGCATACTTTTTGAACACGAAAATTGTACAAATGAGTGCTATCAACCACAACAACAACAAGTATCATTTACAAGGAAACACGGCGAAAAGAGCATGGCCGAGGCGACCGATCCGGCCGGAAGTCCAGGTATGACGTTTTTCAGCCGGTTTTCGCCCGCGCTCTTCGGTCTTCCGGCATCGCGCGTCGAGATGGGGGCGGGGCATCGGGCCACTTTTGTTTGCTCATTGCGCCGCTTCTATTGCATGTACTGCGAAAATATTTCGTACACATGAACTATTCAATGTGTACTTGCTGCTAGTCAACTTTTCTTTTAATTCTAAAACCGCTTCACCTTCCCTTTAAAGCAGAAGTTGTAAATACCACACATACGGTAGCTCCGTAGTCACGGACTGCTCCTGGCCTATCGATAACACAATAAAAAAACTGGAAGAAACCAAGTACGCGCCATTCAGACTACGCCTAATGAATCCGTTATTTGCTCTGGAATGCACAGAACGGTAAAAGAGATGAGTGGGCACATACTTGATAACATCTAGAAACGCGAAGGATCAAACCACGAAGAGATATTTATGTTGCGCCGTGTGTTTTGCCGCTTCCACTCTTTGCAATCCTTGAAAAAAGGAAGCCGAAAGAAACAATAAAACTGATTTTATCACACGCAACAAAAAAATTTAAATATTACGAAGGGAGACAAAAGAGCGTCGTCCAGCGTACAACAATTTATTTTTTTGCGCTGCGATGCGCAGCACACGGAGGAAACAGAATATTGCCACGTAGCCAAGAACGACGCAAAGGTTTTCCGAACGAAGTTTAATAAAGCGACCTCCTGCTCTACAAAAGACTAGAATGAAACACAAACGTCTAAGAAGCAGTGCGCAGTGTGACGTGCACAGATGAACGTCGATAAAGTGAGTTGCGCGACGTTTGCTATGCACGCATTAGTCTAGGAACGCTAGTAATTTCAGATCCATGCAAATAGGATCCGGAACATTGTAGAAGAAACAAAAAATCAAGTTAGCCACAAGCTTTCCATATCAAACAATTTCGCCCGACGGGACGTACGACAAAAAGAGCAAACTGGCGCTCCGGTTGAAACGCCAGATAAGAAAACCGGAAGCGGCCACGCGCGGTTACAAAACAAACAAAACGAACCCTATGGAATAATTCGCGGAAATATGAAAAGTAAAAGCACAAGGACGTCCCAAAGCTTTTTTTACATGCGAGCAAAACAGGTAATGAAGCACCACTACTACCTGACTGATCTGACAAAAATCCGGCTTTAAGTTAGCCTTGTACAACCCCAGGTCCAGGATGCTCTCAAAAGGGTAGATTGCTTTTTTCATTCTCACACACAGTGCATTCTCACACACTGTCACACATTTATAATCGAAGCTGAAATCTCCCTTTTCTTGCCTTGGAATGGCGCGCCTCCATTCCTCACGCAGCTTCCCGTCGCTCGGTGAACGGAACAAGGAAACATTTCCTGTTGGATCGTTGTACAAGGAACGACATCCCGGAACGCAACACGTGTTCGGCATCGTCGTTGAGCTACTTAAGCCGCATCACAACAACAGCGCGAGATGCACATTACATTTTTTTTCGCACAAAATAAACAAAACACGCCGCGTCTCCGCCGTTCGACCCAGCGCAACGCCGCCCGAGGAGTGACCTCAGTGAGATGGTGGCGCCACCGCGCGGCGGCCAAACGCAGCATATGAAGCTCTCCCATTGAGTTACGGAGTAGTTTCGTGACCAGTAAAGCATTGCAGGACTCTGGTACTACTCATTCTGCACTCATGAGTACTCAATCTGTACTCATGAGTATTAAATTTGTATTACTCACGAATAATAAACTTATCTGCACTGTTAGCTAGGTCGTATCTCGAATAGAAGAATAAATATAAAAAAATAAAATGTTTAATTGATTAGAAAAACACAGGTTACATATATATCAGGACAGAGCAAGAACACGTCTGACGCGGTACACTGTCGTAGGGTGACTTACTGCGCGAAGGCACGTACATGTGAGAGAGCGAATCGGAACGTAAGCACTCGCGTTGCGTCTGGCGTCTCCTCTTGTTTCAGGAATAAAACAACGAAGTCTACGCCGGGTCGGGCTCAGGGGAGCTCGGGACTTGTCGGTGCGGCCGTGGCCGTTAACTGCGGTTTTGTGCGTGTCTTCGGGTGGCAGCTTTTGTCGTCCGTTTTCGTTTCCTGGCGTGCTGATACTCTCGTAATTGTGCTCCAAATCTGAATTGTGCCTGCCCGCAGGCAAAATGAAACGTTCGCGTAGATTGACGTCCGTTCGTATCCAGATCACTGTCCGCTTATTCACAGATGCTCGATGCTGGCGTTTGTTTTTTATTGTTCCGGATACTAGAAACGTCGTTAAGAGGGTGTTCGTCTCGTTGAGTTTCGGTGAATTTCAAATCTGCTTGATTTTTATTGTGTGTGTGCCGTGGGATTGCTTTCATCAGACCTGAACTTGACAGTGTTTACGGCGTTGCGTTAGCCACGCCGCTTCCGTCGGCGATTGTGTTCGTGTAGCTCGTCGCGTGCTTGATGCATGTGGGGGCGTAGACCTCCGGTTTGTCCGGTGGCGAGCTGCGTTGTGTAGGGATGGCATAGTTCGGCGCGTTGAGGACGTTGCTTGAATTGTCGTGTGCGTTGCGTATGGTGCGGGAGCCGTTTGGCTTTTCGTTTAGTTTGCGGTAGCGTGGCGTTTTCGTAGGGTGGCATGGCTGATCGGTCAAGGTCGTTGCGGCTCCGTGCTTGCAGTCGCAGTGGTTGTTTCGGAAGTGAAACCGTTGTGGTGGGGAAGCAGGCGTGGTTCATGCCGTCTGTTCGGAACCACCTTCCTTGGCGTCGCAAGCGTGACTTCATCGTTAGGGCATTCGATGCCTTCGTCTGGATCGGGTTCATTCGTTTCCGTTCTTGCCGTGTACGTGTCGTCGCTCAAGCCCTCGTCTTTTGCCCGTTGTTTCGAGAATGTTATAATCGCTATCTCTCCCATACAAGCAGGCTCCGTTCGTCCCGAGTCCGCTTGCGCGCGGTTGCGTCCTCTTGCACGAAATGGTGTTTGTCGTGTGAGTCTCGGTCGGATCGTGGGTGCCGGGGATCTTGTTCGTTCTAGCTCGGACATGCCGCATGCGCTGGCCGTGTCGTTGCTCGATGACGGACCTACCTGCACGAGTGTTATGTCGTTCGTCCGCTGGACATCGGGCTGGAGCAGCGGGTGTGGAGAGCTCGTACGTTCCGGTAGGGTTGAACTGCGTGCGCTGGGTCTATTGTTGCTTGTGGCCAGGTGATTTCTGCGGTTGTAACATTCGCTGGCCAAGTCGGATAGCAGCAGTGGGAGCGGAGGATGTCGCGAATAGTAGTTTCCTCCGTGTGTGCTGGCTTGGTGGCGTTCCGTGCGCTGTGCATTTCGTTCGCCGTGGTCAGCTCCACTGGTTCAAGTTGGATGTCGTTCGTCACCTCTGGTGCGTTTCGTGCGCTGTGCGTCTCGTTTTATCTAGGAAACTCCCCTATAATTGGTGTGCGGTTGTTCGCCACATATGGTGCATTTCGGCCGCCGTGCGTCTTGTTCGCTTGTCGTGGCCATATCCACCAAGCCGGATGTGATGTCGTTGCTTGCGTGGACCGGCGCCGGGACAGCACGAGCGAAAAATGTACGTACAGGCTCCGTTGCGTTCCGTGCTCTCAGCGTACCGTACGTGTACGTCTGTACAGGAATAGCGGGTGCCAGGAACGTGGTGCCTTCTGGCTCGTGCACGCTGCGTACGTTGCGCGTCTCGTTGTCGTTGCTGGAATGACCTGCGCGTGGGCGATGTAGCTCGTGGGCGATGTAGCAGAGCAACGTGTGTTCGTTATCTCGCCAGAAATGCACTGACCTTCGATGCGTTTCCGTAATCGTGGCGATTACCTGGGAGAGGTCCGGTGAGCACGCAATCACAATTTTACATGCGTCGTCTCGTTCATGTGCGTGCCGTCGTGCATTCTGCCTGTGTCCGGATCTCGTGCAGTCCAGGCACCGTGGGAAACGTGCGGCCCGCTCTCGCCAGTTGTCTTTGTAAACTTTCTCGTTCAATACGCACTCTTAACAACTGACCTGATCATATTGTCAAGTTTCTTAAGATCGTTTTGTCGTACGTTGAGATAGGGCACTGCATACGTTATGCGGCTGATGACGAAGGCCTGCACTAGGCGGAGCGTCTCTCATTCCTGGAGGCCCCGTGTTTGCGTGATACTCGACCGATCATGCGGCTGATTTGTTCATACGTGGATTTAAGTTTGTTAAGGGCAATGTCGTTATTGCATTTGTTATTACTCCCTTCTAAAACGTCCACCGAACGTTTAACGCAGCTCGGGATGCACAATACGATCACTGAGCTCATAGAGGCTCACTACACGAGTCAAATCATGCTACTGTCAATGACAACTACTGGCAGGCAGGTCCTTGAAGATCTTCGCATCGCTCGACCCCCTACCACTGAAGACAGAGCGGACATCCCTCCCCCTTGGCGCCGCAAACTAATCGTTAAACCTCTGCCCCGTAATATGCACCCTGACCGAAACTCAGGAAGAAGGCAAGCCCTAGCAACAGCCATAACAAAAGGGTATCTGTACGGTTGCGGTCCTGCATGAGGGAATACAGGTGGCTGAAATATCGGTGAAAACGAGTAAAATTGAGTTTGCTGAAGAGACGGCTATAGCTTTGGCCGCCACTCACTCTGGCGCGACGCACAAAATGTCTGACTCGCAACAAGCTTGCCGAAATTTCATCAGGGGTCGGATAGCACTCCTAGCTAGAAAACAAATTCTCACAAATGCCAATCCAGCAATATCCGACACCATGAAACAACTTGTATGGGTACCTGGCCACCAGGGAGTAGAGGGGAACGAGGCTGCGCACACAGCCGCCCGAGCGTCTCTCCCCCGGAGTTCCTCTGACTTCCCAGGCTCTGACCGTACACTTGTACCTTACCCGCTAACCACATTCTCTGAGGTCACAACATACCTGCGCCACGGTAGGCGGGCGTTCCCGGTGCCCGCCGAGGGCCTGGATAGAGCTGAGGAGCGCCATCTTCGCCGGCTGCAGACGGGCTCATTCTACAGCCCCGCAGTGCTCAAACACATCAACCCGTCCTTCTCGGGTTCGTGTAACTTCTGCGGTCAGTGGACAGACACGTATCATGTGGTATGGGCCTGCCAGTATAATCCAGGGTTAAAAGTCAAAGTGAAGCCAACGAGGGAGGGCTAAGAGGCGGCCCTGTCCGGCTGCTCGGACCTAGAGTCTCAGCCGGCTCTCGTCCAGCGGGCACGGGCGGCGGCCTCGACCAATGGGATCCCAGACTGAGGAATACCACCCACACAAGAAAGGCCTAACCGCCTCTCCCTCTCTTTAACTCTGTCTTGTACATTAAGAAAGTTTTTCCTCCTCCTCCTCCTCCTCACGCAGCCTCCTGCTCTCAAACAGCGCCGCTTGCAGGGTCCTCTGCCGTTTGGTGTAGGAGGCAGCGTGAAGTAGCGTCGGCACATTCGTTCGTTTGGAGAGATGGCGACGTTCTCCGTTGTCCTCTAGAAGACGCAAGACGATGTCGTCCTTACGGCCAGATCAGGGTAGCCTTCGTAATCGTAGTGCGCTCACAAACTGCTTTTTCTTCGCAGAGCATAGGACTTAGCGTTCCGTTGAAGACAGCAGTGTGTCGACCACCACTGTGTTCGTCGGTGCCTCACGTCTGCGTGCCGCACTCTCGTAGTGCGGTTCGTCCACGTTGTTCGTGTCTTCATCCGTTCGTCCTCTCATGGCCTCAAATCCTTATCCTGTCGACTGCAACATCTTAGCTACGTCGTGGTTCTAATGAAAGGCTAAACAGAAAAAAATAAAATGATTAACTAATTATGCGAGGCTAAACAATATATGCGAGGCTAAACAAGGCGTCGCACGCGTTCAACTGGATAATATGATGTTCGATTCACAACTCACAAACGTGCTTAGGTGTACTCGGATATTGTATTTCCATTGCTGGGCCAAATTCCACCGCCGCGCCTGTACGGTGGGGCTATACGCTCACTTGTAAATGGCACTACACGAGACCATATTACTAGCGAACTTGAGCAAGATGTTTCAAAACGGGAACCTAATAAAACCATATCGGCGCACGTACATCAGCCAAATTGTCGCTTGAATACGCACAGCGGAATGGTGCGGACAATTTCGGTGAGACAAACGTTACAAACCACGCAGTCGGTTTGACGTGAGTTACGTAAATTAACTGCGACTGTTGAAATGAGCAGTTCGGCTCACGAAACGACTACACAGCGTTACATGCGTCTACGGAAACTTCTGAAAACCGAAAAAAGAGGGACTTCAGTACGCCTAGTGCGTGCATTGTTAGCAGCCTCCACCGCCTCTCCCCTAAAGCAACTGGAAGGGAGCAAGCGCAATGAATCCGCCACGCGTTCTCAGGCCGCGTCAACAAAAATAACTGCGGCAGTCAACAAGTGTCATAGGAGAAGAGCAACTGCGGCCGCGTTTCCCGCGGGGCCCTCAACCCCTCGTTTTGCCCTCTTCACCGTGACCCCTTTGCGAGCGACCGCCGAGAAACGCTTACAGCGCCAAACAGGGACCGGGAAAGGGGAGAGGTGCAGTTTTCGTTGTCTAATTTTGCCATCCTTGACTGTTAAGCTGCACAGCGGCACCGCTAAATGTTTGCGACTCGTACACGCGCGTCCGGACTCGAGCTCGTGATAAAACTTGTTTGCACTACTGTACTCACGAGTGCATATACTCAGAGTGCAAGCACTCGCAAAACCAGCATTCATGGGTATTGTACTCATGAGTACTGTGTACTCATGAGTACTCATACTCTGTAGTACTCAAACTCATGAGTACTGATACTCATGAATACTGTACTCACGAGTACTGATACTCATGAGTAGTGTACTCATGAGTACTGTACTCACGAGTAGTGGACTTACCCCTGTACTCACTCGTGATCATACTCACCTTTTTTTTCTGGGTGTATACTCAATCATCATCGTACTCACTCGTGAGTTTCAGTACAAATGAGTACAAATGAGTGTACTCACGAGTGAGTACGCCGACCTATGATCTTAGGCTACAAAAAAATTGCCGCGTATCTGTTGCTTTCGTTGCAGATGTCGTCAAAAGACGATAGTCGTTGTAGGCATTTTCCAAGGAAATGCCCCCCTTCGCTTTCCCGATCACCTCTCATGCTTTTTCCTGTTCAGTCGCGCTCATTCCAAAGTAAACACACTAAAGGTTTGCTCAAAAGCGGTTTGAATTTACCACGCTCAACTGCTACAGGCGGGGTTCCTCGATGCCAGTGCTGCAGTACGGCGGAGACGCGCGTGAATGCAGGCGGCCCACTACAAGGTTAATAGAACCGCGTGGCCGTGTCCCACGTGCGTTCCAAGCAGAACGTGGAACCTAGCTAGTGGAACCTTTTGTGGCTGTTGCCGCGTGATTTTTCATATGCCGCCAGGAGGCGGCGGTTTTCTGCAGTAGATGTAGAATATAATTTGCTATCGAAAAACCAAGCACCCAGAATTTTTTAGTAAAAGAACACTGTAAATATCCCTTTTGTACTAATGTCTTGTCTTATATTTGCGTAATGCCTTGTTTGTTTCAACAAAGTTGGCAAGTATGGGCATATAAACCGGTCTTAGACGTTTACATTTGGCTGTGAGTATATAAGACTATTGCGCAGTAAGCATTTTACTTTGGCCGGGTGGCTGAATCGATTTACAGACAGACAGATGGACAGACAGACAGACAGACAGACAGACCAACGCTTCTGGGTTTAATTAGCCCAAGAAAGGCTATCGTCTTTATATTTTGTGGCGTTAAACAGTCGTGGACGAAGACAAGATAGGACCGATACAGGCGCCGGCATCTGTCATATCTTGTCTTCGTGCAAGTACGTTTAGTTTCATTATTTTCTTCAGCAACAACTTTCGTAGCCTCATATCACCCGCTCAGCCAGCGTTCCTTCGAGTCTGACATGATGAAGCCTAGGTATACGATCACGCACTGCCTGCTCTTTCACCGAATACGCAGTTGCCACTGCTCACCGCTTCCAAAGAACAGACAGGATCTCAGATGATTTAGTAGCTTATAGGCATGTTAATGCACAGTGAAGAAAGCAAATCCAAAAAACTGCTTAAGAACGTTGCTGATATTTCTCTCTTCGATGACCTCTCGTGAAGCGAATGTGCGTAGGTGCGTAGATGCGTAGATGCGTAGATGCGTTTGCATCTAAATACATCCGCCTGAAACTTTTATTGCATTCACCTGTAGCCTATTTTCTTCCTCTTGCGGTAAGCGTTACAGCAATGATAGAGACGCAGCGCCCTATTGGGTTTTCGGTCTTCAGTTGCTCCTCTAGCCGGAGAGCAGTCCCAAACAATCTCGGAGGTTAGCGCAACCGGCGACCCTCCCCTGTGGCCAGACAAAGAAAATACTTTGAGCTTTTCCAGCCGCCATATGCCGTGCATGCCATGGTCACTTCGAATATTTCTTAGCCCTCTCGTGTCATTCCTATACCTCGCCCCGCCACGCGAAAATATAAAAGCTAGCTTTCCATGCGGATAGTATTCCACCCACACGTTTGGTCGTTTTGATGAACGCCAAAGGTAGTACACATGTCTTTTCACGCGGACGCTTACAGCCGGTACACCAACAAAACGATACCCAAATAAAAAACTCACTTGGTAATAGCTGTGCGCTCCCTCGGCCTGCCTTGCTGATATTACGGTGTTTATAACGGCCGGGTTGATAAGGGATAGCGGGAGCGTAGCCATTGCGGTGATCTTCTGAAGATTCTTCCTCACGATACGAAGACGCAACGAAAACGCACCCGATCCTCGCTGAAGACAAAAGTCAACTGCGCAATTGAATCTACAGGGCACGGTCTGCTTTAGGAGAAACACAATCACTGCGGGTCTGATTCATGGACAGGGATACGATAGAGTGGACATGCTTGCTCAGTGAGGCGTCCTGTAAGAAAACGGAGTCGCTTCAGTTTTTTTTTTGTGGAGATGTAAACTCGACTGCAGCGCCACAGCACAACTGCGCGAATGCAGTAGCATGGGCTTGAAAAATGGCACTAATGAGGAGTGTATAGGATATGGTGCGTGCAACGCGTTGGATTAATCGTAACCGTGGGCGGGTTTTTGTTGCGTGGATTGCAATGGAAACCTCATATTGTATTCGGATTTCACGAAAGGAGCGCTGCTAGCTGTTCTCGCCAGCGTTGGCGCGTTTGCGGCCACCGCCATAACAGACGTGTCGCGTATTTGTTGAATGTGTCCACTTTCCCGCACGTTCCCAAATAAAAATATAACGAGGGGCCTTTCGTAGCGCAATTTGATCTATGCGAACGGGGAGACAGAAAGTAACACCAGCACCCAGCTAGTTTTGTTTGTCTGGAATATGAGAGCTGGGGAGTTTGAAGGTTCCACTGTAGTCAGCAAAAACCCACCACTTCTTAAGGGAAATGCCGCATATGTGCAACAAATGCGAAACGCGACCGTCGCCATCGTCGTCGGCTTCAACACATGCGGTACCAAATTGGCTCCGACATAAAAAGGAAATGAAAAACACATTTGCGTCCGTGTGCTGCTCTATTCGGGATCTCTATAGCTGCGGCCGAGGGCGTTACCACAGTGACAACTCGGCACACTGCCAGAGGGGGACAAGAGTGGGCCTTGTGCGCGTAGCGTGACGCGTAAACGTGACAGCTCGTGAGCAGGACAGGTGCGTGCTAGAACCGGAGACATGTGATTCTGGAGGAGCTGTCGCGTGACGTGCGGAAAGTCTCCCGTAGAAGTAATTCGCTCGAAAACACAAAGCAACGAAAGCGAAGAAAGGGACGCTACAAGGAACGTTGTAGCACCATGAGTCTCTAATAATTGCTAGGCTTTCAAAGCACGTAAGCAGACGTAAATGCCCGATAGATTTTATTGTCGAGGAGCACATCTTTCGCCAGGCTTCGCTCAACTTTACTGCCATGGAAGTAATTGCTGTTGACGTTATCACAATGCGTGTCGTTACTTTTCAAGGCACACGTCAAATATTTAAACCGTTAGCCATTCACAACAAACCAAAAAATACGTGAGATCACCTTATTTATATTCATGGGAAAAGGAAATGAGGCTTATAAATTGTATTCCCTTGCTTTTTCGTCGTTTTTTGTATATTTTATGTAGTACGCAAGCACAAAATACCCTTTCGTCGAAATACAATTTTCAGTTGGTAGTCAGTGCTGCCTGGTTTCTCCTCTTGCTTTGTAGTGTTTTCAGCGCTGTTTTCCTCTGAAACAATAGGCACCAAGTAGCCCGAGTTAACTGTGTTTTACAAGTAAAAATGCCTCTCAAATTCGGCAAATTAGTATTCAGTTCGGAACCCTTACATCTGGAATGAACCACCGATGCCATGGGTGGTATTCATAACTGCTGAAACAAATAGCTACTACCCTCCAATCATCGCATCCTGTGCACATTCAGGGACTTTTAGAAATGTTGAGCGCACTCATGTAGACTGGTGATGTATTTGTCATCGCCCAAAAATAGCCTTTTAGGTACCGCACCTAGTCTTGCACTGCTTGCGGTGTCACGTCTCTCGTCATGCTATACAACCCCAGTTCTATCTACATTATAACACCACATTTTGGCACTTAAGAAATTAAATGAACGATGAGTGCGTGTCCAGATATTTTGTACCGCAAATACTGTTTTCAATCGCAATCATTCAACTTTTAATAACATTCATTTTTCAGAAACAGATTGTGTTCGAGCGCGAGCCATCCATGTCATCCTCAAGACACTTTATTTGAAGGAAAACGTTTGCCGGAGATGTTACTGCGATAAAACATTTTTTCGCCAAAGATATTATTGCGATAATTCCGCTCGTGCACAGAGAACGTAAGCGCCTTTTCTGCCGAGCGGGAATTTATTGTAGGCTAAGAGGTTTCTCCACTAGTTTCGCCAGACTATAGCAAAGCGGCAGTTTTCTGATTTATTACGTACTGGTGACTACAAATTAACCATGAAAGGTGAATGCAAGCGTTCTGTGCGTGCCCAGAAATTTTATGCAGCCTGCTCCAAATAAACAGATAACCGCTGAATAGGCGATTGTCAAAAAACACTGGCGGGTGTTCCCATAATTATCAACCCCGTGGCCCCACAATGGTGGATGGATTTGAATGATGAGATAGTAAAACTGCGTGTTTTAAGAGATTATGAAAAAAAGGTCTTTGAATATTCATTAGGACCTTTTCAATAATTAGGATCCGTTCTCAGTAAGAACTTGTGCATGGGAAATATAGGATCTTTGAAGATCATCGTGGTAATTACAGTGAGGTGAAGTAGTTGAAATACCAGGGGGCGCAGGCGGAGGCTAAGGAAGCATGTGATAAAAGTATTGCTAGATTTCTTCATTTATGTTCTTACGTTAAAAATTCATTTATAAGTGCCAAAGATTGACCTCTGACAAAGTAATCGTCATGCAAAACTCGGCCCACACGTGACAGTGTAGCACGAATTCGTAGGAGAGTCACGTCATTTTCAGGCGAGAGCATTTAGCGCCCCATTTTGCGAAGTGGCGTCGTTGTTTTAAAAGTTGTTTTCTGGCAGGAAAATGGCCACTGCTGTGAAGAGTAAACAGAAAGACACGTGTGAACCGACGGGATACTAATCCGGCTCCCCACAGTACCAAAGTGAACGGTTTATTGCCCTGATCGTCTGAAAAGGGTGTAAAAATCTTGCCCTAAGGTGCACACCTTTAACGGGTATTTTGACTTAGAACGTGTGTAACGATGAAGAAAGGGTGTGCTCATGAGCACCTTTCAATGAGCGTGTACGGCTGCTTAACAACGTAAAGTAGGGTTGCGGGAAGCGCAGCGACACCTGCAATGGGGACCGGCTGAGCGCACAGCAAACTATAGAGATATATTCAACATGAGCCACAGTCGCACTTGGAGCACAAATGAATAGAGCAAGGAAGCTAACGGGATGCACAGTGAGAGCGATATATTAGCACGTCACCTTGCAGATACGTCTGCTTTCCTCGCTTTTATAGCCAGCGGGGGAAGAGTTCGTGTGCCTGTCACAAAACTCAGTTATTTTAGCGCTTCTTTTGTAATTAGCATTTAAATGCCAGCATATACAATTAATCCAGCTGAGTTGCAAAAAAAAATTAATCGTGATGTGGGGCAGCGCAAAAAACGTAAGCCACTTTGGACAACGGTACATGCCTGATACCACACAGCAGTGCTGTGTTCCCCTCACTAATCTTAACTCGACTACCGCCATATAAGTGACAGAAACTATTCACCCTGCGTATATATGGCACTCACAAGTAGGAAACCAAATGAAATACAAAGTGAAATATATAACTGCTTTATTTGTATAGGGCCCTCTCCTGTCCTCGTAAGCTTCATCGACTGCATCCGCAAAGTCGTCTTCCCGTGTTCCGTCGAAGGAAGTGGAAGGCCTACACTACTTCTGCTTGTTTTTTCCCGGGGACTGATTATCAGTGCTTGCGGCTTCTTACAAAGCTTGGCCAACACGGCCTTATGATCACCACGGTGGAATGGCAGTGGCAAACGACGGACCTGGCGCTCAAAGTTCCCGATGAACCGGTAGACGGGGTCGTTAGGTCGGCGACGCTGTTTGCTGAGACGCACACTTGGACGCACCCATTTGCGTTGCTCGGCTCGTCATCGCCGAATACGTTATCGCCTCGCAGCGCGGCGCGATTCCTGATAGCATCTTCTGTTTTTACGTC
Source organism: Haemaphysalis longicornis (assembly GCA_013339765.2). Lineage (NCBI taxonomy): Eukaryota > Metazoa > Arthropoda > Arachnida > Ixodida > Ixodidae > Haemaphysalis > Haemaphysalis longicornis. The sequence continues at coordinate 134,918,151 of CM023449.1, read as the reverse complement.
TGGATATTCTTTGGTCGCCGCAAGCGGATGTGAGCGGTTCAGCGCCGGAGAGAGTTCTGCCGCCGCCAGATGTCCCAAGAAAAGGCGTTTCCTTGTTGAAGGAGCCTATTTAAAAGCGAAGGTGCGCGTAGAACCAGAATGAAGAAGAAGAAGCCCACACAGCTAAGCAGGCAGAGCAGCTTGCACTTTAAACAGGGAGATCCACTTGGTGGCGTACCCACTATCGAAGTCTCGGCATTATTGTATGCATGGAACGTCAAGAGCACACGACCGGTTGCACATGCCTTTCCATTCATGGCCGCTGCAGCTAATTATCGCTTGGGATTATGTGATCTTTCTTCATCCAAACGCTTACGTTTGTGATCTACCGTTTTGTGTAGCGGGCGCATTAGTCCTCCTTGCGCCTAATTTCTGACCAATCCCCTACGTGGTTGCGTACCATGCCGAGACGCACAATCACGTGCACTTGGCATTTTCTTGATATTTTTTCTGTTCATTGACGGCGCCACCAAGGGCTTAAATAGCCGTGCTATTAAAATCGCTGCTGTTGTTATGTTAAGTAAGCCATGAAATTTAATTACATGCGAAATTCCTAATCGGCGCTTTTTCTGGAACTTCCAAAAAGAGTTTTCATCATTTCACCACCTTTTCTTATATGTTAAACTTCAGGAACAACACAAAACAGGTGTGACCGCCTTACAAAATTTTTCGCAGGTTTTGGAGAGTGCTACAATGCAAAATATTAGGTGTGTGCATTCAGGATTCGGGGTAATCATCGTTTAATACCTTTCAAAAAATTATATTTTATTGACACGAGAAAATCGTTATTAGACTGTGCGATTATCTTGTTATCACTCTACTTGGGCTACAACAATTTTAAGTCACATCAGTACTATCAAGAAAAGAATGTTCATCCTACTAACTATGGCTGTTGCGACTAAGCAACTGCTTATAGCATTACCACAATTCCATCGAGTAATGTAATGAACCGTACGTTCTAATGGATTCCATCCCATGTTGACGTCAAGGGCAATGAGACCGCCGATCGGATGGCACGGAGTGCGCTGCAATTTGCACTGACCGTTAAAGTTTCCCTCAATCACTGGAACGACTTCAGGCGAACAGTGGCCGAACATTTCAAGTCCTTGGGAAATCCCTATCCTCAGCTTTGCGTCACAATGGGACCTACAAGATCGGAGGCAACATTGCTCTACCGCATCCGAACGGGCTAAGCGAAGACCACAGCATGACTATTCAAGGTGGACCTCGTGCGATCGCCTCAGTGTTCGTCATGTGCAGTGACAGGGGATGTACACTACTACGTTATGTGTTGCCCAGAGCATGATGTCGAGCGGACTGCAATGCTCTCAGCAATTCGGAAGCTGGCAGCTCCACACAGCACTATGGACCCCATCGTCCTTCCAAGGGGAGATTAGATGCTGCGCAGAGACGTGTCGCGCCTTCTCCTAAGCTTCCTTCAGGAGACGGAAGTGGCGAACTCGTGGTGAAAGGACACTACCATTGGCTAATTAGTAGGAGCTTGGGCGGAGCAGTTGCCGGCATATCCAGCCAGGCTAACCCCGCCTGATCCCACACAAGAATCACCACCACCACACCAAATGAGGAGCTACAGGGGTGGACGTCAACATTTTTTACGAGTGGGGGGATGCTTTGTGCCTCACAGTGTTTAAAACAATATTGGCCTAATTTATTCACAATTGCACAGCCATTTCCTTTAATAACAAAATGGGGAATCGGTCATTAAGGGTAACAGAGTAGATCCCTAGAGAATGCAAGGGTGGCAGAGGGCGGCAGAAAGTTAGATGGGCCGATGAGATCAAGAATTTTGAGGGGATAAATTGGTCGCAGTAAGCACAGGACCAGGGTAATTGGAGATTTATGTGAGAGGCCTTTGCCGTGCAATTAGCGTAGATAAGCTGGAGCTGGTGATGATGATGATGATGATGAACAGTTATTTCACACCCTTTTAGCACCCAAAAAACCCAGATTGTTCTATCGGCACTAATGGGTGTAACTACAACCATAGTGAAAATGACGGTGTTGGGGCCCGAAGAAAAAGGGTGTACAACCTGCCACCGCCCTAATCACACCTTTAACAGCATTAAAGTGTATCCAGAGAATGTGCATCAGGGTGTTAGGATAGCAGCAAAAAAGGGGTTCAACCACCCTGGGAGGCTTTTCCCAGCTTTTCGAGAGAAACAGAGAATTGAAAAAGTTTGGTGTGTGCATCCAAGGCATTTTAATTTATATACAAGTAAACAAAAATCATACGTATTGATGAGAGTAAACGATGTATACAATATACAAAAAGCTTGTTGCCATTCTGCTTGACTCCCGACACAATTTCTAGATTCTATCATCACTCTCAAGAGCAGAATTTTCAGGAACTACCTTTGTTTGGTGTGCTGTATAATATTCCGTAGCAACTGTTAATACCAAAAGGATATATTTATCCAAATATGAAGGGGGCCGTCCTGGTTCGTAAACAGAAGCTACGGCGGTGGACTTAAACGTACCTTTTACAAACGGTAAGGTGGGAGTGTTTAAAACTAGGTATATCGCCTAAATAACCATCGCTAGAGTCCGATAGCAAAACACCCATTTAGAACCCTTTCAACCCTTTAAACTCTTAATCTGGTTAAATGGAAGTTCCACTTAAAACAGGTGATCTTCATATTTTGTGTGGATCCGGAACGATATATATCAGGAACGATATATACATATATATGAGACGGTCTTGCTTGTAACCATCCAGATGTCTTCTTTATATTACTGGTTTTTATCTGGAACTAAATAAAGAGGGGAGGTGCGCTAAGAGGATACAGTTACTGTTCCACGTATGTTCCAGTTACATTTGGGAGAAGTCCGCATGTATACTTTTTGCTGGTGTCTTGTTCCACATAACTCTTCAAGTATTCTCTGTTTTGTGCATCAACTGGAACGATGAACCACATGTATATTTGGTGGTCTTTGGTCGAAGGCTCACTTGCGCCTTTAAAACACACGCGCGTACGGAATGTAAAATTTAACAAACTTTGCCGGCATTATGAAGCTGTCTTGCAGAGTTCACTTTTATGAGGCTACTAAGACGTACTTTTAGCAACTTCTTTTCACAGAAAACAAAATCCCAGTTCCACACCGTGCGAAGCTGTAAAAAAGCGAGGGAAAGATATGTTAGCGAAAAGAAGAAATGGCAGGAACCTCTTTCCACGCGGTCCAGGGCGCTCAAGTGACGTCCGTAAGAGTCTTTTGCTAATTTGAGGTGTGCAGTACATTTAAATGGCCAATGACCTGATTTTGGAAAGCATTAACGTACTACGTGTTCCCCTTGTTCCGGTAGGGCGTAGCCATAGCTGCTACATTGCTGGAAAATTTATAGCCCTTTCGTGAAAACCTTCATAACGAAATAGTTTTTGAGGTTATTACATGTGCATTTGTTCAAAAAGAGTCGCAGAAATGGTGGTTTTTTTCCGTGCTCAGCCATTAGATCACTTTATCATATGTACTGTTATATCTGCATTACATTCTATGTAATGGCATTCTTATTTAAAATTATGAACTGCAATAACGAGAAAATCCACAGTGTTAACTTTCTTTACGCTGTGCTTGTAATAGTAATTGAAATTCACCGAATGACCCTTCTTGTCGTCCGGCCCCCGGCTGCGGTTTTCCTGCAGTATTGGTGCTCAGAAGAAAAACCCCTGGGAAACAGGCCGATGCATTATTACTCGCTAATAAGCTGCGTCCTGCTTTCCTTTCGCTATGCGGCAGTAGCCCTATGTAACGTGGGTATCAATCTGTGTCCCCGAATATTTTATTGCCTATAGCAAGTCCTGTTGTCAAGCGAACACAGTCACTGAAGCAGCGCCATGTTGTCATAACTCTAAACAGTAACGCAGAAAAGCTGTGATCAAAAGTTTTACACAGATATCACATGCGCTCACAGCCTGCGGCAAGGAACAGCTTTAGCCCAAAATAACTTAATAAACCCGGTAAAATCTGCCCTCTGTGTTTTCCCCTTAGCTTGCCGTAGACTACCGCCTAAAGGCATATTCACATTTTCCGAAGCAAACACAAGCGATAAAGGGTGCCAAGTTTGTGTGGGCGTTTCCATGAAGTGGCCACGGCACGCAACGCGAAAGCCACGGATGAAGTAAAGCTTCCCGAAGCCATCTCGAAACGACCGCTAGTGCAGTACTGCATGCCATTCACATGCGTCGGCAGCCGCACGGCAGAGCTGTTTGCGTTGATACAAGGTCTAGTCGGACTGCAGCAGGTACAACCACGAGGAGTAAAAAATGGCGGTGGCTGAGCTAAGCTAACCTTGGATATGCAAAGCAAAGATTAGCTTTCGTTTCGCTTGCTAAAGAGTATTGGTTTCGCTTGCTTAACCTTTGATGTAGCTGCATTGCCGACCACGGCTCAAAGCCGTTCGGTCTTGTGCAGGGCTCACAGAAAGAAGCCCAGCCTTGCTTTCATTCACGGCGATTGCGACGTTCCTCTCTGCCTGGCGCAAGACATGTCACCTAGCCGGAGACGACCCAGTGGTGCATGCGTAGAAGACTGAGGGACCTGTCGGCTGCATATCAGCTGAGCGGCCACAGCCGCCCCGCTGAGCTGATCAGCTGAGCAGAACTTGAAAGCGGGGCCTTTTCCGCTGCGGCGAATGACGTGATCACCATCAGGTGGTGTGTCTGCGGTTAAATGAAGGTCAACTTGCGCATCCGCGGCGATACCACTGAACGAGAGTAGAAAAGCTCTCTTTAAAAACGGGACTGTGTCAACACTTGAAACGAGAGCCCCACCCCCACTTCGCAGGGTTTACTATGCTAGTTTTACGTTCTAACGCATCAAGCGTCACCAGTGGCGTACAACACCGGTTTTCTCTATCGCTCGCTTGATGCGCCTAGAGGCGTGCTCCCAGTCATCAGCGCGCCACCGCCTACTGATCTCCCGGCGCCGCGGCCGCCGATAATTCGGTGCCGCCGCCGTCGTATTGTCCTAGCGGGATCGGCGCGCCATTTTAGTAGGAATAAACATGCCTTTTAAAAATATTCCAGCCTTCTTTGAGATTTTGTGTTTCGTTAAATTTTTTCCATGAAGCAGGCATATAAAAATGTCAAGTATAGAATCAATGAGGCAACAAAAAAACCAACAAACGCTACCCTGTCGCCGAGCGTCTGCGTGTGCCATTCGACAGAGCAACGTGGGATTCCAAAACCTCTCTTTCAAAAGCAGGATATGGCGCGACCACAAGAGGCTGCGGCCTGTGCAGCGGCCTGGGAACGCCGGAATGACGGCTTGGTGGTCGTGGGTAGTGCGGTTGCGGATGGAATCTACGACATGTCTGAAACTTGTTGCGAGATAGAAATTTCTGGCCCCGATGTGTTTAAGATGCAGATTGGAGGTTTTCGGGTTATTCTTTTGCATTCTAAGGTGAAGTCCAGTTTCGTTTGGAAGCATTTTGGACACACACAGTTGAAACGGATTACTACTGCAAGAGCTGCTTGCTCAGGTTATCAAAGGAGAACGACTCGAAGTCTTTCGAATCGTCAGTGGAGCACTTGTATTTCTTTTTGTAACTAAACCCTTTGGTCATTGCTGTTTTATCGTTTAATAGTGAGGGTATAGATATTCGCCTATTTCCTGCGCAGCAGCGAAAAGAAACGCTGCGCGTACATCGTTAGCGCGTCGCACATGCAGAGACACTTGATGGATGTTCACAAGCTGCAAAATGACTGAAAAAATAAGGCAACCGTTACAGATTATTTCCTAATGGTTCCCAGGCTCAGGACGACAACATCATCAAGAAAGATTTTGCTCGCTAGAGACCTGGTCCTTTTGATCGCCAGAGATTTGTTGCCTTTCAACACGGTTCATGGCGAAAGATTGCATGTTGGTGATAAATATAACGCAGTCCGTGCATTGTCATTTCTTTTGTAATACTATTATAGGTCTGAACAAAGAGTGACTTTATTTCTCATCGGTACGGTTTCTCCATAAAACATGAAGTGATCAAAGAGCACCAAAAGCTGCCTGACCGAATGACCGTGTCGAGGTCAGCCTCGTATGACGTGTACCATGCCGGGCATAGACACGTGAAAAAGATGGTGCTGAGGGGTCTAGGTTCTGTGCCGTCACATACAATCTGTGGACTGATCTAGGCGAAGAGCATACGTAACCTTCACCTGTCACATTATTGACGGTATGTTCAGCAGGTTGTTTTAAGAGTCCTCGTAGCAATAAGCGCGTGCCTCAAACCCTGAAATAATGTATGACGCGTGCATCCAAAATACATTTCGAAAGTTTTCATTTACCTTATACTTACTTGAGCGTTCAAACAACCAGGCAAAAAAATCACACGATTAGTTTTTTGTTTGTATCTTAAAATATATGTATCATATTGTTACGGGGAAGAGAGTATATTTGGAGGCATGGTACAGCGAGATGCAAGCACCGGGCAAGACGAACAAGGCTGAGTGCCAGAGAGAGCCGTGATGATAATGACAGCGTCAAATGATGAAGATCGCAGTTAGTCGCGTAGATTGCCCGCCTTGTATAATTGGTCCTGCTCGCCAGCGACATAACGATGCCTTGTAACATGACTCCCTGCTGGAAAAGCGTCGTCCCGACGCTATCTTGTACTCGACGAAAGCGCAAAGTATGGCTTGAGGCGGGACACATGCACAATGTTAGTAGGCGGTGTTCTCTCGGAAGGTGAAGGAAGGACGGCGGTTATCTCATATGTTACGTCCGTAACCGAGCGGAGAACACGGTAAGGACCGGCATAAGGCGCAAGCAGTTTTTCTGAGAGTCCCACGCGACGGGATGGTGTCCAAAAAAGGACCAATGATCCCGGAGGGAAGTGTACTGGCCGGTGGCGCTGGTCATATCTGTGGTTCTGAGAGGCTTGTGAGGCGTGAAGACGGTCGCGGGCGATCTGCCTTGCAAAAGTAGCTCGGGTGATCGTATCTTGAGCGTATTCGGTGGACAAGGGGGCAGAAGGGGGCAGTAAGGTGTCCAGAGGCAAAGCAGGCTCACGGCCGTAAAGATGGTAGAAAGGGGAAAATCCCATGGTGTCGTAACGGGAAAAATTGTAGGCGAATGTAATGTAGGGAAGGGCGATGTCCCAATCACGATGGTCCGCTGAGACGTAGGCAGACAGCATGTCCGTAAGGGTCCGGTAGAGGCGTTCGGTGAGTCCGTTTGTTTGCGGATGATATGCTGTGGAAAACTTGTTCTGAGTAGAGCATGAGTGCAGAATCTCTTCAAGAACTTTAGATAAAAAGTGTCGGCCACGATCGGTGAGCAACTGATGGGGAGCTCCGTGGTGCAGAATGACGTTGGCAAGGAGAAAATCGGCAACATCGGTCGCGCAACACGTAGGCAGGGCACGGGTGATGGCAAAACGTGTTGCATAGTCCGTCGCGACGGCCACCCACTTGTTTCCGTACTTGGATAGAGGAAAATGGCCCAGTAAGTCCAAACCTACACGGAAAAATGGCTCAAGGGGAATTTCGATCGGTTGAAGCTGACCGGTGGGGAGCGTTGTCGGTGTTTTCCGCCGTTGGCAGAGGTCGCAGGCGGTGACGTATCGTCGCACGGATTTGTATAGGCCGGGCAAAAAGAAGCGACGGCGCACACGGTCGTACGTGGGGGTTATTCCGAGACGGCCAGCCGTGGGGACATCGTGAAGCTGGTGCAAGATTGCCGCACGCAAGTGCTCAGGTATAACAAGGAGCAATTCGGGACCATCGGCGCGGAAGTTGCGATGATAGAGGGTGCCATCACGAATAGCATAGGCACGTAGAGAAGGGTCAGGTGTTGCGCATTCGAGACCTTCAAAGATAAAGCGTAATGATGCATCACGGCGCTGTTCTTCAGCAATGTTCAGGAGGTCGGCGATGGCAAAAAGAGAGACATCAGAACTTGCTTCGCTGAGGTCTGGACGGCCCACAGGATTCCGTGACACGCTGTCGGCGTCCTTGTGTAGTCGACCAGATTTCTAGAGCACAGAGAAAGTATACTCTTGAAGGCGGAGAGCCAATCGACCAAGCCTGCCCGTGCGGTCTTTCAAAGACGAAAGCCAGCAGAGAGCGTGGGGGTCTGTAATAACACTAAATGGCCTGCCGTAAAGGTATGAGCGGAATTTGGCGACGGCCTAGACAAGCGCAAGACACTCCCGTTCCGTGATGGAGTAATTGCGTTCGGCTGGAGACAGGAGACGGCTGGCGTACGCGATGACGCGGTTCTGGCCGTCCTGTTGTTGTGCCAAAACCGCCCCTATACCATGGCCGCTTGTGTTGGTGCGGACTTCGGTTGGTGCCAATGGATCGAAGTGGCCCAGAACGGGTGGCGACGTAAAGAGAGCGATAAGCGTAGTGAAGGCTTCATCCTGTTTGGGGCCCCATGCGTAGGTGACATTCTTTATAAGAAGGTCTGTCAAAGGACGAGCAATGTCGGTGAAATTCGCAATGAAACGACGAAAGTAGGAACAGAGGCCTACGAAGCTCCGAACATCTTTTGGCGACTGTGGTTTTGGGAAGTTCTGCACAGCGCGAACTTTATCAGGGTCGGGTTGAACGCCGTCGGTGTCGACAAGGTGTCCAAGAAGCTTAATTTGGCGGCGACCCAAGTGACATTTTTTTTTGTTTAACTGAAGGCCTGCACGTCGAAACACTTCCAAAAAGAGCCGAAAGCCTCTTGAGGTGGGTGTCGAATGTAGGGGAAAAAACAATCGCATCATCGAGATAGCATAGGCATGTCGACAACTTGAACCCATGGAGTAGCGAGTCCATCATCCTCTCAAAGGTAGCATGGGCGTTGCATAGGCCAAACAGCATTACCTTAAACTAGTAGAGGCCGTGTGGTGCAACAAACGCCGTTTTTTCGCGGTCGGATTCGTCGACAGAAATTTGCCAATATCCAGACCTGAGGTCTATAGATGAAAAATATTGCGCGCCATGCAGGCAGTCCAGTGCGTCATCAATGCGCGGCAATGGATAAACGTCCTTCTTGGTGATATGGTTAAGGCGTCGGTAGTCTACGCAGAACCGTCAGCTGCCATCTTTCTTTTTGACTAAAATGACTGGTGAAGCCCAGGGGCTCGACGAAGGTTCCATGATGTCCTTGTGGAGCATGCTTTCGACTTCCTGCTGAATGACCAGTCGTTCAGCATGGGACACACGGTATAGACGGCTGTGGACAGGGCTGTCATCACCGGTGTTGATACGATGTCGCACTGCAGTAGTCTGACCCAAAGGATGATTATCGAAGTCAAAAATGTCTCGGTAGGTGCTCAAATGATGGCGTAGAGCGGCGGCTTGGTCTGCGGGAAGATCGGAGGCGATCATGTTGGTGAAATCCTCGACAGAAGGAATTGAAGTGGTTTGGGTATCGGAAATTTTGGGGTGGGTCCAGGCACAAAGCTAAAACTTGGTGGTCGCCTATCAGCCGCAGTGTAGCCAGAGATATACCCTTCGGTAAAAGTTCAGGGGATGATCCAAAGTTGAGGATTGGTAGGTGAACGCTACTGTCCACAACTGTCACAACAGTGTGTGGTACGGCCACTTCACTTGATAGCAACACTTCTAGGACAGGCGAAAGCACGTAGTCACCGTTACGAACCGGAGGGCTTCACAACAAGGAAATGGAGGTTGCTGCTTTTGGCCGTAAGCGAAAATAATGCATGGAGACAATAAGGCATAAAGGTTCGGCGTTAAGCACACCTGAAGGCATCTGGACGGGTTCTTCATGGGACGAATTGGGAGAAGGCAAGTGAAGGCGGAGGACACCAGTGGAGCAATCGATAAGAGCTGAATGCTCCGACAGGAATTCATGGCCTAGTATAAGGGCATGAGGGCATCGCTCCCATATGGCAAATAGAACGACAGTTTCGTGGCTCCCATTGCGAATTCGGGCAGCACACATTCCGGCAACGGCAGATGTCCCTCCATCGGTGACTTGTATGACACTGGGCACCGCCGGAGTGAGAACTTTACGCAAGCAGCGGCGGAGGTCTGAGCTCATAACTAGAGAGCACTTACTGGAATACCATCGACAGTAACGTCTGGTAAATTTCGTCTGGTGGGCAAAGTTAGCAGAGGATTTGGTGCTCGGGTCAAAGATGCAGCGTCACCTCCGGGAGCTGCACTGCCTAGTTTTCTGGAGAGGAGCGGTCATACGGGGTCGGCGACAGGAAGGGGCGGGGCTGCGGCGAACGGGACTGGCGGCGGTGCGGTGACGGCGAGCGATTGTTGCGGCGTGGTCGGGCGTCGTCGTCTCGGGAGGGCGTCTGAGGACGAGGAGAAAAGCGAGCAGCGCCTTCTTCCGGGTTGTTATAGGCAGGAAATCGGGGTCGGGGAGGCATAATAAACGACTCTGGCAGTATCGCGCCCCGTGGCCAACACGATGACAGTGGAAGCATATGGGTCGGTCGTCAGGGGTTCTCCAATAGGCAGGGTTTCTGATAGGATAGTTGAAAGTACGAGTATAGGGCGCTCACCCATCACTGGTAGGCGGAAAGGGGCTAGATGCGAAGTTAGCGCGGCTAATGGCGCAGACGGATTGAACGCCTAGCTTAGCAAGTTCTTCGCCCACTACAGCTTGAATTAATGGGACGGGAGGCCTACTGTCTTCGGCAACGTATTGGGGAAGAGCGGCGGGGGCCATGGCCTTGTGCTCTCCACGTACTATTCTTGTCAAACCGTGAGGTGGAGCCATGGCAGTGGTCACGCCAGATGAAATTGGAGGTGAACGGGTCTGTGGTGGAATGTCTTCGCAAGATGACGTGGCGGCAGTGTTTGGGAGCCGAGTGAAACTGCGACGTAATTCGGCGGCTCTTCGCCTGCTCGAACCGGCGGCACACGATGATGATAGCCTCGACCGTAGCACAGTCTTTGCAGATGAGCAGGTGGAAAGCGTCATCGGCTATCCCTTTGAGTACATGTCCCACCTTATCGGCCTCAGTCATCTGGGCGTCGGCTTTTTTGCAAAGGGACAGGACGTCCTGGATGTAGGCCACGTATGATTCAGTGGAGGTCTGTGCGCGTGTGGCTAGCGCGTTCTTGGCTGCAAGTTGGTGACCAGCTGGGTTGCCGAACAATTTGCGCAGCCTTTCCTTGCAGATGTCCCAACTTGTTACCTCCGCCTCATAAGTTCGGAACCAGGTCCTGGCCGGTCCGTCCAGACTGTAATCGACGTTGGCCAGCATGATGGTTGGGTCCCACTGATTATAGGCGCTGACCCGCTCGAACGAGTCTATCCAGTCCTCAACGTCCAAGTCGTCGGCTCCCGTGAACTTACGAGTGTCACGGGGTTGTTGAAGACCGCGATAAGTGGGGTGGTTGAACCGGTGGCCCCATTGTTGGCCATGATCGTTGGTGGTTGAGCAAGGTGACATCCGCTGCGAAGCTCCGTTGTGCGTAAAGTGTTACCCAGCACCTCCCACCAAAATGTTACGGGGAAGATACTATATTTGGAGGCTTGGATACAGCGAGACGCAAGCACCGGGCAAGACGAACAAGGCTGAGTGTTGTTGTTGTTGTTGTTCCTTCTCGCGTGCCAGAGAGAGCCGTGATGATAATGACAGGGTCAAATGATGATGATCGCCGTTAGTCGCGTAGATTGTCCGCCTTGTATCATGTGTCCTGCTCTCCAGCAACATAACCATGCCTTGTAACAATATCACAAAAGCTTAAAATTTATTCTTTATTTATTTATTTATTGGTACCCTAAGGACAATATGGTATTACAGAGGGGAGTGGTTATAAAAAGAAACAGAACAGAAGTAGTGCATTATACGATACAAATGTTCTTGCTTATACAATGTTAGCTAACAAACAGAAACAGAACAGAAATAGTACATTATAAGACAAAGAATTTCTAGCTTATACAATGTTAGCTAAGGCGTCCATAAATAATTGGGGATCGTGCATGGTGACCATAAGTGTAGGAAGGTGGTTCCATTCAATGGATGTACGAGGTATATATGACTGAAAGAAACTGTTGGTTCGGCATGATGGCACTGCTACTTTATGAGCGTGATCTAAACGAGGAGATGTATACTGGGAGACAAAATGAGCACGTCACGTAGGATGGGATATTGAAAAATTTTATGAAACAGGCTGAGGCGAAAGATTTGGCGTCGAGATGCTATAGAGGGAAGGTTAAGAGTAGATTTCATTGCTGTTATGCTCGCTGTTCGATTATAGTTAGTAAGTACAAAATGGACCGAGTTGTTTTAGATCATTTGAAGTGAATGTATTAGGTTATGTTGGGCTGGATTCCAAACGGAGGCGGCGTATTCCAGTTTCAGACGAAGTAGTGTTTTATATAAAAGGAGTTTTAATGAGGAAGGAGATTTAGAAAAATTACGCCGCAAATAACGCGACATCCTGTTAGCGTTCTTAAAAACACAATCAAGAAACCCCAGGCCAGATTGGAGGTTATATGAACACCTAAATATTTATAACTGTTAACAGTATCTAAAGCAACGTTATTAACGAAGTAAAAAGGCAGAGCGTAACACGTTCTCTATACTCTCATGAATTTCCATTTGCTAGTGTTTAGTTGCATTCACCAATTAATATACCAGTCAGAAATTGTATTAAGGTCTGCTTGGAGGGCGGCTACTTCATCATTAGAGGTTATTTCACCAAAAATAACGGAATCGTCGGCAAACAAATGTATGTGAGAATGAAATTTCAGAAGGCAGGACATTTATATCGATAAGAAAAAGAAGAGGACCAAGTAGGGAACATTGCGGCACCCCAGAACGAACGGGTGTTTGAGGTGAACAAGTATTGTTAGCTGACACGTACTGGAAACGATTGCTTAGAAATATTTCGAGCCACGCTGTTCCACGTACCTGAGTGTGCAATCAACGGCTTGGTGGAGAATGTCTTGTTGATCTCCGGGGGATCCTGGGTTAGTCCAGAACGTGAGATCATCGAATAGTACGCGTGCTGTAGTTGTGAATGGAAGAAAGCTACGGCTGGGAGTTGAAGAAGGGCTACGGTAAAACTTTCACTTTATTCCCGTAGGGGAACCCTGAGTAGTATTCGAAGCAGCCATAGGGGAGACTCAAGTTCCTTATAGTTTTCAGTTCGATAGCGGTGTTGCGGGAGGAAAATGAGGGGAGCGGAGCGCGCGCGTGTCATTTATACCGTGGAGCTACAGTCGCGCCCACAGCGGAGTATGCAGCGGCTACAGTCGCATCTCTAACCCTAAGCTGCTTCGCATTATCGCGCGCAGAGCCGCAGGTGTTGCCATTCGTTGCGCCAACACGGAGAGGAGGGGAGCTTCGGAGAGGATAGGAGGAATGTCGGAGAGGAGAGGAGCGTCGGAGAGGAGAAGAGGAATGCCTTGCATACACTTAGCGTTCCCTTACGGGAAGATGGCGACGGTAGTTGAACGCGAAGCTATCTCGTGATGGATTCTTTGGTTGGCCAATACCTAGGGGCATCCTGCAACAATCATCATCAGCGGTGCCTGGCCAGGCATGCGCAGCTGGGGGTGTGCACGCCGCACAACGGTGCCCACACAACGGCGGAGGGAACAGGCTCTACCATAAGCTGCTTCGCAACTAAAATGAGTGAGGAGATTACAGAACCCGGTGGTGTTCCTATGGGTGGAGTCGGGAAAGTGTCAGACTGGAGGGGTACAATAATACGGAGCGTTGCGGTGCGGTTCTTGAGAATGGCCCCGGACGAAGTTGTATGTGGCCTCCCCACAATTGTTTGCTTGGAGTCCTTGGAGTATTGCTGCATGCGTGACATTATCAAATTCTTCTTGTACGTCTAATGCAAGTATGAAACTGGGGTGCGTTTTGCTTAAATTTCCCCTCACGGGGCACCTTGAGTATCCATGGTGACGGTACTGGCGATACTGCGGACCCCGAGCCCCCTAACATAAGCTGTGACCTACCGTGGTGATGTTTTTAAGGTGAAGGGTAGAAACCTCTAACGGTGGCCATCGTAGCCTTGGTCAAGCTCCGGCCGATGGGCTCCCTGCCTGTCTATTAGGCAGGGAGCTCCGGGACCTCTTTGACTACCAGGGTAACGTCAAAGGAGAAAGTACCCCCGTCTCCCTGCTTATATGCATACTGCATGGTATTTTCTCAACCCCCCCTCCAATGATCGGCCTCCCAAAAGAGGCCGCACCGAAGTACTTGCTAAAGAGAAGGCAGAACATTTCTATAAACATCTTGTAGTTCATTCCACAGCGGACACCCCTGTTGGCAAGAAGTCAGTCATTCTTTTGGCCAAATGCAGTGAGTCTGTTGTCGGCTCAGACTATGATGCTAAGAAGCTTTCATCCGGTGACCTACTCGTTCAAGTAAAAAGAAAAAAATCAAAGCGAAAACCTCCTGAAACAGACCACGTTCGCTGACCTGTCTGTTACTGTGACTCCACATAGAACCCGGAACTCCTCTCAAGGTGTAATCTCAGAAAAGGAATTACAGTCTGAGACAGAGGTGGAGCTTCTTCAGGCGCTTCAACCTCAAGGAGTAACTGCTGTCAAACGAATTGTAATCCGTAGAGCAAATGAAGAAATCCCAACAAAGCGTCTTGTCCTAACATTTGATTTCACAACCCCACCCGAAAAGGTCAAAGATGGCTTCATAAGCTGCAATGTACGACCATATGTCCCTAATCCCAGGCGATGCTTTAAATGCCAACGTTACGGCCATAGAACCCTATCATGTCGAGGAAAGCTTACTTGTCGCATATGTTCAGAGTCTGACCATGCGTCGGATGACTGTCCAAATAGCACAGTGAAGTGCCCGAATTGCAGTGGCCCACACGTTCCTTATTCGCGAACCTGCCCAAAATTCAAAGCAGAAAAAGAAATTCTACAAATGAAAGTAACAGAAAACATCACCTTTGCTGAGGAACGCCAAAAGCACAAGCTGCTTTCGGCCACATCTTATGCAGACGCTGCCCGCCGGGGGCTGGGGCAGCGTTTGGTCAGCACAGCGACACAGTGCAGCCTTGCTGCTGAAGTGTTGCAGTGCCAGCCCCCAGCTGACCAGCCACCTGCTGCCTCTACAACACCTTTAGAGGCTGCGGGGGCCCCGTCTCTTGCCGTACTGCCTTCGGTAGTCCAGCGGTGTCAGGACTCGCCCAGTGCGACGACTCCAGCAAATGTGGCGATTGTGATCGCCGCTGGGAGCTCTGCCGCTCTCACTGTTTCCTCTTCACCGGCCCTAGGGACACCTGAGGGCACGGAGATGGAGACGGGAGGGCCCACAGCAGCGCCCATTCCAAGCTCCACCGCCTGCCCCACCCGCGACGCAGGCAAAGAACCCCCGAAAGGGTACCAAGCCAAGGGGGCCCAGTCCCCTGGGCACCCCCTTGCCTTCAGATGACGACATGGACGTCGAGCCCTTCCGGCTTTCATCGCAGCGGAAGGAACGGGCTGCGACGTCCAGATCAGTAGAGAAGGCCAGAAAACCCCTTCCAAGAGTCCAAGCCCCGAAAGACCCTACATAAATAGTCACACTCCAGTAGCTCCGAACACATCATAATGGGAAGAGAAAACATAATACACTGGAACTGCAGAGGCCTTCTGAATAATCTTGACGATGTATACGAAATACTGCATGCTTATCAGCCAAGTATAATGTGTGTTCAGGAAACACATTTGAATTCTAAATACACAAATTTCTTCAACAGTTACCTGGTATACAGAAAGGACAGGGATGGCTGCATTCACTCTCCTGGGGGTGTGGCCATAATATCCCCGAAAATCCTTAGCATGCCACCCGTGTCACTCTGAACACTGTCCTTGAGGCTGTGTCAATTCGAACAATATTTTTTAATAGGTTGATAACGGTATGCTCCATATACATTCCTCCTGATGTTGCACTTTCAAGCTCTGACTTCGAGGCGCTGGTTGACCAGCTGCCCGAACCATACATCCTTACAGGCGACCTTAATGCTCATAACTATCTTTGGGGCTCTTGCACGGATGCCCGAGCTTGCCTCATAGAGAACTTTCTTACATCTTCAGAAGCATGCCTTTTCAACAATAGACAGAATACATACCATAACATAGGACACAACACATACTCATATCTTGACTTGGCGATTGGCTCCGCAGTTCTCTTTCCTCTTCTCGAGTGGGGTGTGGGCACTGACCCATAGGGTGGTGACCACTTCTCCACCTCACTAAGATATATAGGTAAAGGCCCATGCAGCCCATCTTCCCATAATAGGTTCAGTGAAGCATGAGCTAACTGGAATACATTTACAGAGACATCCAAACTACACTACACATCCATTGGACACCTACACGTTGAAGAAGCTACCCAATTGCTCACGGCGCACATCCTCGACGCCGCCGAAAAGTCCATTTCCCACGCCTCTGGTGCCCCGCGCTACCAGCGGAAGCCGTGTTGGAATGAGGACTGTAGGCGGGCGCGAGAGGCCCAGAACAAAGGCGTGGGGTATCCTCCATCGAGTACCCCACGTCAGGAAACCTCCTCTTGTTCAAACGGGCCAAGGCATATGGAAAACGTGTGCGCCGTGAGGCAAAAAGACATAGTTGGCGCTCATTCATAACATCTATAAACTCACACACATACACACGCAAGGTACACTCTTAATCGGGTTCCATATAAGTTCCAGTTAAAAAGAGTGATCCACATATTTTATGTGGATCCGAACGAAAAAATAACTGGAACAAGGAACATGGATGGATCGTATCTGGAACCATCAACTTGTTTTCTTTGTGTTTGTGGTTTTTATCTGGAACCAAAAAAATGGGGTCATGCGATGTCGGTGGTTCCGGTTACTGTTCCACTTATGTTCTAGTAAACGGTTGTGGAGAGTGCGTTTGTATATTTTTTGCTCGTGTCTTGTTCCACATAACTCGTGCAGGGCAGTGAAGTATGCTCTCTTTCATGCATCAACTGGAACAATGAACCGCATATATATTTGGTGCTTCTTGAACGAAGATGCACTTACTTGTTTAATATACACGCGCACACCGCATATTATAATGAACTTCGCCAACATCTATGAAACTGCCTTGCAGCAGTTAACTTTTATAATACGGCTGAGTTGTAGTTTTATTGATATCCTTTGACAGAAAACGAAATCGCACTTCTTTGCCAACGCCGTACAAAGCATTAAAAATTTCGAGAGAAGGCTATCTTAGGGAAAAGTAGAAATTGCACGAACCAATTTTCAGGTGTTCTGTGGCACTCAAACCGCTTTCGTGAACATCTCATTTTTCTAATTTGAGGTTTGAAGTACAAAATTACCAGTGACTTGAATTTTAAAAGAACTAAACGTCTTCCCTTTCCTCATTTCCCGTTCGGACGAAGCCATAACTACTATAGTGCTAAAAAATTCGTGGTACTTTTGTGAGCACCTTCATAACGAAATACTTGTTGAGGCTATTACATGTTATGCATCTGGTTTACAGAGCTTCCAGAAACGGCAGTTTTTGTTCAACGCTCAGTCATCATATCGCTGTGGTGTAATACGCGCTCTCAATGGTACTTAGTCCACGTTACTTATGTTGTGATGGGGTACATACATAATGGTAACCGACTGCGTCACATTTTGCACCGCACACACCATGCTACGCATGCAGTTATATGCTTCGAAGTTCGTTTTTGTATTTTGTCTCGTCTCGGCTATTAATTTTCAGAAGCAAAAACGAAAGCCACTTTGCAGGAGGAGAACGACACAAAACCTGGAGAACTAAATCTACCCCGTGGCATCTGCCTTACATTCTATATATTTATACTGAAATGGCATTCTTATTTCAAATTATTCATTGCAGTATCGGGAAATCCGCAGTGTTACCCTAATGTTGTTACTTGCCTTAGTAATTCAAGTTCACCGAATGACCTGCCCTCTCCTGCTGGTCCCCCGTTGCTGCTTTCCTGCACTATTGGTGTTCATGAAGAAAAACAGCTGGAAAACGGGCAGATGTATTATTACTCGCTAATTAGCTGTCACACTGGATTCACTATACGGAAGTAGTTTTCTTTAACGTGGGTATCAAAGAGCGTCGCAGTATATATTATTGGTATTGGAAAGGCTTGTTGTCAAGAGAACGCAGTCAATAAAGAAGCGTCGTTTTGTTTTCACTGCAAACAACGAAGTAATGGGGTCATCAAAGTTTTCCGCACATACGGCATGCGCTCACGGCCCGCGGCGAGAAACAACTTTAGCCCAACTAACGTGTTAAATTGGCTAATATCTGAGCTCTTTGTTCCAGCCTCAGAGCCGCGTAGACGTCCGCTTAGAAGGCCTACTCCCATTTTCCGATCAAGGGTGCTGAGTTTGTGATCTCTTCCGCGGAATGGTCACTGGCCACGGCGTGCATCGCCCAAGCCACGGAGGAAGAAAAAGTTGGCCGAAATCATTACAGAACGACCGCCATTTCAGTGCGGCATGCCGTGCGCATGCGTTGACAGGCGCAAGGCAGCGTTGCTTGCGTTGATGCATGGTATAGTGGGACGGCAACGGGTACAGCGACGATGAGGGAAAAACGGGACAGCGTGAGCAATTTTAACGACCGCGGCGCCCCTACGTCTCAACGTTTACGCAAGCTAGTTTTTGTTCTTCCGCATGCAGCGCCACTAGTGGCGTTCTAACACGGTTTTCTCGATTGCTCGCGTTATGCGCCTGATGTACTAGATTAACTGTCGGTCAGAATGGCGCGAACGGTTACCAGTTTGGCTGTGGCGTGAAACTGCGGATTTCTTCATTTCTTCGGGCTGTATTTACTGTTCGACGAAGTGAAGTTTTGCCAGGAGGCGCAAAAAGGTCAGTGCTGCTTATTTATGCTCTGGTAACGGTTGTTGTTCATTGACTTGTTCATTACTGCGTCCGATAAAGGTGCCGCTCCGCTGCCTGTTCGATGCGAGAAACGTTTGCGGCCGTTATTCACTTTGAGCTTGTGTGTTTGTGGGTCGGAGTCGGCTTGACATTTCTAACTGCGTACGTTAGATAGTGCTATTTAGAAAGTTGCTGCTGTGCGCATTTCTCGCGTCTGCATGTCCCCTTATGGTGTGGTGTTGCTTAGTTGCATATTAACGGTTGCTGTACCTGCCAGCGGTACTGAATCTTCTCGGGTTAGTCGTACGGCATTGTCTCGCGCGCACACACTGCACAACGTGTTTGTCAGAGCGTCTGTCTTTAGACTTATGGGCATTTTCAAACTTTCGTGTTAAATGCGTTGTGTTGGTCTGCTGAGAGCCATACATTTACGGTGCTAATCACGCTATTCCGCCTAATGTTAATGTGCGTTCAAGGCGTTAGCGGCAGCACTGCTTACGTTTATCTGTGCTGTGTGCTCACGTTTGTTGTTCCCGGTTTCTTCCAATGTTTTCGATGAATTCAGATGTTCTATTTACACTAGTCAACTTCACAAAGTAAGTTTAAAAATAATCCATTCCTGCAATTTTATGCTATCAATGTCGAGTGGCAGCTCGAGAGTTGGAATAATTTTCAAAACGCCTAGGGTCAAAGTTGTTGCATCATGATGTGCACCAAACGTTAATCCATTTCTGTTCTCCTTTGAACGTAAAAATTATATGCAAAAACAGATTGCTACATTCTGTATTCATACTCTATGACCTTGCTCAGAAACAGTC
This sequence comes from Haemaphysalis longicornis, assembly GCA_013339765.2. NCBI lineage: Eukaryota > Metazoa > Arthropoda > Arachnida > Ixodida > Ixodidae > Haemaphysalis > Haemaphysalis longicornis. The sequence continues at coordinate 134,898,512 of CM023449.1, read as the reverse complement.
TATGGCTGACTGTGGAGACATTTGGCCCTGCACTGATAGGTTGTGACCGATGTTTTTGTTCATCTGCAAAAAAACAATGAAAAAAAAATATTTCCATCCCTTACATGCTCCTGCGAAGTCATGGTTGTGGAATTCACTATGGCTGAAGACATCTTCGGCATGCTAGTGTGGCGGATTATGAATGCCCTGTGGAGCTCATACGCCACAAAAGAGTACCTTTTGAGTCGTGCATATTGTGCACATATTCACCAGTTCGCATAGACCAATGACAGGTGAGCTTAAAGTATGTTCAGATATCTAAAATTGTTTAGCAAGAAAAGATTACCAGGGCTTCCGCTGTTGAAAAAACATTCGAGTTTTGTGAAACGAGTGCGACATTGTTCAATATTTTCTCGTGCTCCCTGGGTAAATCAAGGCATAAATTTATTATCTGATATTTTTGTACTGTTTATTTTCTAGGCAACACGGGCGAATATAGACCTAAAACAGCGAAAAAAGGCATTCATATGGCCATTTTATTGTATTTGGACCCCTTCTTGGAAGTGTATGATCACAAGGCAACACGTTAAAGCTCTTGCACGGGATGAAATCATTGCATTCTACAAGTAAGTACGCACTGCCATTTTTGGGTCTTTTATGGCGCGTTTTTAGGTAGTTGATTTATAAATAATGGTTTGAAACTTCTTTTCAGTGACAGCTTGTCCTGTGGTTCAAGAAGGCAGTAGGAGCTTTTCGGAACACGTTAGCAAAACTTTCCTGGATGTGCACTTTGAGACGGCCCTGGCAGAAACACCCGGATCTTAATTTTGGTTGGGTAAGCTGGCATTTTGTTTTTGCGGGCCTCAATTTCTGGGACTGTTCATCCTAATAAAATCTTACTGTTAAGGAGTTATCGTGAACGCTAATATTGGCCATTGTGTTCACATTCCGGTTATTATGGATGCTCCAACAGTGGCCAAAAAGTCCACTATTTTGTGTTTAGTTTTGTATATATTTAGCGTTTACACATTGAGAGTTGTTGTGGCGATTTGCCAGCACTACGGACACGCCCAACGTGGTTGCTGCTACAACAATACGGTGGCAACTGAACATTTAAACTTCCATCTTTTAATACGCCCGTAGTACCAATAATACTCCCAAATACAGGTGTTACATGAGTAATGCTTGCATTGAATTTTGATAGGTGGCTAAATAAGGGGTAAATATTTTTTGAAGAGAATGGTTTAGAGTACAGAAATTGACGCCTGCAATAAAATGTGCTAGAGTTGGGATTTATAAGAAAATTGTGCAACAGCCTAGTTCAGCATTAGTCAGCTCAACTTCTGGCTCATACCACTACGCACCACGGAGGAATATACATCGAGGGGAAATATTTTAGGTGAAAATAATTCCACAAAACATTTCTGCCACAGTGCGATATTTATCATTTCATATAACTGGTCCATTTATTTCTTTGCGGTAGAAACATCGTTTAGCTGTAAGTTATATTAAGCCAGCCTCACTACAGCTAGGCATTCTATGGAGCACATTATACAGTTCAGAGAACATTTTTTGCAGAGAGAAGGTGTGTAAAATATAATGCCGAAAGGTGCTTATAGTAATTATTATTTGATTAATAAACGAAACCTCTCAAGGATAAAAAACGTTATATTCTGGATACCGAGGCAACAAAGTGGGATACGTTCCAGAATCAGGGCAATTTCATTGATTGTATGTGGTGATATTGTTTAGCGCACTTTCACCTTTAGCAGCACTCCCAGAAAAAGCCCAAGAAATCAATGATTTTAAAGCAATTACTGTGTTATGAAAGGGCATAAGCAACTCACTCATTTAAAGCAACCATGTTTCAAAATTTTCTTGTTTCCTTGAAGGTACATGAGGGGAGCAGTAAGTCTTCTCGAGGCCCGGTTATTCTGAGAGAAGGGAATGGCGGCATCAATATTGTCCGCAAGAAACACATCACGGATTCGCCGCCTGCATTGTCCACTTCGGGATGTGGTCATCGTCTTCGCCGCATATGTCATCTTTTTCATCGTGTCATCATGTTCTTATGGTTATGTGCCTTTCGAGAGTTCTTGGGACTTTTGCAGCGAGTTTTTGGAAAGCATGAGAGATTTGACAGTGGCCTGGTGTCATTTAAGTTGGAGTCTCTGTTGAAATACTTGTAGTGTTCAGCTCTACTTGGGATTTCAAATTATTGGTAGAGGTTAAAGTATCTCTTGAAAGGCATGAAGGAGATCAGATAGAAGGCATGAAGGGGGTGAGGTCAGATGAAGAGGTTTAAGTTACTGGCACATGCAAGTTTCATGTCAACTGAACACTGAAGTCGTGCCTTGCTTTACGATTTTCATCATTGGCACAATGCGCAGGCTGCCTTTGAATCTATAGTTGGTGTTAATTTAGTTCATGGCACCGCATTGTAACGTCCTTATTATTCTAGTGTAGCTCATGAGCTTTTTTTCGTGGCAGTGCTGCTGCTGATGCAAAAGTGACAGTGCCCATTTACGCAGATGGCTTCCGCCTTCATTGATAAATTTTAGTACTGTATGTGAGCTGACACCCATGCCGTAGAAGAATTTAAAATGTGCGTATTTGGCTTGAACAAGTTTTCTCCTTTGAACAAAGTTGCATTTCTTGCTTGGCAGAAGCAGGGCTTTGGTCACAATTACACTGACAGCAAGACGGGAGGGTTTTTATAGCACGCAACTGTGAATTTTACCTAAGGTAAAATGTTGAGGCTGAAAAAAATGCTTTCAAGTCTGCTTTGTAAAACTGGTCACCTGTATGATTCAACGCTGGCTTGTTTGCTTTTTAAGGATGTCTGACTTGTTCCCGCTTGAATTGATGACGTATATAATTAGTCTCCTTGTTAAATTTTAATGTGTAACATGCTCCCAGCTACCTGGTTTGAAAAATTATATAAGATTCACGTTGGCTTTTGTGAGATTTCTTGGGGTGAATTATTTTAAACAACTACAAATTGTTTGGGAAAGTAACGTGCCTTAAGTCAAAGGCCTTTTCAGGATGCTCATAAAGTATTTTGTCTACAAATAGCTTGATGTTACACTTACGTCCGGTGTCAGGAAACTTACTATCTTTATTAATCATGTTTTAATTGTGGCATACTGCCACATGTGACTTCTCGTGTCAAAATGTTTTATCGTTAATCTTGGCTCGAGCGTTCTTTTCCTAAAATCTTGCACTGCACTGTTGTAGGTTTGTGATAATACAACCGTGTATGGCTTGTTTTTAGGCCTTTCCCTACAATTTAATAGCAAACTGCATTTTCCCAAACAGTTATGCGTAAACATAGTATGGATAGCGCGATGGGTAATACCGCCTTTGAATTACCTTGATTTATCTGGTAATACAGCATATTTGATGCTCAATATTGTATAATGTCTGTGTCAGTGCCGCGGTAGACGCAGCACGTCTATTTATTTGTGAAGCAGTTGCCCCTAATACCGTCTTTATTAACCATGTTTTTGAGTAAAGGTGAATATGTGAAAATGCCACTTGAAGCCTAGTGCAATCGTTATGGTATTTATTCCTTGTACGTTGGTCATTTTCTGTGGAATTTAAAATAGACAGCTATTCATATCTTAAATGTATGCATACTAACACCCAATAAAGTTGTATAGTATATTGAAAAGCAGTGTATGAGTCATAATAGTTGGTTTCGTGCGTATTTTAATGCAAGTATGTTGTTTCTTTTACATGCAGATAGAACCCAGCACAGGATTCTGCGGGTGAAGCCAAAGACTGTGTGCCGCTCTAGGTGCCTCAGACCAACTTTTATTTAGAACTGTGCTCCGATAGGCAACAGTTGGGAACTGTCAGGGACCACACTGCTGCGGTGGTTTCTGCTTTCCATTTGTTGGTATCACTGCGGGTCATATATCAAGGCTGTGTTAAAATGGTGCTTACTGGTTTCCTGCTGATACCAATGCATCCGCCAGCCTGGATTATGACCTCGGTGTATACCGACAGGAAAGCAGAAATATTGGAAAAGTGGAGTCCCATACACAGCTTCCCAATTTCTAAGGAACACCGTTTTATATAAACAGCTGGTCTTAAGGTACCTGGAACGGCGCACCGGATAAATTCTATATACATTTTATATGGATCACTGTTCCAGTAACTTAAACTACCCTTTTATTTGGAACAGTGATCCGCATACTTTTATTTGGAACACCGATCCACATAATTTAGTTGCTAAAATATGTGGTGCACTCTTCCACTTAATTTTCAGGGTATGTGGAACATGGTTCCAAATATATAACTAGAAAGTTTTTGCAAAAAAGTTCCAGTTACTAAGTGGATCTTACGTGGAACCAGATTAAGAGTGTATGGACACGTATACGCAAACTCAAAAGGACAACAGACACACAGCCTGCCCCTGGTCAATACAACAGGGGACACACTGGAAGACCAGGCTGACACACTCGCACAACGCTTCCAACATGTGTGCAGTTCAGCACACCACACGAACACTTTCCTGAAGTATAAAGATTCTAGTGAAAAGATGTCCCTACACGACAACAACAAATCACAGACTTCTTACAACTCCCTGTATTCACTACATGAGCTGAGGGCTGCTCTGAGCACGTGTAAACCCTCAGCACGTGTAAACCCTCATATACAATGATACAACACCTACACGCAGACACACTTGAAGCACTTCTACATGTATATAATAAAATATGGCTTTCGGGGCACATTCCACACTCTTGGAGGGAGGCCATTGTAGTGGCTTTCTTGAAGGATGGAAAGGACCCGTCGTCCCTCTCAAGTTACCGTCCAATAGCCCTGAGGAGCTGCCTGTGCAAGCTCTTCGAGAAGATGATCAATCGCAGGCTCGTGTACTTCCTCGAGTACAATGGTCTTCTCGAGAGCTGCCAGGCAGGCTTTAGGGGTGGGGCGATCGACGAACGATCAACTGGTTGCACTTGACTCATAAATCACGGATGCCTTCGTGCATAAGCAGTACTGTTTAACTGTCTTTTTCGACCAAGAGAAGGCCTACGACACCGCTTGGCGTTATGGGATGCTTAGTGACCTTACTGACCATTCGGTGTTTCGGGTAATAGGTTGAACACCCTTGTTAGTTATTTGTCAGAGAGAACGTTCAGAGTAAGAGTTGGTTGTGCACTTTCAAAGGTTCACGTCCAAGAAAATGCGTGCCGCAAGGTGGCGTGTTGAGTTGCACTCTCTTCATAGTAAAGATAAACTCTCTTGGAAAGGCACTGCCACCCACAATCTCTTATTCTATGTATGTAGACGACGTGCAAATATCTTTTAAATCATGTAATATGTCAATATGTGAACGTCAAGTCCAGCTTGGTGTCAAGAAGCTTGCCGGCTGGGTAGACAAGAATGGGTTTCAATTGAATCCTGCAAAAAGCTCCTGCGTTGTGTCCTCCAGGAAGCGCGGGGTCCATCCGGACCCAGACATTACTCTTAATGGCGTGTCGCTTCCTGTGAACAAGGAGCACAAGTTCTTAGGTGTTGTGTTTGACCAGAAACTCACATTCTTTCCACACATCAAGGAACTTAAGCATAAATGTCTGAAAACAATGAATATACCTATTGTTCTCTCCCATCAATCGTATGGTTCCGGCAAAGAACTCCTACTACGGCTCTATACTGCTTTGGTTGGGTCTCGTTTAGACTATGGCAGCTTGGTATATGGGTCGGCGACTAAAACAGCGTTGCGAATGATTGACCCAGTGCTACACTTGGGACTACGGCTTGCGTCGGGTGCTTTTCGCACTAGCCCTGTCGAGAAACTGTATGCCGAGTGTAATAAGTGGAGCCTTGAGAACCAACGGATGTACATGGACTTGCTTTATGCTTTTAAAATTTCATCGCTGAATAACCATCCTTTTTATCCTGTCCTTTAACGACACATCCACATCTGTGCATTTTGTAAACAGCCTATCCGTTCCTCTGCCCTTTTAGCTTAGAGTGAGAGAGCAAGCCTCGTATCTAAACGCTTCGTTTTTAGATGTGTACAGATCATCCTTTTCAGACAGTTTACCTCCTTGTAAAGTTCGTCCTGTGTCCTCCGACCTTTCTTTTATGAAACTTGACAAAAATCTGGTACCGCGAGCTGCAATACTGCAGCACTTTCTGTCTCTCCAGTTTAAATACCCCATTGCAGAATTTTACAGTGACGCGTCTAAAACCTCCACTATGGTCTCCTGCGCTGCTCATGGTCCAAATTTCAGTGCAGCCAGAACAATGAGCGTCCACACAACAATTTTTTCAGAAGAAGGATATGGAATTTTACTGATTGTACGACACATACTTGAGAGAGAGATGAAATGTTTATTAGGAAAAAAGGAGGTTTCGCGATTGTCTTAGGGGTGGTGCCCTCCTTCCAGGGCCCCAGACTCTTCTGCTCCTCTCCGGGCTCGAAGAATTAAGTCCTTCTGAATCCCGAAGTCGGAGCTCGCCAGAGCTGCCTCCCAAAGCGCGGCCGTATTTGTGGGGTTGTTTCCCGAAGGCCAGATGATAGTGCAGGCCCATGTTGCGTGAAATAAGTTGGAAGGGTTTCCGCATTTATTGCATGCGTCTGTGTGTGTTTGAGGGAACATTTTGGATAGCCGGGATTTGTTTGGATAAGTGTTCGTCTGGATTTGCCTCAGCGTTTGCAGCTTCTGCGCCAGAGAGGTTCTTGTCCGGGTTTGGGAAAACGGCTCGTTCACCTCTTTGGACAGTGAAGCGTTCGCTAAAGTCACTTGGGAGGGGCTGCAGAAGGCTAGAACTGTTAGCCGCACGGTTTGTAAGATCGTGGGCAGCCTGGTCGATCCTTTCGTTTCCCTCCAGCTCCTCGTGTCCTGGAGTCCAGACAATGCGGTGGAATTGATTCGACATTTTTGGCTGTAATTTTTAAGTCGCTTGTGAATTCTTCCATTCAATAGGTATTGCATAGCCTTTTTGGAATCTGTGACTATTTGGAGGCTTTGGTTCTTATGCTGCCCATACCTTATTGGCAGGAGGAGAGCACCAGTTTTGGCTTCGTCGGCAGTGGTATCTTTGAGCGTGAGGCAATCCTTGATGGCTCCTTCGTGATCGATTATAACTATGGAGGCATTTTTCCCGCTGTAGAAAGCAGCGTCGGTGTAGATGACGTTTTTTTGTTTTCAAGTTGTTTCCGTAGGAAGGCTACTCGTGCTATTCTTGTCTCATTGTGCAGGCAGGGGTCCATGTTTCGAGGTGGGGGGAGCACTTTCAGTCGTGTTCGTACTTCTCTGCTCAAGTCCACTTTGTCAATAGTCGAGTGTACGTCCGCGGGGGACCCCACTTTTTGCAGGATAGCCTTGCCAGCTTTTGTTTTTTCCAGGCGTTGTTTTTGCGAGATGAGGAGTGCCTCTCTGATTTCTTCGAGGGTGTTCCATACACCCAAGCTCATCAGCTTTTCATTTGATGCATAGTTTGGGAGACCGAGGGCTTTTTTGTAAGCCGTGCGGAGAATGACAGTGCCTTGATCAGTCTCTTGTCTGTTAAGGCAGTGGAAAAGCGAGCTATATGCCAGGCGGCTGACTACCAAGGCCTCCATAATGCGCAGAGTTTCTTCTTCCTTGACGCCGGCTCTGTTTTTAGTTATTCTTCTCACTATTCTTGCAATTTGCACAGTTGACTTATTTATCTTTTCTATGGTGAAGTTTTCCTTGCCATTACTTTGTATAAGCATCCCTAGGACTAGTATTTGATCTTTTTCGGGTATTGAGTAATCTCCAAGCTTAATGTTTATTGGCCCTGGGCTTACATAGCGCGTGCCGTGAATTCGGATGACTTCGGATTTTTCTGGTGCGCATTGTAACCCATTTTGAAAATCAAATTCCGAAGTCTATCATCTACACAGATTCCCTGAGTGTTGTTCGGGCACTGTCATCGCATACACCCCCCGAAAACCACATAGTTAATCTTGTATTTAACACTATCATGTCTGTGTATGCACAGAAGCATCAGCTGCTCCTCTGCTGGGTCCCAGGACACGCTGGGGTCGCTGGAAATGAGTTGGCAGACGATAGGGCCGCTGCTGCTGCACTCAGGAACACTGTAGACATAACAACCATACCATCCACAGATCTCAAGCCACACATAAGACAACACTTGCGTAGAACATGGCAAACAAACTGGAGTGAACAGACAGATAACACGTTACACGTTCTAAAACCACGCTTGGGACCATACACAACTGACACACGCAACAGACACACAGAAGTCGCCTTGAGTAGGCTGCGGATAGGGCACAGCCATGCAATGCACTCGTATCTGCAGCAGTGACCCCAGTGCAGCAGTGACCCCAGTGCAGCAGGTGCGGAGAGGCCCTATCCGTAGTGCACATACTAATCACATGCAAGGCACTTCACACAACACGACACAAACACTTCAGAGAACTCTACAGACAACATATTCCCCTACATCAATCTTTTTTTCTAGGTGACGATGCCATTGTTTCCCCGAAACGTGTGTTTAAGTATTTGTCAGGCGTCAAGTTTTTAAACCTCATTTCCTATCACGCATAATCAAATCTGGCCCTATACACCAGCCATCACCACTGCCATTATTTGATTTTATTGTTGTTCTGGCTTTAGTAGCCACTATTTTTTTAAGATACTTTTGTTTGGCGCTGTTTGCCCCAGCTGGCCTTGCGCCAAAAAACTCCAACCATCATCATTATCATTTGCTTAAATTTTCGATAATTTCCTCTTTAAGTTGTAAAAGCACATCTTTGGTAGACAGGTGTGCTCAAAACCTAAACATGGTATGAGGATAGACGTCTTTGTCTCCCAGGAATGCCGTAAGTAGAGAGTGAACGAGGTACTCGGATTGTTACCCAGGCATGATGTGAGGGAAATAGGGCAAGATTGTCAGTGGAGATTGGTTTGTGCGGTTTCGGATGAGAGTGATGCCGGCGTGGCGCCACTGAGGAAGAAGGGTGCCGGCTGCCCAGTGCTTGTTGAAGAGGGCAAGGAGAGAATTGAGGGTGCCTTCATCGAGATTTTCTAAGGTTTTGTTGGTTATTCGATGTTTTCCAGGAGTGGTAATGCGCGTGATGCGGGCGAGGGCCCTGCTTCAATTCTTGAATCTAGAAGGGGCATCAAGCACAGGGTTCGGTGTACCCGTGTAGTCGTTAGATGGAGGAGGTGGCGGGGTTTTGCGAGGGACCAAAAAACATTGTGCGTAGGGTGTCTAGGCGGTGGGCAGGGGGATGGGGGTAGTTATAAATCCCACGTTGAATGTAGTGATACGTTGCAGTCTTGGAGTGTTTTGAGCCCAGCAGATGTCTCAGAATACGCCACTCACGCTTGGTGCTAAGCGTACCCTGCAGCTCATCGCAGAATGAGCGCCAATTGTAGGTCGTAGGGTTCGCGCGTATTCCGCGGCACGCTGGGTGACTTGAGCGATGCGGCGTTTTAGCGAGCAATTGTGCTTGCGCGTCTTCCAGCGGTTTACTGAGCCTCGTCTGGCTGCCCACAAACGTGCGAGGTGGGCGTGCAAAGAGGGAATGGCTTTAGTGAGGGGGATAACTGTTGTGTACTTATGAAGCAGGGACAGAAGCTGCGATGTCCTTTCTTCGAGGTCCGTGATGTCACCTGGCAGGGAGGTGGGATCCTTGCGGAACGAGGACCAATCGGTGAGAGTAGCGTGACCTATTTTACGCTTGCGAGAAAGGCGGCCAATAGTGAGCCCCAGAATGTGATGCTCACTCCCCAAAGTATCCGGTAGTCTCTGTCATTCGAGGTAAGGGGCATTTCGAGCAAAAGTCAGGCCCGGGTTGGTGACGCGAGAAACACTGTTCCCTATACGGGTCGGGACGGTTAAGTCGTTGCATAGCGTGAATGCGTGGTGCTGCGTTTCGTTAAGGAGGGCAGTGCCTTTCCTTGTGACTTGGTTATAACCCCATGAGTGGTGGGGGGCGTTGAAATCCCCAAGCAGAAGAAGAGAGCTTCCATACGCTGAAATAGGGTGACGTTTTGCACTTTTATTTCGGCTAGAAGTTGTTCTATTGCGGGCAGGGCCGGTGAAAGTGTGGTTTGAGAGGCTGGTGCAGGTCGCGTGAACTGGACGATGGAAGGAGTGAGCAGAAGGGGAGTGCGAGACAACAGCTGACCAGCTGACCTGTCGGGGGCCGACTTCCGATGCTGGAGGGGCGGTTTGTCTAGACTGGGTGAGGCGAGGCTTGGATACTGGTGGTGCGGTTATGAGCTTCTTAGGTCAGTCTTGGCTTCCGGTTGCATGGCGGAGACCGCACAGTTTGCACTGGGGACTGCACGGACGGTCTGCGGGAGGATTGCTGAGTCCACATGCGAGGCAAGCTGGACGGCGACATCTTGCCTGTGGCCGATGTCGCCGCAAAGTGGACAAATTTGTACACTCCGGTGAAATGGGCGGCAGCGTTACCGGAGGCTGCCGACTTCCACGTAGAAGGGCACGTGAGGGCCCTGGAAGGACAGGGGTGCCGAGGTGGTACGCCCCATGAGGCGAGCATGTATGAGTTGAGGTTTGTTTCCTAGTAGAAGGTCGCCGAGAGCTTCATTTGTTTCGTCCGGGTCCAAGCCGTGGATGACTTCCGGGCACGTGTCCGGAGGTGGCTTCATGTACGGCATGATTTTGTATTGTATTCCGCCGATTTGCGCACATGTTATCTTGCTGAGCGTGATGGCTTGACTGGCGTTGGGCGTGCTTGCGACGACTAAATTTTGGGACGTCTGGATTTGACTAACTATGGTGTTGTAGAATTCCTGCTGGGGAATCGCACTTGCTGTTTCGAAGCTTTCGGCGTTAAGACCAGAGCGGGGTCGATAAACCACGGTGTAATTGTATTTCGGTCACCGTGGTTGTGGTGCACGGCGGGTGTTGGCGCGTGGTAGGTAAAACCGTGGTAGGTGAAGAGTTTCAGCGTGGTAGGTGAAAGTCTTCAGAAGGGAAACTTCAGAAGGGAACCCACCAGATGTGAAAGCAACACTGCGTCTGTGATGCAGTGATTTTCTTCAATATTATGCCTAATGAGGTGCCGAGTTTCTTTATGTGACACCCTCAGTGACGTGACAGTTTTTAAAATCTCTGAACGACCGGCGACGTCGTGTTTTTATTGGGATGTACATACTATCATTACTGCCTGAATGTGGATGCTAATAGTTTGGAATTCCAGTGCACGTGCCGACGTTGCTTGGGTTTTTGCGAAGATAATGCATGCCAATGCATTATCTGTTCTTCTTTCTTCTTCCGGTTGTTCGAATTTGGTTCTTCGAATGCGGTTCTTCGTTCAAAACCGTCAACGTGGAATAATCGGTTTCTTTGCAGTAATGAGGAGATGCCTGGATGGTGCTCGCACAGGCAGGTGGTTACGTTGTGATTTTCTTCGTATGACCTGTCAACATCACGTGTTTCATAGGGCATTTTTACGTTGCGGTGGACTCGTCTGGAAGCGCTGACTTGCGTGTTGAAGTGAAGAGGCTCCTTTCCTCATTGTGACAATGTGGCTGTGTAATACCGTCATGAAGGTTGAACAGGTGGCTGTATTTCCAACGTTCTGGTGTGGTGGCGCTGTCCATAACCACTACACATGAAAGTCTGGCCCTTATAGCCAGACTTTGATGTCCCAGTGTCGACCAAACTGCCTATATCGCCTCTTAGTTAAAAGTACTAGAGTAGGTCATATAAAACAGTGTTCTTTGTACTGACGTCAGCACTATCCTATGAAATAGGCATATCAATATGCCTTCTTCACCTGTCTGAGGTAGCGCGGCGAAGAAATTGCTACAAACAGCGTATCGTTACCACCACGTTGGTCGCTACCGTAACCGCCGCGAACGTTACCGCAACGTGGAAGAACACACGCTGCTACAGTCAGCAGGCAGCTGGTAGAGTTGTGCCATTAAGAAAGAGGGGCGTTTCGAAAGAGCACCTACCCACTACTAACCCAGTGGCTGGTTTTTCTGTAGCACATCAAGCGGGCGGCTGTAAGAGCTAAAACCAAGTTGCAGCTTCGTTCTGTAGATTCCGAGTCGCTGGGGTAGTTTCAAAGCTGGAAGTGTTTCACGTGGGGAAAGGGTGCACTCTGTGTGTTCTTATGCCTTCGAAAATCTCTAGTGCTCGTGCGTACTTTCTAGGGCTGCAGTTATGTTCCTTGCTCAAAAAGACCAGTGATCCATACAGTTGAGGTTTCGCCTAAAAGTTTGCCTTGCGTTTAACGTGTCAGTAACGTATACAAGAAAGGCACAATTGTAAATGGAGCAATGCTTATTGTGTTATCGTGGTCGCGCTTAGTGGGAACACGGCAGTGGGTGGCGCGAGTTACTACTGGAGCATCCTAACAGCGCCGCGTGGAAATAGCGCGCATGTGCGTTCCAGGGTCAAGGAGTAGTAGTAGTAGTAAAGTCCTTTAATGTCCTTCCAGATAGGCGATGGGTATTTAAGTTGGGTGCGAAATAAAGATTTGTAGGCTAGCAGTTTTACATGAAAGGGTTCATGAAGTAGGTGTCGTTTTAAGGAACCAAGCGATCCGTGAGCTATTGGTATTCTAACGGAGCCAAAGACGAGGCAGTTCTCTTCAAGGAAAATAAGCTTATTGGAGCGAACTTGTGCTCCCCTAACAACTTAAGGAATACACAGGCGGCGAAGCAGCAGTCACCCAAGTGACGTGCGCTAACGAGCGTAGGCGAGTCTAATACCGGGGCGTCTGCTCTGCAGGCTTATCTTTAGACGCGCGTGGTTCTCGAACCGTCGATTCACATTCAGAACGTTGTAGAAAAAGGAAGAATATTCTACGCTAGTGACGTTAGGGCGAAACAGTCTCCTTATCTGAATGAGATAGCCCGTGCGGCGTAAAAATAAAGAAAAAAATACGCGCTTCGCTTGGGACACTAATAACAGAGCCTGGCGCGGCCGAACAGTAAAAACAAACCAAAAATAAACAAACCCGTACATGGTTCGCGGCAATATGATGTTGGTAATATGTGCGCGCCATAAATCGTTGCTCAAAGTGACTCCCAAGTACATATAAGTGGTGACATTCTCCTATGCAACGTTACCGATTGGATAAGAATAGGTTAGGGGGTTGCGGCGACAGTGAAAAGATAGGGACTTTTATTTATTAGGGTTTAGTATCATGAGCCACCGATTGCACCAGTTAAGTACATGGTTCATATATTCTTGCAATGCAACTTTATCTGATGTGTTAGCATTGGTACGGTATATTACACAATTTCTGCAAACATACGAACATTGCTGGATACATTGAAAGGTACATCGTTGAAGTATATTAGGAATAATAAGGTGCCGAGAATAGATCCTTGCGGGACGCCTGATGTTACTGCCAGAGGATAAGAGTTATGTCCATTAACAGTAACAAATTGGGAACGATTAGTCAAAAATTCCCTAATCCAAGTTAAAATTTTAGGGTGTAACTTTAATTTCGAAAGTTTTAACATCAGGTGGTTGTGGGGCACTTTGTCGAATAATTTTGCAAAGTCAAGAAAGATGGCGTCAGTCTATATATGATTGTCCATGTTTTAATGTGCAGGTCACGAACGAAAAAGGCAAGTTGGGTTTCACACCAAAAATATTTTTCTAAATTCGTGCTGTGCGGTATGAAAAAAGGTATTAGCTTCCAAGAAGTGCATGATTTCTGTGTAAATGACATGTTCCATGAGGTTGCAAGGCACGCTTGTTAACAAACTTGGCCGATAATTGAGCGGACATGATCTATCACCTGATTTGAAGACTGGAGTGACCTTTCCTATTTTCCAGTTGATATGTAGGTTACCTGTGGAAAATGTATAAACAGAACCACAGTGACATATATATGGGCGCGTATGTGTTTGGGCATTTTTCAGACATTTTGCGTAAATATTGTCTGATCCCGCTGAAGAAGAGAGTTTTAATTTGTAGATTAACGATATTATTCCGGCAGCGATGAAATCAACACTGGGCATTAGAGAGACGATCCTAGACGGAAAAATCGGGAGGAACTGTTAGTTTCGTTGGTGAACACGGAAGCGAATGCTGCGTTAAATAATTCTGCGTATTCAGAGTTGCTACCTTCCCCGCCCGTAGGATTATTCAAAATAGCACCCTGTATTTTCATAGTGTTAATCACCTCCCAAAACTTCCTAGCGTTATTCACTAACATTTTCTGAAGATCAGCATTAAAAAGGTTCTTTTTGCGGATCGAATGGCGGTATAATAAAAGGTTTCAAAGTCTTTATACCTACCCCTTGCGCAGGCGGTTGCTGCGGGTTTAGCCGCACGAAAAAGTCGTTTTTTTTTTTTCTTATTTTTAAGCCGCTTTAAGAGCTTCGAAAACCATGGTTTTGCTGGATTAGAACGGGAGGTAGCACTGGGAATAAATTTGTTTCTTACCTCCTTAATTTTATCTTCAAAAATTAACCAGTTATCGTTCATTGATCGTTCACTCAAGGTTATTTGCTTCGAGTTCAGTGCCTATCGCATTACAATCCCTCTTGTCGTATAGACGTATAGTTTTACTGCATGATTTGAGTATTTCCGGGACGAATTCAAAACCAGCATAAATAGCTTTCTGGTCGCCAATCTCAGGAAGCTGTGTAATATGGGATAAGCTTTCAGGTTTAGTTGTCAGCATCAGGTTCAGAATATTAGAAGTTTCTCAAGAAATACCTGCAGCTTCTGTTAATTAGCTGTGTCAAGTTAAAATTTAAACATACGCAATGAATTATTTTGTTCTGGATGGGCTGTTAATAATTGGTTGCGTGATCCAATCGATGTCGGGAAAATTGAAGTCTCCGAAAAGTAGGATTCCGCGGTAGAATATTTAGTAGTTAGCTGGTTCAGCATATCGTTTAGATCTTCTGCAAAATCTGGTGGCCGATAGCACACACCCAGCAGAACTGTCACCGGTATAGCGCGGCAGGCTAACCACATACTTTCGAGCTTACAGTGGATATTTATCAGCGAACAGGGTGAACTTCTCATGGACAGCGATGAGTACACCCCCGCCACCCCCCCCCCCCCACGCGATCGGTTCCTGTCTTTCCGAAAACAACAAAATCCGGCAATTCGGCTAGAACTTCACTGTCTGTGACGTCATCCGTCATCTATGTTTCTGTCAGAACCAGTATGTGCTGCTGTCCGATGTCGATACAAGATTTGATACTGCGTCGCGTCTTGAAAGGAAGCTACCGCACGGGGCACCTTGAGCAATCTTGGTGACGGTACTGGCACATACCGCGGACCCCGAGCCCCCAAACATAAGCTGGATCCAACCGTGGCGATGTGTTTATAGGTGGAGGGTTAGAAACCACACGAACGGTGGCCGTCGGAGCCCAGGTCAAGCTCCGGCGGATGGGCTCCCTGTCTGTCTACCAGGCAGGGAGCTCCGGGACCTCTTTGACTACCAGGGTAAGGTCAAAGAAGAAAGTACCCCCGTCTCCCTGCTTTTATACTATGCTATATGGCATTTTCAACCCCCCCCCCCCCCCCAACGTGATCGGCCCCCGAAAGGGGCCGCACCGAAGTTTTCTTTTCCACCACTTCCTAACTTGAGTCCTCCGAAACCGAACAACTATCCTCGCTTCATCGTGATGGAATCTGTAGACCAATCAAAACCTCTTGCTTCACAGTCTGTATTTCTCATTTCAAAGTTTCTTGACGGTATTGTTGGAGGGTCGTATAAGGCCAAAAAACAACGAACCGGTGAAATTCTTGTCGAGGTCAGTAGCCAGGATCAGGCCAATTAACTTCTTGCTCAAACCAGCATCGCCGATCTGCCAATCCGAGTCACGCCCCACCGCCACGCTCTAAACAGCTCCCAGGGCGTGATTTCCGAGTATGACCTGCTAAATGAATCTGAAGCTGACCTGCTGGAGGGCCTTCGTAGTCAGGGCGTAACAGCGGTCAGGCGCATAACCATCCGCAGAGACGATAAACAAATACCGACAAAGCACCTCATCCTAACCTTTGACAAGTCCACCCTTCCAGAATTCATCAACGCAGGTTACATCCGATGTTCAGTCCGGCCGTACATCCCGAACGCCGCGCTGTTTTCAAGTGCCAACGGTTCGGGCACGGCACAAACTCCTGTCGCGGCCGACTTACCTGCGCAAAATGCGCCCAGCACGACCACCCGTCTGACAACTGTAACGTTCAACAACTTCTTTGCGTAAACTGCCAGGGCCCACATGCGGCCTACTCCAGAAAATGTGAAAAGTTCCAATTAGAAGAAAATCATTAACATCAAGGTCACTGAAAACATCACCTTCCCAGAGGCGCGGAAGAGGTTCGCCTCTTTCCCCTGGGGAGGTACGCCGACGCAGCTCGCCGGGGGCGGAGCGGCGTGTGGTTTCTGCGGGGACCCAGTACCCGCGAGTCGGACTTGGTCCCGCCCCGCCCCCCCCCTGGGTTGCCTCGGCCAGCCCACCCCGCCTCCGCACCGCTCGCTGAGCCAGCAGCGGCTGTGGGGGCAACCACGTCTGGTGGAAGCGATGCTGCATCCTCCACTTCCACTCCAGCGTCCCAAACCACAGGCGAGGGCGCAGAGGACATCGACTTGGGGGAGCCAGCGGCAGCTCCCACCCCCACCGCACCGCCTGTGCCATCCGAGGCGTTCCTGAACCCCTCGGTGGTTGCGGGCAAGGAAAAGCGCGCCCCAAAGGGTTCGCGGTCCAAGGAGCCTGATCCCTCAGGCGCTCCGAGGACATCCGAGGATGAAATGGACGTCGGTCCGTTCTTGTCTGCGGTGCACCGCAAGGAACGCGTCCCGACGCCAAAGCCTCCCGACAAGCCAAAAAGACCAGAGTCACAGCCCCGAAAGACGACACATAAGCAACACAGTCCAGTAGCTTCCGAACACTTCATAATGGGAAGAGAGAACATAGTACAATGGAACTGCAGAGGCCTTCTAAATAATCTTGACGACGTCTATGAGATTCTGCATGCTAATCAGCCAAGTGTAATGTGTGTTCAGGAAACACACCTGAATTCCAAGAACACAATTTCTTGAATAGTTACCTGGTATACAGGAAGACAGGGATGGCTGCACACACTCTTCTGGCGGTGTGGCCGTAATCGTCCGGAAAATCCTTAGCATGCCACCCTGTCACCTTGAACACTATCCTTGAGGCTGTAGCAATACGCTTAATAATATTTAATAGGTTGATAACGGTATGCTCCATATACATTCCTCCTGATTTTCACTTACGAGCTCCGACTTCGAGGCGCTGGTTGACCAGCTGCCCGAACCATACATCCTTACAGGCGACCTTAATGCTCACAACTCTCTTTGGGGCTCTTCCAGAACGATGCCCGAGGTCGCCTGATAAAAATTCCTTACATCTTCTGGAGCATGCCTTTTCAACAATAAACAGCCTACATACCATAACATAGGTCACAACACATACTCATGTCTTGACTTGGCTATTGGCTCCGCAGTTCTCTTTCCTCTTGTCGAGTGGGGAGTGGGAACTGACCCATATGGCAGTGACCACTTCCCCACCTCACTCACATACATAGGCAAAGGCCCAAGCAGTCCATCTTCCCATAATAGGTTCAATGAAGCACGAGCTAACTGGAATACATTTACAGAGACATCCAAACTACACCACACATCCATAGGACACCTACACGTTGAAGAAGCTACCCAACTCCCCACTGCGCACATCCTCGACGCCGCCGAAAAGTCCATTCCCCACGCCTCTGGAGCCCCGCGCAACCAGCGGAGGCCGTGTGGAATGAGGACTGTAGGCGGGCGCGAGAGGCCCAGAAAAGGCGTGGGGTATCCTTCGTCGGTACCCCCCACGTCGGGTAACCTCATTTTGTTCAAACGGGCCAAGGCGTTAGGAAAACGTGTGCGCCGTGAGGCAAAAGAGAGAGTTGGCGCACCTTCCTTACATCCATTAACTCATACACAGATGCACACAAGGTATGGACAAGATACGCAAACTTAAAGGACAACATACACATAGCCTGCCCCTGGTCAGTACAACAGGGGACACACTCGAAGACCAGGCTAACACTCTTGCACAACACTTTCAACACGTTTTCCAGCTCTTCACACTACACAACACTTTCCTGAAACATAAAAATACTTGTGAAAAAGAAGTCCCTACATGACAATAACAGGTCAAAATCTGGTTACAATTCTGAATTTACACTCTATGAGTTGAGGGCTGCACTGAGCACGTGTAAACCTTCAGCTCCCGGCGCAGATAAGATTACATACACCATGATACAACACCTACACCCACGATACTCTTGAAACACTCCCTACACCTATACAACAACATATGGCTTTCGGGGCACATCCCAAAATCTTGGAGGGAGGCTATTGTAGTGGCGTTCTGAAGGAGGGTAAGGACCCTTCTTCTCCCGCCGCGTTATCGACCCATCGCCCTCACAAGCTGCCTGGGCAAGCTTCTCGAGAAGATGATCAACAGGAGACTTGTGTACTTCTTAGAGTTCAATGGTCTTCTCGAGAGCTGCCAGGCCGGCTTCAGGGTGGGGCGATCCACAAACGACCAACTCGTCGCCCTTGAGTCGTATATCAAGGATGCGTTTGTCCATAAACAGTTTTGTGCTACGGTGTTTTTTGATCTCGAGAAAGCCTACGATACCGCTTGGCGATACGGGATACTTTGCGACCTAAAAGCCTTCGGTGTCTCGGGAAATATGTTTAATACACTTCGTAGCTACCTGGCGGAGCGAACCTTTCGTGTGAGAGTTGGCACTGCCCTTTCAAATGTTTTCCTGCAGGAAAACGGCGTGCCTCAAGGCGGCGTTTTGAGCTGCACATTGTTCATTGTCAAGATGAACTCACTTCGAAAGGCGTTGCCACGAACCATTTCCTGTACAATATTGTAGATGATGTGCAAATATCTTTTAAATCATGCAATATGTCAATCTGCGAACGCCAAGTCCAGCTTGGTGTCAACAAACTAGCAGGCTGGGCAGATCATAACGGTTTTAAGCTGAACCCAGTCAAGAGCACTTGTGTTCTGTTTTCCAAAAGGCTTGGGATCAGGCCAGATCTAGACATCAAACTGAATGGTGTCTCGATTCCGGTCAAAAAAGAACACAAGTTCCTCGGTATAATTCTTGATGAAAAACTTTCCTTTATTTCTCATATGAAACAACTAAAGCAAAAATGTCTTAAAACAATGAATATCCTGAAGGTTCTCTCCCCTCATTCGTATGGTTCTGACAAAGAACTCCTACTACGGCTCTACACTGCTATGGTTGGGTCTCGTTTGGACTATGGCAGTGTGGTATATGGGTTGGCGAGTAAAAGAGCATTGCGAATGCTTGACCCAGTACTACACTTGGGGCTGCGGCTTGCGTCGGGTGCTTTTCGCACTAGCCCTGTCGAGAGTCTATATGTTGAATGTAATAAGTGGAGCCTTGAGAACCAGCGAACGTACATGGACTAGCTTTATGCTTTTAAAATTTCATCTCAGGATAACCACCCTTTTTATCCTGTCCTTAGCGATACATCCACATCTGTGCTGTTTGTAAATCGCCCGTCCATTACTCCGCCTTTTTCACTTCGAGCGAGAGAGCGAGCCTCGGATCTGAGTGCTTCGTTTTTAGACGTGTACAGGTCATCCTCTTTAAACATTTTACCGCCTTGGCAAGTTCGCCCTGTGTCGTGTGACCTTTCTTTTATAAGCTGGACAAAAATCGGGTACCGCGAGCTGCAATACTTCAGCACTTTCTTTCTTTGCAGTTCAAATACCCACGTGCTGAATTCTACAGTGACGCTTCTAAAACTCCACTATGGTGTCCTGCGCTGCTCATGGTCCAAATTTCAAAGCAGCCAGAACCATGAGCGTGCACACAACAATTTTTTCAGCAGAGGCGTACGGATTTTTCTGGTGCGCATTGTAACCCATTTTGAAAATCAAATTCCGAAGTCTATCATCTACACAGATTCCCTGAGTGTTGTTCGGGCACTGTCATCGCATACACCCCCGAAAACCACATAGTTAATCTTGTATTTAACACTATCATGTCTGTGTATGCACAGAAGCATCAGCTGCTCCTCTGCTGGGTCCCAGGACACGCTGGGATCGCTGGAATGAGTTGGCAGACGATAGGGCCGCTGCTGCTGCACTCAGGAACACTGTAGACATAACAACCATACCATCCACAGATCTCAAGCCACACATAAGACAACACTTGCGTAGAACATGGCAAACACACTGGAGTGAACAGACAGATAACAAGTTACACGTTCTAAAACCACGCTTGGGACCATACACAACTGACACACGCAACAGACACACAGAAGTCGCCTTGAGTAGGCTGCGGATACGGCACAGCCATGCAATGCACTCGTATCTGCAGCAGTGACCCCAGTGCAGCAGTGCTGTGAGGCCCTATCCGTAGTGCACATACTAATCACATGCAAGGCACTTCACACAACACGACACAAACACTTCAGAGAACTCTACAGACAACATATTCCCTACATCAATCTTTTTTTCTAGGTGACGATGCCATTGTTTCCCCGAAACGTGTGTTTAAGTATTTGTCAGGCGTCAAGTTTTTAAACCTCATTTCCTATCACGCATAATCAAATCTGGCCCTATACACCAGCCATCACCATTGCCATTATTTGATTTTATTGTTGTTCTGGCTTTAGTAGCCACTATTT
Source organism: Haemaphysalis longicornis (assembly GCA_013339765.2). Lineage (NCBI taxonomy): Eukaryota > Metazoa > Arthropoda > Arachnida > Ixodida > Ixodidae > Haemaphysalis > Haemaphysalis longicornis. Next base: position 134,877,868 of record CM023449.1, on the reverse strand, counting down.
TTTTAAGATACTTTTGTTTGGCGCTGTTTGCCCCAGCTGGCCTTGCGCCAAAAAACTCCAACCATCATCATTATCATTTGCTTAAATTTTCGATAATTTCCTCTTTAAGTTGTAAAAGCACATCTTTGTAGACAGGTGTGCTCAAATCCTAAACATGGTATGAGGATAGACGTCTTTGTCTCCCAGGAATGCCGTAAGTAGAGAGTGAACGAGGTACTCGGATTGTTACCCAGGCATGATGTGAGGGAAATAGGGCAAGATTGTCAGTGGAGATTGGTTTGTGCGGTTTCGGATGAGAGTGATGTCAGCGTGGCGCCACTGAGGAAAAAGGCTGCCGGCTGCCCAGTGCTTGCTGAAGAGGGCAAGGAGAGAATTGAGGGTGCCTTCATCGAGATTTTCTAAGGTTTTGTTGGTTATTCGATGTTTTCCAGGAGTGGTAATGCGCGTGATGCGGGCGAGGGCCTGCTTCAATTCTTGAATCTAGAAGGGGCATCAAGCATAGGGTTCGGTGTACCCATGTAGTCGTTAGATGGAGGAGGTGGCGGGGTTTGCGAGGGACCAAAAAACATTGTGCGTAGGGTGTCTAGGCGGTGGGCAGGGGGATGGGGGTAGTTATAAATCCCACGTTGAATGTAGTGATACGTGGCAGTCTTGGAGTGTTTTGAGCCCTGCAGATGTCTCAGAATACGCCACTCACGCTTGGTGCTAAGCGTACCCTGCAGCTCATCGCAGAATGAGCGCCAATTGTAGGTGGTAGGGTTCGCGCGTATTCCGCGGCACGCTGGATGACTTGAGCGATGCGGCGTTTTAGCGAGCAATTGCGCTTGCGCGTCTTCCAGCGGTTTACTGAGCCTCGTCTGGCTGCCCAGAAACGTGCGAGGTGGGCGTGCAAAGAGGGAATGGCTTTAGTGAGGGGGATAACTGTTGTGTACTTTGAAGCAGGGACAGAAGCTGCGATGTCCTTTCTTCGAGGTCCGTGATGTCACCTTGGCAGGGAGGTGGGATCCTTGCGGAACGAGGACCAAATCGGTGAGAGTAGCGTGACCTATTTTACGCTTGCGAGAAAGGCGGCCAATAGTGAGCCCCAGAATGTGATGCTCACTCCCCAAAGTATCCGGTTGTCTCTGTCATTCGAGGTAAGGGGCATTTCGAGCAAAAGTCAGGCCCGGGTTGGTGACGCGAGAAACACTGTTCCCTATACGGGCGGGACGGTTAAGTCGTTGCATAGCGTGAATGCGTGGTGCTGCGTTTCGTTAAGGAGGGCAGTGCCTTTCCTTGTGACTTGGTTATAACCCCATGAGTGGTGGGGGCGTTGAAATCCCCAAGCAGAAGAAGAGCTTCCATACGCTGAAATAGGGTGACGTTTTGCACTTTTATTTCGGCTAGAAGTTTTTCTATTGCGGGCAGGGCCGGTGAAAGTGTGGTTTGAGAGGCTGCTGCAGGTCGCGTGAATGGACGATGGAAGGAGTGAGCAGAAGTGGAGTGCGAGACAACAGCTGACCAGCTGACCTGTCGGGGGCCGACGTCCGATGCTGGAGGGGCGGTTTGTCTAGACTGGGTGAGGCGAGGCTTGGATACTGGTGGTGCGGTTATGAGCTTCTTAGGTCAGTCTTGGCTTCCGGTTGCATGGCGGAGACCGCACAGTTTGCACTGGGGACTGCACGGACGGTCTGCGGGAGGATTGCTGAGTCCACATGCGAGGCAAGCTGGACGGCGACATCTTGCCTGTGGCCGATGTCGCCGCAAAGTGGACAAATTTGTACACTCCGGTGAAATGGGCGGCAGCGTTACCGGAGGCTGCCGACTTCCACGTAGAAGGGCACGTGATGGCCCTGGAAGGACAGGAGTGCCGAGGTGGTACGCCCCATGAGGCGAGCATGTATGAGTTGAGGTTTGTTTGCTTGTAGAAGGTCGCCGAGAGCTTCATTTGTTGCGTCTGGGTCCAAGCCGTGGATGACTTCCGGGCACGTGTCCGGAGGTGGCTTCATGTACGGCATGATTTTGTATTGTATTCCGCCGATTTGCGCACATGTTATCTTGCTGAGCGTGATGGCTTGACTGGCGTTGGGCGTGCTTGCGACGACTAAATTTTGGGACGTCTGGATTTGACTAACTATGGTGTTGTAGAATTCCTGCTGGGGAATCGCACTTGCTGTTTCGAAGCTTTCGGCGTTAAGACCAGAGCGGGGTCGATAAACCACGGTAATTGTATTTCGGTCACCGTGGTTGTGGTGCACGGCGGGTTTGCGCGTGGTAGGTAAAACCGTGGTAGGTGAAGAGTTTCAGCGTGGTAGGTGAAAGTCTTCAGAAGGGAAACTTCAGAAGGGAACCCACCAGATGTGAAAGCAACACTGCGTCTGTGATGCAGTGATTTTCTTCAATATTATGCCTAATGAGGTGCCGAGTTTCTTTATGTGGCACCCTCAGTGACGTGACAGTTTTTAAAATCTCTGAACGACCGGCGACGTCGTGTTTTTATTGGGATGTACATACTATCATTACTGCCTGAATGTGGATGCTAATAGTTTGGAATTCCAGTGCAGGGTGAACTTCTCATGGACAGCGATGAGTACACCCCCGCCACGTGATTGTTTCCTGTCTTTCCGGAAAACAACAAGATCCGGCAATTCGGCTAGAACTTCACTGTCTGTGACGTCATCCGTCATCCATTTTCTGTCAGAACCAGTATGTTGCTGTCCGATGTCGATACAAGATTTGACACTGCGTCGCGTTCTTGAAGGAAGCTACCTATATTAACGAAGATTACAGAGAAGGAAGGCTAGTTTTGGGGTGTTCTAACATTAACACGTTTTTTTATCAAACAACGGGGTGATTGTTATAAAATTTTGTTTACAGTTTCGGATGTTTTCGTTGAAAACGCACCTTTGTTTACCAAGAAGCAAAGTCTTGTACCCCAGAGAGAAGGGTTCACATTAGATACGGGCAAATGCTACAAGACGTTTTCCGGCTTTCCGAACGGATTCGGAAAAATCTTCCCCAATACTGTAGTTGGTACGTTTCAGTTTACGTCCATTCCAGAGATTTTCCTCTTTGGTTTTAAGAAAGTGAGTGCGGCTATTATAGGCCGCTTATGATCATGCCGGTGCCGGTCAAAGTGAGCACGTTCGATTAGTTTAGGGTCAAGGGTTAATTTTATATGTTTGCGACAGTGGTTAATAATTATTTCTTCGGAATCTGCAAATTCTCGGACGGGTTCCGGTCTGGGAGGCCTAAAAGATGAGGTTATTTCTTCTGGAATGATTTTTCAGCGTCGCCAACCCGCGCCTCCATGTCGCATATTTGACGGGCCATTTCTGCGGTGTAACATTAATTTTTTCGATATCCTTCCTAACAGTTACAAGAGCTTGGTAGTGACTTCAAGATTGTAATACGTTTAGTTAGATCAGCCATGGTTTTGTTTGTTGTTAGTAGCTCAGCTTTAAGTCCCTGCACTTCTGGGAGCAGTGTGCTCTGCAAATAACTTTTACATATAACTCTTGCAGACCTGCAGATAACGTCTGCCATTTGGAAAGGATGAGGTTAGCGGGGAGACGGTCTTTAGGCGGGGAGTCGTCAGGGACAGAGTAAGGGCCGGGGCTGAACTCCACGTACCCGGATAGAAGCAAGACAGCACGAGCGACATTCACACATTGAATGGCCAGGCCACAACAGCAATGTGGGCTCGGTAGCTGTACCAAAAAAATAGCGATTTTTTTAAGTGAAGACGCCATGTGGTACACTAACCTGCATTGTGAATTCGAACGGGTGGCGATGGCACAAACAGAGAGCCCACAAAGCTGGACGGGTGGTTGCTGACACTTTATAGCTGCTGTCGCTGAACTGGTCGATGACGGCGGTGATACGATGATGACGTCGGTGACCCTGTGATCTGCCGGCGGCGCCGCAGGATAACCGAAAGCGTTTGCAGCACGCTTCAGAAGAACGTTGTAATTCCCGATGCTGAGTCACTCGCGGTGCGCTGGAACATCCATGAGGCAGGCAGCAGAGCCGGAACCAGAAACTGAACGACTCACATAAGCTCACACTGTTGCATTACTTATTGTATATGTTGCCTCACAGACATTTGCTGCATACCATTCATTCACTTGCGCTAAAAATGCAAAACGCACGACCAAAATGCATTAAATCAATAACGCACGCGTAAGCAAACGTGTGTAGCTAGTGTAGTCACTGGATTAATTTCCAGGTGCTCTGCCACGCATTTCATGCGTAATTCAAGAGGAAAAGAAGACAATCAGAATGCAATAAATAAAAAGTGCACGTGTTGTGCTCCCTTATTATATAAAGCTACTGCTGTAACCGCATCCTGCTACGTCGTGCAAGCGTAGAAAAGCAAAACGAACAGCATGCAGATCGTATCTTTCGTTCGCCGGGATCCAAAAAAATTTTATGCCAGCCTTGCGTGAAGAATTTTGACCCCACTCAGTACACCACGATATGTGATGGACGGCGCGAATCCATTCATGCGTCCGTTCGAGGAAACAAACTTTACGGGGGTAAAAACGGGCCGCGGACACCGTGGATCGTAGTATACGTATGGGCGCGACAAGAAACGCCCCTTTTCAGCGGTGCGAAGAAGAAAGGCGCGGTTCCTGTTTTCCACTCCGGGTGGCACTCGTGTTTTCGCAGTCTCAAGCTGCAAGTTTTAAGTTCACTCGCATATTTAAAAACTCCGTCATTAATAAGTAACCTGGTAATAAATATGAAATGCCACAACGACGTTCATTCAAGCTCGTATGTAGAACAGCCCCAAATATTAGGATCGCTGCGACACGGGACAGAAAAACCAAGGAGTTTCACTCCCCCCTGCGTCAGGTAACTTTGATAGCACATTCAAAAGGGACTATCCTGGTATTGTGGTCCTGCTGTGCCCCCACCTGTGCTTTACTATTGCGAATGATGTTTTTTGTGCCTTGAAACTGCTTGTGTGCGGCGATGTGGGAATCAAACCCCCGGCCCCACTGTTGAGGAGTTATTAGATCAATTATAGCTGTTCAGAATATGTTGACCGCTGAAGTATCTTCTTTGACCAGCTAACGTAGGGAAAGCTTTTGGAGGAACTGAGTGCGCAGTTAGCCGACATAAAAAAAGAGATTTGCTCAAATCGACACTTTGGAACTTGCAGTACAAAACTTTGAGGCTAAAAGAACTGAATTATAAGATAGAAGTAGGCGATATAACCTCCTAATTTTCGGAATCAAAGAAAATCTTAATGAAACTGAAGCCCCAATAAAGCAAACTGTCTTGGCGGAAACCTTCTCAAAGCAACTGGGCGTTACCTGCAATTTGATTGGCAGAATACATTGGCTTGAATAACCCGGTAGCAAAGGCCGGTCATTATGATTCTTTAAAGACTAAATGAAAAACAAACTGTTATAAAAAATGCACTCAACCTCAAAGGCACAGATATTTCAGTTGAGCACGATTACTCCCAAACTGCAGTACAAAAACAAAAGCCGCTGTGGGAGAGTGCGAAAACCGAAAAACTGCAAGGGAAAATTGGACGCGTATCAGCTCCTTTTGTTGGAAATGTCGTCCAAAGGCGATAGTCTTTTTAGACATTTGCCAAGGAAATGCCCCCGCTTGCTTTCTCGCTCGCCCCTCATGCTGTTTCTGTTCCGTCGCACTCATCCCAAGGTAAACACACGAAAAAGGTTGCTCAAGGCGATTTGAATTTACCACGTTCCACTGCTTACAGGCTGGGTTCCTCGATTCCAGCGCTGCAGTACGGCGGAGACGCGCGTGAATCAAGGCGGCTGACTTCAAGGTTTATAGAACCGCGCTGCCGTGCTACACGTGCGTTCCAAGAAGAACGTGGAACCTAGCTAGTGGAACCTTTCGTTGCTGTTGTCGCGTGATTTCTAATATGACGCCAGGCGGCGGCTTTCTGCATTCTACATCTACTGCAGGCAGCGGCTTTCTGCAGTAGATGTAGAATATCATTTGCTATAAAAAAAAACCAAGGCATCAACGAATTTTTTAATAAAGGAACACCATAAATAATCCCTTGTGTACTAACTTCCTGTCTTATATTGCGTAATTTCTTGTTCTTGTTCAACAAAGTTGACAAGTATGGACATGCAAATCGGCCTTAGACGTTTACATTTGGCTGTGAGTACATAACATTTCCAGCGCAGTGTCCATTTTGCTTTGTCCGTGTGGCTGAATCGAGTTACAGACAGACATACAGACAGGCCAAAATTTCTGGGTTTAAGTAGCCCAAGAAAGACTATCGTCTTTAAAAAATTTCTCTAACAAACGACAAGCTTCGCGTTGACGTAATTGTCACGAGTGCGTCTGCTACGAGGCGGAGCCAAGAAGATGACCACGATGAAAGTCTCCTCCGCGTGGCGCGTGTAGGAGAGTTCGCGGAACGGCTCGTGCTTTCGAACGCTGATATGGCTGATCGGGGCTTCGCGTGAGACCATGCCTTTTGGCGCTTTCTTTCTAGAGGCACAAGTTCGCCTTAATAAACCTCCGTTCATCTGTGTCGACAACTCCGTTCATCTCCGTTCATCTGTCCCATGGCAACAGCACGCCAACGAGAACTGCCTAGCGCGCCAGTGTCAGTCTGCACGCGTTCTGCAAACTCGCTCATGGAGCAGTGAACGTTACGGCCCAAAAATGGTGAACGCAGTTTAGAAAACATCGGCCGAAAACGAAAAAATCAAGTTACAAAAAAAATGTGCCCTCGGAGTTTCCAACTTACGACTTGTAAAAACAACATTCCTAGCGCTTTCAGAACCCTCGGACACGAGCCTTTTTTTTTCGTTACTGGTCTGCTTGGCGACAACACAAAATGCATTGCCCAGTACAAAAATTAGTAGCTCCAGCCTCCAATCGGCTGAAGGCACTGGCTTAAAATATCTTTAACTGCGCTAGAACATTCAGAATGGTAACCACTCAGGTTCTTCCGGCATGACTCTATACAATTCTCTTACTATAAGCAGCACTCTCCTCTCGCAGTGTTCGGGCAAACGTTTCGGCATATTTGAAACCACCTATGCGAGTTTTTTCACATAGAATGCAGACTAAGTGCCTATGAACATATCATAGGGCACGCCTCGTCATTGTTTACGGGCAAAAACCAAATGCCATAAGGCGTTATGGTTATAGTCCTTTTTCTCAAGGTTCGCTGGAGGATGTCCCAGGGAACACCGCATCCCAAGAGTCAGAATTATGTGCTCAATTTTTTCCAGCTTTTTCATAATCGACAGTTGCGTGTCCATGGGTGTACATATAGTACTTTTTCCTGCAGCCAGGGTTTCACCGGTAGCGTGCCGCTATGAAGTTTAAAGAAGAAAGATTTAACAGATGAACGTAGTGGCATTCGTTTTACTGTTTTTAGAATATCGTTTCCTTAACCCACTCGAAACAGGTAGACACACATCAATCATTAATTTGTACAAATGTTGCCGCGGTACACTACTCAAAAACTCCGAGGACAACCTAAGCCATAAATCCTGAAAGCATCCACGACTTCGCGCAAGAACTAACGCAAACGTACACATCGCATTTCAGAAGTTGAAACTACATAGTCTGGAATAACATCATGAAGTCCGACTTGTACCACAGTAAGTAGAAAGCCAACTCTCTGCTCTCTCAGAAACATAAATCTAGAAACTATTTGTCGGATAAACAAATGTTCCAGTCCCAATCCACCACTTTCCACCTACCCAACCAAATTAGTTAGACTCATGCGCTCCCCAACTTGAGCCCCACAAAAACAGCGCGAACACTCTGTGCATCTTTTGTATGTTCCTTCTTTGCATACAAACCACCTGTAGGACGTACCTTACCTTGGCAACGGCAAACACATTACATACTGATGCAGGGGCAAACGTTGACAGACTGTTACCCCCCAATGTGTTAATTTCTCTCTAACTCTATCAGTTTGTCCGTCCCCGTACTCTCTAGCGTCCTGGTAGTTTTCAAGTTTGATTCCTTGATACCTGGCCGGAGTTTTCATCCAAGGCATGTTCTCGAAAAACACTGGCCTACTTTGCCAGTCACCGTTTTCAAAATCTAATGCACTTGTAACAGTTAATGGCACTGGCAGACAAACTCGCAAAAAGGCTTTAGATCATTCACCACCTCACTTAAACTTTTCTTATCACTACAGAAAACAGCGATGTCATTGGCATATGACAAAATGTTTACTTCAATGCAGGGCAAAGGGAATCCGTGTATAATTTCATTTTAAGAATCTTTAAACAAAAGGGCTCAAGATAAATGGCAAACAACAAGGGACTCACGGAGCACCCGTGCCTCACTGACGGCAGTATATCCAAACTTTCTCCCACTTATTTGTTTACAATAACACTAGCTGAGCACTGAGTGTACGACATCTTTACAGCTTCGAGGATGACCAATCCTACGTTAACGTGTTCTATCACTGAGAAAAGAATGTTATGCACAACACGATCAAAGTCTTTCTGCAAATCAATTAGGATCATGGCCACGTGGCCCCGTAGGGCGCAGCGCTGCGGGGGTTAGATATATATAAAGTATACATAGGATAAACAGTGTACACTTTTATTTAGTTTTAGAATATCAAGTACCTTCGGTGACTATTCGTTGCATATCGCTCGTGCAGTAAGCGCCCCCCAAACTTCCACAATATCTCACGTCTAGCAATTGCATTTCTTAGACGGAAAAGTCTTCGCAGATGTGTGGTCGTTCTGCTGACCGCTGTCCTTGTTCACCCAGCGCAAAAAAGTGTTTCCTTCTCCCTAGTTTTACGCTGTACGGTAAAATTTTCATTTGATTTTATTTCCTTATTGCCAATATCACTTCGCTGGCTCTTCTCCCGCCTTCAAGTGTCCTTACATTTTTCTGCTAGCGCACGAGTCAGCGAAGCGTCGCATGTGCACTTGTTGGGCGCTTGTGTGGAGCGACGCGGAATCGGAGCTTGATACAGTGTACATACAAAGTAAAGAATTGCACATATTCTTTCATTCACAAACGTTTCGTGGCTTAGTTTCAACAGAGCGAGCGAATTTCGACGACCCGTCGGCGGCCGTTGGACTAAACTAACTAAACGCTGGGCCGACTGACTCTGTCGGAAGGTCGGCGAGCCGTGCAGTAGGCAGTCAAGCCAAGTCATCTCCTCCTGACGTCACACGAAAACGCCGCAGACTATGGGCGAGGGTGCAGAGAGGAAGATAGCATTTTCGAATCGATTTTTCTACTGAATAAATTCGCGTAAACAAACTCAGAGTGGTCGAAACATGACCTATGGACTCCGGACTACAATTTGCGCAAGTAATCTCGCAATGTTTACAAATCACTTCAGTGTCCCTTTATTGCGGGTATGCTAAAAATACTGAAATTGCCTACTAAGACGGCTCTATCGTTACACCCGGTACTTAATACCTACAAGTTAAGTGCACTTATTTGTTTGCGTCCAGCTCCGCTGGCCATAATTCATGATAGAGTGGGAGGGCACTGATATTTTAAATTGTTTTATGGGTCCAATATTCTCCGATTACGAGCTGCACTCGCCTATCCCATCACGGTAAATTTCTACTACCAATGAAGGCATCACAGTCACTGGAAAACGCCTCAGAGAACTGCCGACCTTTAGGACCAATCTGTTGTCGATTCGAAGGAATGTTTTCTCGTGTTATTCTCGTGTTTTTATTTCTTTCCCTTTCGTCTTTGTTCTGCGCTTTAATTTATTTTTGTCTCTCTGGAAATTATTTTTCTTCCTCAACAAGTCATTGGACCGAGGGTAACATTTTGCTTCTCAAGATCCTGTGTATATTGTCTCAGAGAAGTTACTGTTTAAGCAATAAAATGGCTTGGGATAACGAACAACAAACAGAGCAGTAGATGTAAAGCCAGCAAAGGCATCATTAAAACATTTCCAAAATAATTTCTCCGTGGACAGCTAAAAACCGCAACTCGCGTCCCAGCTGTACAACGCGAATTCTGTAAGTTTACCATTCGCTGAATGCTGGCCCGAGAAGTTGTTTTAGAAAGGACTGGTAGTAAACTTTTATGGTTAAGACAACTATAAGGGCAGAAAGACTGCCCCATTTTTCTTTTTTCTAGGCAGAGAACTGATATCTAACAGCTGCCCATCGATTCAAACAGAAGCGCCGCGTATTGAAAAATAAGCCCAAGCCCTTCGCTGCCAGTGGATATGCGTATTCTTGTCTCCCTTTTTTATACCAGTGATCCGATCGTTTCGAATATAACCTATGGTGCATAATAAAAGCACATTCCTGGCCGAGTTTTGGCAGAGAAAAAAGAAAGAAACAAGCATACCTGCGGAAAAACGTCCGATAAGTTCGGAACGAAATGCGAATTCGGACTCGACGAAATCTTTGTGGCTCCCATCTTGTTCAGAGATCTTTACGCCAACTTTGTAACGGGTGTAAGGTTTGCATCCTCGAAAGCTTGCAATAAAGCACTCTTAGAAACCTTTTTGGATTTTTAGTACAATTCAAGTGGAGGTTTGTAACGGCTTTTATGGTCGTTCACGGCACCGTTACATGACGGTTGTTCTGGGTTGGAAGAGGTGGCGAAATTTAGGCCCCCATACATAAATGCGCATATATGGAAGCGGAGAGTTTGGTTCGTATGCATCGTCAAGGGAAAAAAGGCCAGGAAGTCCCTCCACTGAAATTCTTAAGACACAAAGAGAACTAGCGAGGACAACCGCGCAGGTGTGAATAGTTAATTACTTTAAAATTATCCCCGCACGGGGCACCTTGAGCAATCTTGGTGACGATACTGGCGATACCGCGGACCCCGAGCTGCCAAACATAAGCTGGATCCAACCGTGGCGATGTGTTCATAGGTGAAGGGTTAGAAACCACGAACAGTCGCCGTCGGAGCCCAGGTCAAGCTCCGGCGGATGGGCTCCCTGTCTGTTCACCAGGCAGGGAGCTCCGGGACCTCTTTGATTACCAGGGTAAGGTCAAAGAAGAAAGTACCCCCGTCTCCCTGCTTTTATACTATGCTATATGGAATTTTCAAACCCCCCCCCCCAAACTTGATCGGTCCCTGAAAAGGGGCCGCACCGAAGTTTCATTCCCACCCCTTCCAAGCAACTGTATTTTCAACAACCGTGAATAACTATGCTCGTTTCCTTGTGATAGAGTCAGCTGACTCAGCAAGACCTGTCACTTCCATGTCTGTATTCCTGGTTTCGAAATTCCTGCAAAACACAATAGGTGGAAAGAATCAAGCTAAAAAGCTTAGGACGGGAGAAATCCTTGTGGAACTCCATGCCGAACAACACGCCCGCACTCTTCTTGAACAAACCCGCATCCATTATCTGGACATCAGGGTCACACCCCACCGGAGCCTCGGACAGCTCCCAGGTGTGATTTCTGAGGCAGATCTTCTTACGGAAACAGATGCCGACTGCTTGAAGGTTTAAAGGATCAGGGCGTCACAGCTGTGCGCCGCATAACGATGCGCAGGGATGATAACATAATCCCCACGAAACATATTATCCTGACCTTAAACCGTTCCTCACTTCCTGAACATATCAGCGCAGGCTTCATTCGATGCTCCATTCGTCCTTACATTCCGAACCCGCGCCGCTGCTTCAAGTGCCAGTGGTTCGGGCACAGTAGAACTTCTTGCCGCGGCAAAACAACGTGTGCGAAATGCGCCGCGCAGGACCACCCCGCCGACAACTGTAATTCTGACATCCTCACTTGTGCAAACTGCAGGGGCCCACATGCGGCCTACTCCAGGAAATGCGAAAAGTTCCAAATAGAAAAGAAAATAATCAATCTCAAGGTAACAGAAAACATCACTTTCCCAGAGGCGCGGAAGAGGTTCGCCTCTTTCCCTCTGGGGAGGTACGCCGACGCAGCTCGCCGGGGGGTGGAGTGGCGTCTGGTTTCCACAGGGACCCAGTTCAGCGAGTCTGACCTGGGCCCTCCCCGCTCCCCCTCTGGGTTGCCTCTGGCAGCCCAACCCGCCACCACGCCGCTTGCTGAGGCAGCAGCGGTTGTGGTGGCAACGTCTTCCGTCGGGACCGGGGCCGCTCCCGCCCCTGTCTCCCCATCCTCCAGTGCGTTGGAGGGTACCGAGGTGATGGACACCACGGGCCCCGCACGGGCTTCGGACGCCCTCGGCGGTGGCGGCTCAAACGAAGGGCTCCCGAGGGGGGCCAATTCGGGGGGGCCCGGTCCGTCGGGCACCCCTCGTACATCCGACGACGAGATGGATGTTGGGCCGTTCCTGCCTGCAACACAGCGCAAGGAGCGGCCACCGACTTCAAGCCTACAGACAGGCCCAAAAAGCCCAATCCCAGAGTAAGAGCCCCGAAAGACGACACATGAACACACACACACTGCAGTCATCCTTAAATGTAAATAATGGGAACAGACATCATTCAATGAAACAGTAGAGGCCTTATCAACAATCTAGATGATGTGTACGAGATACTTAATCACATCAGCCAAGTCTCATGTGTCTTCAGGAAACACACCTAAATAGTAAACATACTTACTTTTTGAATAGCTACTTGGTTTTTCGAAAAGACAGGCACACTTGCACTTATTCTTCAGGTGGTGTGGCCATAGTAGCCCGAAAATCCTTAGCGTGTCACACCATCCACCTAAACACCATGCTTGAAGCTGTCGCGATTCGAACAATAATTTATGATAGGTTAATAACGGTATGCTCCCTCTACATCCCTCCAGATTACCAACTATCGATCACTGATTTTGAGGCCCTGATAGATCAACTACCTGAACCGTACTTAGTCTTAGGCGACCTCAATGGACATAATTCAATCTGGGGCTCTTCCCGCACAGATGCCCGAGGTCACCTAATTGAAAAATTTCTGACATCATCGGGAGCATGCCTTTTTAACAAAAACCAAGTTACATATTATAACATAGGACAAAACAGTTATTCACATCTTGACTTGGCTCTTGGCTCTGCAGTTCTTTTCCCATTTCTTGAGTGGCATGTGGACACAAACCTATATAGTAGTGACCACTTCCCCACCAAATTGACATACATAGGCATAGGCACAAACACTTCCCCCTCTCATAAAAGGTTCAATGAGGGAAGAGCAAACTGGAGTACATTCACAGAAACATCTAAACTGCACTACACATCCATAAAACACCTACACGTAGAAGAGGCGACCCAACTGCACATCCTCGACGCTGCCGCAAAGTCCATTCCTCAGGCCTCCGGTGCCCCACGCAACCCAAGGAGGCCCTGGTAAAACGAGGACTGCAGATGAGCGCGAGTGGCCCGGAACAAGGCGTGGGGTGTCCTTCGCCGGTACCCCACGTCGGCTAACTTAATTTCTCTTTAAAAGAGCAAAGGCCTTGGGAAAGCGCGCGTGCCGTGAGGCAAAACGGGATAGTTGGCGCTCCTTCATAACATCCGTAAATTCATACTCAGACACACGCAAGGTATGGACACGAATACGTAAACTTAAAGGACAACATACACATGGCCTGCCCTTGGTCAGCACGACTGGGGACGCACTAGAAGATCAGGCTAACACACTTGCACAACACTTTCAACACGTGTCAAGCTCTGCACAATACACAAACACTTTCCTGAAATATAAAGCCTCCTGTGAAAAGAAGTCCTACGTGACAACAACAAATCACAGACTTCTTACAACTCCCTGTTTCCACTACATGAGCTGAGGGCTGCTCTAAGCACGTGTAAACCCTCAGCTCCAGGCCCAGACAACATTACATATACAATGATACAGCACTTACACACAGACACACTTGTAACACTCCTTCACCTTTACAACAAGATATTTCTTTCTGGGCACATTCCAAAGTCTTCGAGGGAGGCCATTGTAGTGGCTTTCTTGAAGGAGGGAAAGGACCCGTCGTCCCTCTCAAGTTACCGTCCAATAGCCCTGAGGGGCTGCCTGTGCAAGCTCTTCGCGAAGATGATCAATCGCAGGCTCGTGTACTTCCTCGAGTACAATGGTCTTCTCGAGAGCTGCCAGGCTGAATTTAGGGTGGGGCGATCGACGAACGATCAACTGGTTGCACTTGACTCATACATCAAGGATGCCTTCATGCATAAGCAGTACTGTTTAACTGTCTTTTTGTAGCATTCTTGTAGTTGTAGCATTCTTGAAAGAAGGGAAGGACCCTTCCTCTCCTGCTAGCTATCGACCCATTGCCCTGACCAGCTGCCTGTGCAAGCTTCTCGAGAAGATGATAAATCGCAGGCTCGTGTACTTCCTTGAGTACAACGGTCTTCTCGAGAGCTGCCAGGCAGGCTTCAGGGCGAGGCGATCAACGAACGATCAACTCGTAGCTCTTGAAACATATATAAAGGATGCCTTTGTGCATAAACAATTTTGTCTTACGGTGTTTTTCGACATAGAGAAAGCCTATGACACCGCTTGGCGGTACGGTATCCTCAGTGACCTAAAGTCAATCGGTGTCTGCGGGCAACATGTTGAACATCCTTTGCAGTTATATGTCGGAGAGAACCTTTCGCGTCAGAGTTGGTTGTGCACTCTCAAATGTTCACGTGCGAGAAAATGGCGTGCCGCAAGGTGGAGTGTTGAGCTGCACCCTCTTCATAGTAAAAATGAACTTTTTTGGAAAGGCACTGTCACCTACAATCTCTTATTCTATGTATGTAGATTACGTGCAGATATCCTTTTAATCGTGTAACCTGTCCATCTGCGAACGTCAAGTCCAGCTCGGCGTCAAGAAACCTGCCGGTTGGGCTGACAAGAATGGCTTTATTCTTAATCCTGCAAAGAGCTCTTGTGTTCTGTTCTCCAGGAGGCGTGGCGTCCACCCGGACCCAGACATCACTCTTGCGAATGTGCCAATTCCTGTGAACAAGGAGCACAAGTTTTTAGGTATTTTATTCGACGAAAAACTTACATTCATCCAACATATCAGACAGCTCAAATGCAAATGCTTGAAAACAATGAATATACTTAAGGTCCTCTCACATCAATCTTATGGGGCCGACAAACAACTGCTGCGCCTGTACACAGCGTTTGTGGGGTCTCGGCTCTACTACGGCAGTGTCGTGTATGGGTCGGCTACAAAAACAGCACTGAAAATGCTCGACCCAGTGCTGCATCTTGGCCTTCGCCTCTCATGTGGCGCATTCCGCACTAGCCCTGTTGAAAGTCTTTGTGTCGAGTGCGACAAATGGTGCCTAGGGCCATCAGCGGGAGTATGTTGACCTGTTGTATGCATCCAAGATCGTGTCTCTGACCAAACATTCTTTTAATCCCATCATGAACGATACATCAAATTTACAACTATTTTAAACAGGCCATCTATTCCCTTACCGTTCTCTCTCAGAGTTAGGGAGGAGGCTTCTGCACTCAATATCCCCCTTTCAGACACGCACAAGACACCCATTCATAATTTCATCGCTCGATGGCATCTTCGTCCTGTAACATGCGACCTGTCATTCACTCTTGTAGAAAAAAATAGGGTACCCAGGAATGCAATTCTGCGGCACTTCCTGTCCTGCAGGACAAGTACAGGTGCGCAGAATTCTATAGCGACGCGTCCAAAACTGGTTCTACTGTCTCTTGTGCAGCGCACGGACCAAATTTTAGAGTTATCAAAACAATGAATTTTCACCGCAGTATTTACACGGCAGAAGCGTATGGCATTTTACTCGTGTCAAATCACATCCTCGAACATAAGATTCCAAAGTCCATCGTGTACACAGATTCTTAAGCGTTGTGCAGGCATTTTCATCAGGAAGGTCGTCAAAAAACTATGTAATCAATGTTCTTTTAAAGGTCATAATGACTGCATATGCTTCAGATTTAGAAATAACCATATGCTGGGTACCAGGTCACCGTGGGATCCCTGGCAATGAGACCGCTGATCAAATGGCTGGTGCTGCTGCTCTCATGACCACAGTTGACATAACAAGAGTACCTGACACCGACCTAAAGACACACATCAGACGACAGCTTCGTAACACATGGCATCTACACTGGAGTCAACAAACAGACAACTAACTACACGTAATAAAACCACAACTGGGACGCTACATAACTGACTCACACAAGAGATACACTGAAGTCGCCCTGGCTAGGCTGCGGATACGCCACACACATGCGACGCACTCCCACCTGCTCACTGAAACTTCGGGACCCACGTGCAGCAGGTGTGGAAAGGGCCTATTCGTAGTCCTCATACTAATCACATGCAGAGCACTTGACACAACACGACACAAATATTTCCCTGAATTATACAGACGACACATTCCTTTGCACCCATCATATTTTTTAGCCGACGAACCAATGTTTTCTAGTCAGCATGTTTTTAAGTTTTTAGCTGAGGTGAACTTTCTGCAGCTCTTGTCATATCACGTGTAATCATCCTAGCCCTAACACCAGCCATCCCACTGTCTTTTGTTTTGCATCACTTTTACTTTTAGTCACATGTTCTAGTATTTACGGTCTCATCACAATTCAGTAACTTCTTTTTGGCGCTGTTTGCCCATAGTCGGCCTTGCGCCAAAAAAACCCAACTATCATCATCATCATCACTTAAAAATTATGCGAATGGAGGACTCACAGAAAACGGCAGCATCGACAAACGGTGTTTTCTAAGCTACATTTGCACCACGAATAGTGAAATAGAGTCGATCCTGCCGCATCGACATCTTGCACAGAGAATAGACATTAAAAAGCAAAAAGTTCAGATTTCACCATTCAAGATCGATTAGTTTCTCACTCTTTTTTTGATCCGGTACATCACATCTCTTGAGCGGAAGTGTGGAAATACATGCTTTGGAAGATTATTATTATCACTTTTAGCAAAAGTTCCGCACATTTAGTCACGAGGTTGGCTACGTTTTCTGTATTAGCTTGTTTTAGCAATAAAAATTACAGATTGAGAAACGTAGGTGGGCTTGGTTGTTCTCCTTTTGAAGATACATTGCTAGTCGTTCATAGTCCTTATGTTCATATCGCGGTGCTCTAGTTACCCCGCCTTAATTCATACCACTTTTTACAATGTACGCAGCGGTTAAGATCCTGCATACTTGAACTTTATCACGACGTACTGTCAATTTTTGTTATAACATGTCGATATATATATAAAACATTTTTCGGGCACTGCCCCAATGACACCCTAAAATTTCTTATCACCAGTCATTGCGGCGGAGCGAACAAAGCCCAATGTAGTCATGCCGGAAGTTTCGGGACATGTTACACGAATTGTAGCTTGCCTTTCTATGGTCTGCGGTTCTTGCAAAGCTGTGTTTGGGCGTCGAAAAGAGAGCTAAACTGAGGTGCTGCGTGATCCGGGTTTGGGAGATATCTCCCGCAGTTCCTGCCTTAATTTATGTTTAAATAAACATGAACCCTGTCCGAAATCCCGCCACGCCGGGCGTAGCGGGAAGCTGCTGCCGGCCTAAACAGTGGATTATTGCAGTGGGCGACACCACCACGCCAGGCGGCAGGCATATCGGGTATGCCGCCATTGGGGACTAAAGTGTGTGCGCGACCCCGCTCCTATCCCCCCTTTTTCGCCTGCCATCTCTTTTATCCCCTGAACACTCCTTCCCCAGTGCCGAGTAGCAATCCGGGCTCTCAGCCTGGATAACCTCTCGGCCTTTCCTTTCGCTTTTCTCCTCCTCCTCCTCCGCCATTGGGGGGCATGGTGGTGCATATGGCGGCGTAGCCGTCAAAGTGAGAATGGTGGTGCAGTAGCGGGCATAGCCACTTCCGGGGAGAACAGTGGGTCGCGAATTTTCCTGGAATGGCAGCCGTGTTGACAGAATATGCGTAGATGTATGCGTAGCTGCAGGGACACGTTTGCTTCCTAATGTGCAAGTAATGGCAAACCCTGCGCTCACTCCCCAGCTTCATTTTATTGTGCACAGACCCTCATTTCATGCCGGCTTGCCTCTGTAAATAACCTCCACAGGTACTTGAGGGCATAGTTGACGTGCATTACACCAGGGGATTCTGAAAGTAAAAGGCAGGCCACATATCTGGTTAAGAAAACTTACAGAGACCCTCCATTTTTCCTTTTCTTTTTCCTTGATAAAACACTTGGCCTCCTTATTAACGTTTGAAGTTGCCTCCCATTTCTGATATACAAATTTGTGTGCATGGGTCTCTTTCACGTCGTGGTGTTGATCTGTCAGTCGTTTTAATTCACAGGAGCCCATTCCTACACTGTCTCGTATTACAGACAGCGCTCGGTGCAGAACATTTACTCTCAGGCGTAAGGAGCGCCCATGTAACGGTCAATAGAATTTCGGGAGTTCGGTGAGAACGCGATGTGTGCCGCATCGGCAGAGTTGCGGTGTAGTGCTCATTCCAATCAGCGCCTTCAAGCAGGCATGGCCGCCGCAAAAGGGAAGGGCGTTGCCTCGATAGCTTCACGCAACGCTTAAGGCCTTCCGTGGCTTTCGTGTTGCGCATCGCTATGCAACAAAAGCGGGGGAGGCCGACTGGGATTGGTGGGTTTTACGCGTTGTCATACCGCCCAGCCGCATGCTTTATCGGTTCCAGACCCCGCTCAATTGAGGCGGCAGCTCCGTCTATTTACTAGCCTGGGGCATGGACGCGTGCGTTTTTAAATGCAGAGCATTTTAGTAACTCACGATGTCACCCGCGTTGGCGTCCGTAGTCCGCGTCCGCATCGCTCCCCCTGCACTATATAAATACTTGCCGGCGCCAGGTTTCGATCCTACGACTCTGCGGGCGGAACGCAAGGTGCACGGTACTCTACCAACTGAGCCACAAAGTCGACACAGAACGGAAGGTTACGAACGTGCCTTATATCCTTGACTCATTCAACCGTCGGCCAGAGGTGCGCCCTCTTCCCCGCGTCCTCCTCGCCTTCTCTCCGCTCGCAACGCCCTCTCTCGCCGCGTTCGGTTCGGGCGCACAACAGGTGGGGATGTGCGCAACACCCTCTCTCGCCGCGTTAGGTTCGCGCGCAAGAACAGGTGGGGCGCGCGCATCGCGCTCTCTCGCCGCGGTCGGTTCGCGCTTAAACCACATATGTCGTTCGCGCGCGCTGCGGTCGCTAACATCTGTGGAGTGATCGTGACGTCAGCATCACGCGTTCGCGTGGTGGCGATTTCGGCGCTATAACACTCTCTCGCGAGGGGCATTGGATTGGATTCGATTGGATTGGCTTGGATTTGGATTGGATAGGATTAAAGTGGATTGTGTTGGATTGTGTTCCGTCATAGCCGCTCCACGTTTTGACGATGTGCGCTGCCTGGCGCGAAGGAATTCTATGGTGAAACGTTCTTTACTTCATCTAACTGCTTTCGTCGTCTCGCATCATACGCGAGAGGCAAAGTTAAACAGGGAGGACGGACAAAATAGATTTAGGAGAAGGTGAGAAAGGAATAGAGTTCGTCTCTTTTGAATAAGAATACATCTATTTTAATTACACCAATTTTATTGAATAACTACGGCTTGAATACAATTGCATTCGTTGGATCGAGTGGGCAGGTTCAGCGTGTCCGCGCTCAGCTCTCCTTCAGTCAAATACGGTTGAAGAGTGCCGGAAACACGACCGAGTGTACACTCTAACCTTTTTCACACATAGTATGCATGGACATCCGCTCTCTGGCGCCGTAAACTTCGTTATGAGCACTAGGTGACTCAAAATACGTGTGGTTTTCTTCCATATAAGCGTGAAGCGGGTCGAGAAAACGCACATGCGCTTTGTTTTACGCGTGATGCAATACCTAATGCGCATAAACTGTGAAAATCACGCTAAGGAAAATCCCGCGCCAGCCATCCCGCTTCGCTAACCACACGTATATATACCGTGATACTAAAGTTACCACATTCCTCGGACACCAAAGCGGGACAGGGGGTAGGGGGCGGGGGTCTAACGAAGAACGTGGCACATAGCTTGAAGGGACACTAAGGGACGCAGCAACACTGCGTCTTTTGGACACACTTATGCAGCTTAAATGCTGCTAAGCGCGTAAGCTAATACCACCACAGTTGACCCACAGAAACCGCATAAGCAACAAAGTTGAGGTACCCATAAACCGTGGCAGTGTAAACAAATATCGCACGAGGCGAACTGACCAATTATCACGGCGGCGGCACAGAAGAATTGGAGAAAAGAGTGCGTGTTCTCTGTGGCCTTCTCTAGTTACACTAGGTTTCACGTTCGACTGTTTACTGACGACTGCGTTGTTTATTCAATCGGGCGTGATACCTCCGAATAATTAACACTAAATTCTTTGCTCTGTTGTACGTATCGTTGGTGTGACATCTGGAACATAAACATTAACAATACTAAAGGAAACTGTATGTGCATAACTTCGAGAAGGTCATCCCTAGAATATAACTACACATTGAATGGCTCCTAAGTGTCGCGAACAAATTTATAAAATATTCAGGCTTATATCTTCAACGCATATGTTGAAATGGGGTGCTCACATGGAAAACACGGGCACCAAAGCAGGTAGTCAATAGTGCTTCCTCCGTAGAAAATGTTCGGCAGCACAGCCGCATGTCTAATTAACAGAATATAAAACTCTTTTAAAACCATCCTCGAGTATGACAGTATAGTTTGGAACTCACATCAACAATATGTTGTACACAAATTAGAAAAAATTCAGAATAATGCACTCCGTTTTATTTACTCTGGTTGCGTGATTGTAGGGTTTAACGCGCCGACGAAACGCAGGCGATGAGGCGTGGCGTATGCTTCGGATTAATTTTGACCACGTGCGGATCTTTAACGTGCGTTGGAATATCGTACACACGAGCGTTTTTGCTTTTCTCCTCAATCAGCGAAGCGGCCGCCAATCCCGGGAATTTAACCGTGTTGTCGTGCTCAGCAGCGTTTTTATTTACACTAAGTATTCCACACACGACAGTGTAACATCACTGCGCATTCGAGCACGACTTCAAATTATGTCGTGACATCGTTGTGCCTGCATCCAACCTGCACATCGGCACTTGACAAGGACCAATAATGAAAAAAAACATATAAGGCCATTTATTACGCGTAAAATAGATTCAAGAATTTTTTGTCATGCATTGGAACGTAGAGCGTAAAACCACTCGACGTTATCAATACCCGAATGGTCGAGCGTTTTGTTCAGAAGGCAGAATTTTGGGTCACTTCATCCTTGAAACAGTGAAAGCGTTTGGAAAATGTGTACAGGTGCCGTCAAAAGTACCTAGAACATGTCTCGTGAATTTACAATCATTTCCACTTCCGGAAACTGCCTTCCTGCATTGGTGTGCGCTTAAATGAGTCCTCCCCAATAGAAAAAGCTTCCTCTAAACAGGTTATGACGGTCATAAAGCGAGAAAGACACCTGGTTTGTGATATTAACAACTCCTTGTTCCAATTACGCATGAGGGCACCTCTACATTCTTTCATCATGTAATTGTGCCTAATAGAGCCGAGATTACAAGGCAGCCACGTCGTCACCTGTCGTGCGTGCCTGCTTTTGATTTTACACTTTATGGCCTTGTTTTACCAGATGACGTGTAGAGTTTAGAAGTGTCTCACTTTGTTGTGTGTTAGAATAGCCTGTACACTGTTATTATAAGTTGTTTTTCCCACAGCTGTGTGGTAACAAAACCGCAACGCTCAGAAAGCGAATAAATATTTTTTTGCGTGCTTTGGCAGTGACGTGGTCGATGAGCAATGTTTTTTTTTTTGCCATTGAGTAAGTAGCGACGCGCAGTGCACCCCTTGTTTTAGCCATGCTCAGTGTACCCTTTCTTGTATTCATGCATGTAGCGCGCCGCCAGTGCCCACTTCCTGGAAGAGTCTTACAAGGCTTGCAATATTGATAAATAAATAAGCACTCTCCATTAGGCAGAGGGGGAAGCGGAAAAAAATCAGTTGCGTGCTGCACGTGTATCTGGAAGAGGGGCTGATACCAGAGGATGTCCGCAATGGAAATTGCAAACACAAAGCATGTCCATCTGGCAGAGTGCCTTTTTACAGAGCAGCGGTCGGGCAATCTGTGGATTCCCGCGTCTGAAAATCCCTGACAGAGAAAAAATACCGAGTGCTAGCTAGAGCGTGCCTTGCTGCGACCACCCGACCATTAAAAAAACAAAATATTCCGAGCACTCGCGAGCGCGTGCCTCGCGGCTACCGCCCAGCGTCCCTGGCGCACATTTATGAAGCCATGCATTGGCCAAGCTTCGCCAAGATTGGCAAAAAAACTGCAGTGTTTACCGTAATCGTGGCAACACTTCCAAAAAAACTGAAGGACGCTCACACTTATAGCAACAAGAATGGAGTAAGGGTTGTTTTGGCAGCGAAGAAGAAGCAGATCCACTGCAATTGTGGACTTAAACCGTTCTGATGGCCCTGAATGTTGCGCACAGCTGCGCGACCTTCAAATCTTACGCGTTAGTGTCCCCTTCATATTTTTGGTGCTTGTATTTTGTTGCTGCGGGACATTGTAAACAAAGCCCTGACTGGAAAATGCCAGAAATAATACAGTAGGCTCAAATCACGTCAACAAGAACCAAGTCAACCCTTGTGTCTCTCAGCGGAGCCCCAGTCAACACGCTTCGTAATATTTCCCGGAATATCCGCTTTTGAGTTGACGTATTAACAGAGAGCAATTAACAGCCTTAATAATACCAAGATCAACTTGTTTACGTCTTCATCTGTACCATTATTTCTTTATTTTTCTGGCTCATAGTAGAAACTTGAATCTAATTATCATTTCAAAATAACTAATAAGGTGTGATGGTATATTCAGCCTAAGTTCCAAGGTCAAAAGCTATGTAAACTCGCCTATACCTTTTCACAAAGGCGATAGCAGGCGCAAACAATGTTTTAACTATCGGAAACAATCTCCTAATGCGAGTTTTCAGAGTGCTGACAATTCCCGAAACACAAGTATTTCTCGTGCGAAGTGCCCTATGAGAAGCTTATATTCCCGACCAGCCTACCTATGACGAGGTGGCCTAGGACGAGTGGCGTTATGGCGAGTGGGACAAGGCCTATATTCGTCGCATATCCGGCATAATGTATACATAATAGTAACTTTTACGACTTTTCCTCCTCCAGGAACACAACGCCGTGTCTCGGGTCGCCGTGAGGGACGCGGACAAATTGTTAGTAATGTCCAAGGTATGTAATGTACGCTTTGTGCACACGAACATATACAGCATACATACAAGAAAACTCAGGTAGCGCGTATTGGGCCTTATAAAGTGCTTGCCCTTGTCTAACCGGCGCCCCGGGACTGTGCCCGTGACATGTAGCAAGTTGGACAGCAAATACCATCTTGTTCTCAAAGGGCCAAGCGTCATGCTTAGCCCATCGAGGGCAAGAGGGAATCGCTGAATTCAACTAGGCTCGACCCAGTATCAGGAACGGTTTGGCACATCAAAGTTTGCCTGAACTTCTATGCGAGGCTGGCTCTAGTTTGCCCTCTTGCTTTAAGTCGTGTAAAAAAAAACATGGAAAAATTTGGACCACCAAGGCAGCCGTATTCGTCCGGCCAACAAATCATCTCTGCCCACGCTTCGCAATCAACACGCCACGTAACGGCTTATATTTGGCCGTGCTGAGCAACAGTTGCCTTATCATTCGCAGTCGCCTGAGCGGGGCTCGGCGCTTTTCCTTCTAAATTTATGCTTGATTAACGAACGTTGACGCTAAAGCAGGGAATTTTAAAAACTGAACTCAATGCGGCACATGGTGGCCAAAGCCAGTACTAGTGGCCTTGGGACGGAAAGCTGGACATGAAAACTAAAAAGATTTAATCAATTGCTTCCAGAACACCAAGACACTATCCGCTCAACGTAGGACATCGAAGGTTTCCAATAGTTTCGAAACATTGTAGAAAGATACTGCGACGCAAATGGGCCACACTAATAAAAGCAAGCATTTCAGAACACACATATGTGGGGAATGCAGTCATATGCAAAATAAAACGAATGTGGTTCAAAATCGATCGCTCTCTTTTGACCAGGCAATGTTGTCCAAAGATAAGACTGTTACAACAAGAAAACAAAACACACAATAAGAAAAGAAAGGAGAGTTTGTGGTGTGGATAGCATGACCGAACGTTGAAGGATGGCCAGTTTTCAGCTTATTGAGCCGTGAGTAACAACGGCGGCTTCTTAAGTATGCGCATGCATTAATCTTTTGCCACAGCCGTTGACCATCTGGTCGTTACTAACACAATATTCATGTATTCTTTGCTCTGAGGAGGACCGGCGGGCGAGCCAGCCTTGGTCGCTCTCGCGCAAAGTACAGCCCGACGTGTGGGGGCATATTTGTGTTTTCGGCATGATTTCGTCTCGATGGAGTAGGCGTTCCCTTAGGCGCGTCCGAGTCAACGCCCTTTCAGGGCGCTTCTCGATATTTTCTGTTTGTTCTTCTACGTATAGTGCCTTGGTTGCCCACCTGCCCGTCTTTTCATATGTTCTGATGAAGTTTGTGAAGAGAGAAAGGAACACATTCATCGAATCCCGTGCGTTAGTGGTGCTGGTAGCTGTCATTTTGGCAGCGACGGTGATGATGATGATGGTTGGATGTTAATGGCGCAAGGGACGATGGCAGCCTAGTGATGAGAAGTATATGTACTGCCACGTATGTTTGCCGAGCGTGCCCTCCCACTACTCGTCACAATTCACTTATAGAAATGAGTGCTGTTCGCATTGAGTGGGCAAGTGTGTCCAGGTTGTCAATAAAAGGCAGCATAAGATGATCGGTATTTATTTGGGCAAAGCTAGATAATTACTGCCCGGACAATTAGTATGCTGGTGTGCATGGGAGGCCAGAGGAGTTCCCGGTTGTTGGTGAGCCCTGTAGGTGTCGGAAGGTGGTGTCGGCGGGTGATACGTTGATGAACAGCAAAATCATAATAGGTGATTATTGTGTCCCTAGGGAATGGAGCACCGTGGTAGCAGATCAGGTACTGGCCGCGGTGGTCCTGTGGCTAAGGCGTTGTGCTGTGAGCCCAAGGAGGCGGATTCAATTCCGGGTCGCTTTTCTGGCGTAGAAAAAAAGCGAAAAAGCCCATGCGGTCGAGATTTCGGCGCACGTTAAAGATCCGCAGGTGCTCAAAATTATTCCAGAACCAACCACTACGGCGTGCCTGATCACCTATTTAACAGGACAGAAATTTGTGCGAGTTGGTGTTAATTCATCTTGAAAACAGGTCACAGGTATTAATGAACGAATTTTCCACGCTTGCTATCAGGATCATCGCCTGTGTAGCAATGACGCGTTAAACCTCACAATATCAATCAATCAATCAATCAACGAATCAATCAATCAATCAATCAATCACGAGGTGAGGTGGCGCCGGCACGCAAAGTGTATTCTCTTCCAGACCAGTGTCCACCGGAATCCAAATCAGCTTAACCGGAGACTTCGGGGCCTCACATGTGCCACTGTCCGTGTTTTATACAGTGTAGACCCACTGATACTTCCCCGGACTTACGACAACCCGCTTGTTACGACGGATCACCGTGGTCCCGACAAACTTCCCATAGAAACAATGCATATAAAACCCCGATGATATTGCCGCCAACCATGTACGCGTTTGTTTGTGTATTTATTGTTTGTTTCTACTGCCCCGCCACTCCCGGCCCTGTTATCTGTGTCAATCGAAGCGTGTCTTGCATTCTTTATTTTTATGCCGCACGGGCTATCTCATTAAGATAAGCACACTGCTTCGTCTTAACGTCCCTAGCCCAAAATAATCTTCTCCGATCCACAATGTTCTGGATGTAAATCGACGGTTCCAGAAACACTCACGCTGAAAGCTAAAAGCCTGCAGAGCAGACGCCAATGCATTCCGATCGTCGACGCTCGCCCGCACACGTCACCTTGTTGACTACTGCTCCGCGCCTGTGTATTCTTTTAGTTGTTAAAGGAGCACAATTTCGCTCCAATAAACGTGTTTTTCTTCAAGACAACTGCGTCGTCTCTGGCTTCATGACATTTGGTCGGTTCTGGGTACGCACTCTTTATGACGACCTCTGGAAGCCGCCAGCCCATTCTAACTAGAGCCAGCCTCCGTCTGCAAGGATTGCCGCCCGAGTTCGGCCTCCTGTTAGAAGCCCCCAAGACAACGACTGCTGACACCACCACCATGGTGCAAGAACCAACGTCGCCAATCCTGCTGCAGCAGCACCGGGAACCGCCAACATACCGAGGAGCCCCCGCTGAACACCCGGAAGAATGGTTGGAAAAGCTGGAGCGCGTGCGGATCTTCAACAGGTGGAAAGATGAAGAAACCTTCCGGCATGTTTTAGATGCAACGCATCTCTTTACCTCGCCTTGTCCCGCGTTGTCGCGGCGTAGTCCGCATCTCTCCCCCATTCTCCTCGCCGCGGAAGCTGCGCGCTCCGCCGCTCTCACCACAGCGCCATCTGTGCGTCAGCGCGGTCAGCTCGCAGCTTGCACTCAGCTGCGCTCGCTCCCGTCGCCGTGCCAGCTTTGCGTTAGCTTGCGCTCGGTTAAAAATTTGAACCATCTTCCCGCGAGGGGAACCATGGGGTAGATGCGACGCATCGGGGGTGAACATGCTGCGTAAATAGGACACACAACGACAGCAATCCACACGCTGACATCGCTAACATAACGGAAACGCAACGGCAACCCCCGATGTGTCGCATCTACCTCATGGTTCCCCTCGCGGGAAGATGGTGTAAATTTTCTCTTACTTGAAGGATGCAGCTCGAACTTGGTTCGAGAAGCACGAGAGAGCCTTGACCGCCTGGACGCAATTCAAAAGTGAGTTCCTTGAGACCTCCACCACCGTGGTGACAAGAGAACGAGCTGCGCTCTTACTGGAAACTCGAACGCAACACCCGAACAAAGGAGTCGTAATCTTCGTTGAGGAAATGAAGCGACTATTTCATAGCATGGACCCGGATACGACGGAAGAAAAGAAAGTGAGGTTTCTGATGCGAGGAGTAAAGCAAGAACTTTTTGCTTGCCTTGTCCGCAACCCAACTAAATGGGTGGCCGAATTCGTGTCCAAGGCGGCCGCCATGGAGAAGACGTTGGAAATTCGCACGAGGCAGTAAGACGGTCCCATCAATGCGCTAGTTGCAGACACGATCGAAGCTGAGGCTCTTAGCTCTGACACACTACTTCAGACAATTCGCGCTTTCTTCAGGAAAGAACTGCGAAAACTCTTCCCAACAACGCCGCAACCCAGGTCACCTCTATGAGCGACGTGACCCGGGAAGCAATTCAACTCGCTTTGGGGACTTCTACGCCTTCCGAAGTACCACGCGAGCCTAAGATATGACCTACTCCGAGGCTGTTCGACGACCCCGCCCGGCTCCCACCCGTCATCAAGACGTCCCGCCGTACAGCCGTTCACTATCGCCCGCCCGACCACCTGCAGTCCAAAACCAGGCGCCGAGGAAGACGAACGTATGGCGAACCGCCAATAATCGTCCGCTGTGCTACCACTGCGGAGAGGCCGATCACATCTATCCTCGCTGCTCGGACTCGTGGTTTTTCCATCGACGCCCCACGCCCCCGACCCGGCTAGCGCCCTACTGAGATCGACGAATACCTGTCCAACACCAACTGAGGACCAGTCCGCTTCATGCGATCGCCACCGCCATACTCATACCAGTCGCCAACCGCCGTAGCAATGCTGACTTCCCACGTAGTGGGTCCCCCAGCCCACGCGGGGGAAACTAAAAGCAGCAAATTCTGGAGGTAAAGTTGCACGATCGCGGAAAAATAAAAACCCTCCAACGACACAATGACTCCCAGAAGACGATGATTCCCGACATGCCCTCAGCTCAACCACCCGATCTAAGCCGGACGTCACTCTCGAACACGACAACCGCACGGCGCGATGCGTACACTCTAAGAACTCGAGGAGTGCTGGGCACTCTGTCTAGGAGTAAAAACTTTTGTCCCATATTTCACTCCCTTTGGAAGCATTGGGCGACTCTTCCGAGGAGTAGCGCGTGGCGGCCGAACGAGAGGCGAAACACTCCCCGTGGGATTTACTTGCTGCTTTCGACGCGGAGTTCTTGAACCCTGTGTGGGAATTGCAATGCCATCTCCAAAGCAGCGTTCCGTCACTCCCTTTAGGCGTGAATAAGCTCTATTGGCGGCGTTCCCGGATACTGCAGACGGGTACTACTACTCTCTCTTGGAAGGCATCTCGTTATGCCTCAAGAGCGTTCTGCTATTCCCCGCGAGGCAGCGTGCTTTCGCTCCGCCTGCTACTAGACCCCCCCCCCCCCTTCCCCACGATGGTACTATAGGCAGTTACAAGCAAACAAAACAGGACAAGCTATTTTGAAACACGGAAAAGAAGAAAAAACAAGCTCAGACTTTATTTTTCAAAATACCACAACAATCGGTTCATTCTGCAATTTAACACAAAATGCAATTTATTGGGAATTAAAATATCACGGCATAAAAACGGTTCCTACTCCACATGCACACAGGAGGCGTAGCGCCTATTTAGGATACATCCAAGAAAAATTCACAAATAAAAATGCAGCAAAGCAATTGAAAACACTGAAATACAAACATTAAATTATGACGATAAAATGACATTAACATCCACAATAAAAAGGTACTGGCATTAGCACGAAAAGCGTCAGTAGAAATACAGCAGTGGGAGAATCGCTAACAGTATTAACATAAAACAAAATGGCCTTAGTACATCAGTGAGTGCTTGACATGAACTGGAAAAGCCAGCTCTTATTTAGCACACATAAAAAATACTTACAAATAAATTTTGCGAAAGAAAAATCTGGGACTAAAACAATTCAGCGTGGATTACTATTAACGCATTACAAGGTGCAATCAACACAAAGATACAAAGCCATTGACACGGCAACTTTGCAACAGATATATTTTGGTGGTACAATAGGAAACCGCAGGAAACATTCCCACTGGGTTTTTTACGCGGGTGGTTCTCAAATGAGGATGCGCTAGTAAGATTTAAAAAGGCATAACTCGGTATTAAAAACAAACACGTTCGAGCTGACTGCTTCATAATGTTGGTGGCGGCCTTCAGAACAGTACCGACCAGGGCACCGTGCTTGAGCCAAAGTAACGTCTACAGAAGCAAGAAGGTGCGCTTCGCCTTTGAAGCGTATTACACAATGAACGGCCAAAACACAGACAGCAGCAATGGGAACCCATCCACGATGTCCAAGGCTGTGAGGAGAAGTATCTTGAATGCGACGGCCACTGCTGCTGACGCCTCGGGGATCTCTCCCTCACTCTCAAAAAAAAAATATTCGGGCAAGTAGCGTCTTCCCGTGGTTCCTACATAGACAGAAAGAGGGGACAGCAAAGATAAATTCTACAATGAAAAACTATTAACGAGTTTGACAGCGTTAAATGAAGTTTATTGGGTGATAGATTAGTTTTTGCGCCGAGACTGAACCCGTATTGGAATGCCATACTGCTTGGCGCAGTAACCAGTCTAGATGCGGATGTGGTGACCTTGGATGCCACCACGCTCATTGTACCACTTGGCCAATGTCATGTCAGACAGCGCGCTCTACAGCTGTCTGCCTACGCACTGCGCCCCAAACCCATTAGTGCTTACGTGTCCGTAGCTTCAACTGTTTACCCCGCTATCGTTCCCGGTATAAAAACATTTCACAAAATTTAAGGAAACATAACTCTTTTTGTAAGGTTATAATCCCTGAATAATTTGCATTGGATTTGTCCTCAGCCGACTGCAACGTAGGGCCAATTATACGTTCACAAGACTAGCGTGGAAAAGTTGCTAATGGGTCATATAGCTACTGTTTTCTTCATTCTCGAGTACGCTTCGTTGCATGCACGCTGCAGATCGCAACATTTGATGAGAACCAATAGGCTCGTTATTGAACGATCAGAACGCTCGAACGCTCGAGCGACGGCGACAACCGACGCGAAAAAAGTAATGTAATGGGTACAACAAACAGTGTGGGCAACAGCGACAAACGAAAAAAAGTAATGCATTGCTGCCAATGCCCTTCGTCGTCGTTGCTTGCCGCTCGCTTGTGGGCTGCTTCTGTCCGGGAATAAACCCGCGACGGCGACGGCCCGTCGCCTGCCGCTGTCGCCGCCGTCAGCGGCCTGTGTAAAAAAATTTTCGCATTGTCTGTGTCGCACACAATACCTGTTTGCCGTACACACTGAGTGAGGTTTCTCGCGTCGCTCATCGCCTTAGACGCATGTAATTACCCCTTAACAGTGCGGTGATACGCCCCGAAAAGTCCCATTTCCGTCCATCCTGCCCTCAAGCAAAACGTAAAAATCTTGTCTGAACAGCATTTCTGTCTGCTGCTGTACGCGCGGCGGTCACTAAAATTATTGCAATTTAGTGACTACCACGCGCTAGACGCGCTCCTATCACTCAGCCTATTGTACGCAATTCTTTGGAGCCGCGCAGGTAGCCACAGCTACTGCACGGCCGCCACTCTAACCCTAGCCGCCGAGCTAAAAGTACAGCGTAGCGCTGCGACTACTCGCGCGACCATGCTTCCTACCTGCGAAAACATTCCGCAAGGATACCAACACTTCACGAATCAAAGGGATTGAAACGGTGCAAGAATCGACGCTGTTTGCACACGGGTACAAAAGCCGCCCTTCAAAACTAAGCAACGGTCCAAAATCAGTCACGAAAAACGTTAGGACTAACCGCTTCCGCGGACCGAAGTACCGAGAGTAACTCTGCTTCGTTAAATACACAAGACAAGAATACGAGGTTAACTAATGGCTTACCTCTACTTCCCGCCAGCGTTTCTTCGTCCGGTAGATAAATCCAAGGTCGTAATAGCTGCGAAAGATCCCAAGCTCAAGGCGCGAAGCCTGCGGCGGCCGCGGATACAGTCCGGCCATAGCGCGCGCATCGCTACACAGTGCGCATAGTTCCGAAATCGGCCTCAGCGCTGTCGCCGCTGTGATGTTCGTCCGAAAGAAAAACTAGTACCACGCACGCACGCACGAATGAACGAATATACGACTTGCTCGCGTGTGCATGATGTCGCGCTGGACGCACAAGCGGCCAGCATTAGCCAACACGCGTCGTATACTGTGTCGAAGCAAGTATGACGGTAAGGGATAAGGGCAGGTCCAACTTCCCATGTTGCACGAAGCGTCCTGCTTGAAAGCCCACTTCGTTCGTAGCACATTGACATCACGGTCTGGCGCGGCCTGTAAGTCGCCCGTCCGGCCTTGGCGGGTTCAGCGCCTGTGTAGGTTTTTGCAGAACACGCGCACTTCGTGGCTCGCTGAAGGTGCCTTTCTCACGCTTGCTCGGGTGGTTCGCGTTACCTGATCTCCCGGATGTATGACGCGTTACGTAGCGTGATCCACAACTGCGCCGCCGCGGGGTGGGGGGTCATCATTTCTCTTTGCTTAACAAAGGCGCTTGAGTTCCAGCAACCGATCGGTGTGTACGCTTTTATCGTCGCTCGTCAGCCGACGAGATAGTTTTTCACCGTAGAGGGTGTATTTGAGATGGCCTCGCAGTGGTGTCGCCTGTTCCTCACACTCCGATCTTGCAGATAGGCCCCATATTGCTGTTAATACCAGTTATGTATACGGATTTCCTTTATTTAACCTAATAAAAGCTATCGTATGTACATGCCTATCTCGGCGACACTAGCCACGGTTGTTGGGTCGGGTTCGTGTTGCGCTTGCAGCTTGAGCTATCAGAAGAGCGCGGACTTCACTTCTTGCAACACTATTTTTCTCAATCGATCTCAGATTTACAGTAAGTAAGTAAGTAAGTTGTGGTTTTTTGGCACAGCAACCTTTCGGTTATAATGCGCCAGACGCAGGGTAGAATAGTTAAGCGACGATTAAACGATGTTATTCAGGGTGTTGTGAGGATTAAAAACATTTTAAAAGGACTCAAAGAGGCCATAGCTAAAACCGGTGTAGAAGGCCGGCGTCCTCAAAAATTGGAAAAACGTTACTAAAATCCACCAACGGTTCATCACTAAGTAAAAGCGCAGGGTGTAAAGAAAGAAAGAAAGAAAGAAGTTGTGGTTTTTTGGCACAGCAACCTCTCGGTTATAATGCGCCAGACGCAGGGTAGAATAGTTATGCAACGGTTAAACGATGTTATTCAAGGTGTTGTGAAGATTAAAAACATTTTAAAAGGACTCAAAGATGCACATAGCTAAAACCGGTGTAGAAGGCCGGTGTCCTCAAAAAATTTGAAAACGTTACTAAAATCCACCAACGGTTCATCACTAAGTAAAAGCGCAGGGTGTAAAGGGATGCAAAAGGTGTATAATGCTTTGAAATGTCTAATGCGTGCTGCTTCAAGGTGTGGGCAGCTTATTAAAACATGGAGTACGGTAAGAGGATCTCCACAGTGGTCACACACGGGTTTCTGTTCTTTCTGGATCAGGAAGCGGTGTGTGTGCACAGTGTGACCTATTCGCAGTCGGCATAAAATAACCTCATAAAAACGATTTCTGTGTCTGCAACTTTTCCATTCAGATAGGTATGGTTTCACTAGGTGTAACTTATTTTCAGTCTGTCTGTCCCATTCAGTTTGCCAGTACATTGTAATGGACTTTCTTATGGTGTTCCGAAGGTCCTGGTAAGGAACCTTGGACTTCGTTATTGCACAATGCTTAGTATCGTATGCTGCTCTATCGACAGTTTCATTTTCTGGAATGCCAATGTGGCTTGGTATCCAACAAAGACGACACTAACCCCTCCCGATGTAAGGCGGCACAGTCGATTTTTTAGCATACCTACAGCCGCATTTTTTGAAGGGACAAGGGAGGTCAAAGCACGTATGGCGCTTAAGGAATCTGTAAAAATCGCCACTTTTTGTAGTCCACTTGCTATTACGTCTTCAATAGCTGAGGTTATACCAAAAACCTCTGCAGTGAAGACACTGCCCTCATCAGCTATCCTCTCAGCTACAGTAACTGCCGACGAGTTTACAAAAGCATAACCAGTATGACCAGCAGTTTTTGAACCATCAGTAAAGTAGTGGCAATAGCTACTGTATTTATCCTTAAGTGCAAGAAATTCTTGGCGCAAAAACTGGTGTGGAAAAGCTTTCTTGTCGTATTTTAACAGTGACAGGTCACATTTGACAGCACTATAGTCCCAAGGGGCTAAAGCATCCGATAAACTCAGAAGAGTTGGCGGGCATATCTTGAATGAGTACAGAGTCATGTACTCCTCCAAACGGAGGGCAAGAGGGCGGACCACTCTTGGTTTGTTCTCATAGAGCTTCTTGTACTTATTTTCAAACAATTCTTCGGCACAAGGATGGTCATTTATGCATGCTATTTTGGCTGCATATACTCCACTTAGGTACGCTCGACGGTACTGCAGAGGCCACTCATTGCACTCAACGTAAAGACTATCAACAGGGGAGGTACGATATGCACCTGAGGCAAGTCTGAGGCCCAAGTTGTGCACTGGATCGAGTGAGGTGAGAACAGATTGGCGAGCTGACCCATAAACAATACAGCCGTAATCAAGACGAGACCGTACAAGTGAGCCATAAATTCTGAGCAAACATGCGCGGGTCGGCCCCCCATGACTTGTGCGACAAAATTTTCAATATGGTAAGTGTCCTCATGCAGGTCATTTTGAGTGTCTTTATGTGAGCCCCAAACGTTAATTTGGAGTCATAAATGATGCCCAAGAATTTGTGCTCACTGTGTACTGGAACGAGCATATCCCTGATTTTTATTTCAGGCTTGGCATGAATACCTCGTTTCCGCGCGAAGCACACACATGCACACTTCTCAGGAGAAAAGCGAAAACCGTTTTCATCTGCCCATCGTTGCAACCGATTGACCGTGGTCTGGATTTGTCTTTCACAGACTGATTGGTTACATGATGAAAAGGCAATCTGCAGGTCATCGACGTAAAGGGAGTACATAACTGGTCGAGGAATAACCTTTGCCAAGGAATTTATTTTAATGGCGAAGAGTGTCACACTTAGCACACTGCCCTGAGGTACTCCATTTTCCTGGCTGAAAGAACGGGAGACTGCATTGCCCAGTCTCACAGTAAAGGTTCTTTCTTGAAGAAAATCTTGTACACATGAAAACATTCGCCCTCTGATTCCCATTGCTGCCATATCCTGCAGAATTCCATACCGCCAAGTGGTATCATAAGCCTTAGCCATATCAAAAAGACAGCAAGGCAAAACTGGTTGTTAACGAAAGCATCTCGTATCATTGTTTCAAGCCGAACAAGGTGGTCAGTTGTAGACCGAAACTGCCGAAAACCACATTGAAACCTGTCTAAGTAACCTGAACGTTCGAGAACAAAGACCAATCTAAAATTGACTATCCGCTCAAATGTCTTGCACAGACACTGGTCAACGTTATGGGTCGGTAGCTTGATGGACAGTCGGGTGGCTTCCCATCTTTCAGTAACGGAATTACGACAGCCTTTTTCCATGCTTTGGGCAGCCTACCCGTTTTCCAGATTTTATTAAAGAACTTCAGAAGCACTTCTAAGCAGCTATCATTTAGGTGTTGTAGAAAAGCGTAGTGAATGAGGTCAGGGCCAACAGAAGTAGCCTTGCACTGAGCTAGTGCTCTTTTAAGTTCGTACAATGTAAATTCTTGGTTGTAGTCTTCAGTGTTGTTGCTAGTATTTTTAATCCTGAGCTTTTCAGCACTAGCCTTATGTCTCATGAACTCTTGTGTGTAATTTGTATCGCTAGAAACATCCGAAAAGTGGGCACCTAAACATCCGCTTGCGTTTGCAACAAATCGTTCCCACCGTCGGTAGAAAAAAGTGGTACCGTAAACCGTCTGTAGATGCCTCTGACTTTGCGTACATGGTCCCAGACTTTTTTTGCGGGAGTGGTAGTGTTTATTGTGCTTACAAAGTTTTGCCACGAGTTTCTTTTTGCTTCTTTTCTGATTTTTCTGGCAGCAGCTCGGGCAGCCTTAAAGCTCAGGCAGTTGTCCATGGTAGGGTACCGTCTGAACACACCCCAGGCCTTGTTTTGCTTTTTCCGAGCTTCGCGACAGGCATCATTCCACCACGGCTTTGGCTGCTTAGGGATTCGGCCAGATGAT
Source organism: Haemaphysalis longicornis (assembly GCA_013339765.2). Classification (NCBI taxonomy): domain Eukaryota; kingdom Metazoa; phylum Arthropoda; class Arachnida; order Ixodida; family Ixodidae; genus Haemaphysalis; species Haemaphysalis longicornis. The sequence goes on along the minus strand of CM023449.1, from coordinate 134,842,887 downwards.
TGTGGGACGGCTACTTTAGCAGCTTTAACAAGTTCCTCGCAAATGTAGGCATTTGCTTCATCTATGGACATACTGCTCATGTCAACTCCCTCAAAACTGACCAGATCCTTAAATTTTCCCCAGTCTGCTCTCTCGAGCCTCCATCGGGGTGGACAGTTTTTGACGGCTGGAAGTGGCTGCACGTCTCGCAACAAGGCGGGAAAGTGGTCACTTCCGTGTGGATCGTTCACTACACTCCACTCAAAGTCCATCTCGAGCTCTGGCGACCCAACACAAAGGTCTATCGCAGAAAAGTTTCCCGTACCCGCAGAAAAATATGTCTTGTCTCCATTATTGAACACAAAAAGACTGTTATTCATCAACCACTGTTCGATTTGTTTTCCCCGACTGTCGATTTTGTCACCTCCCCATAGGCAGTGATGGGCATTAAAGTCCCCCATAATAACAAATGGTGCAGGCAGTTGCTCAATAAGATCATCAAGTTCCTGTAATGACACATTATCAGATGGTGGCAGATAAAGTGAGACAACAGTGACCAGTTTGTTGACATAAACTTGTGCTGCAACGGCCTCCAGTGTAGTGTCAAGTTGTATTGACTTTAGAATTGTGCCCTGTGCCACAACCAAAGCCACACCCCCTGAAGCGCGGGTGCTCTCTTCTCTGTCCTTTCTGAGGAGGTGATAACTGCGGATAATTTTATCGTGTCTTTTTGTTAAATTTGTCTCCTGCAATGCCACCACTTGGGGCTCATATTCATCTAACAACTTGTGTATGTCGTCAATGTTGTGAATTAAACCTCTACAGTTCCAGTGGATGAAGGGAACCGGCATTTTAGTTTTTTGGATGAGGTACAATTACTTTTTTTTTTTTTTTTACTTTTTGTCAGGTGGTTTCCTTGCAGGAGGTTCACTTCTTGCAGGGATCTTGGATGCGTTCTTCCCAGTACCTTTAGAAGGCACGGGTAGGAGAGATGTTGAGTGTCTTCCAGTGCCCCTTTGGGGCCCTGAAAGGGACGAAGTGGAGGGAACAACGTCCATGGCCTCCTCAGCCGGAGCAGAGAGGGCCGGTGGTTGCACAGCCTCAGGGGCCGGAGCGCGTGCAGTCGGCTGTGGCTGTGCTGGCTGCTGCACGGGGGGAGACTGGGCAAGGGCCAGGTCAGCAGAGCTAAACTGCGTCCCTACCGATGCCCGAGGCGGCCCGGCCCCCCGGCGCACCACCTCGGCGAAAGTGCCTTTTTGCACAAACGAGAAGCGTCTTCGCGCTTCTTGTATTGACAGACCTTCTTTTACCTTGATAGACATTATTTCTTTTTCATTTTGGAATTTCTGGCATTTCCGTGAGTACGCAGGGTGTGGCCCTGCACAATTGACACACTTTACTTCCTGCGCGGCGCAGGAGTTCGCGTGATGATCAGTACTCGCGCACTTGGCGCACGTCTCTTTGCCCCGACAGCTCTGCAGTGTGTGACCAAACCTCTGGCACTTAAAGCACCGGCGTGGGTTTGGGATGTATGGACGGACTCGATGGACTACATAGCCAAGTTTCAGGGATTCAGGAAGCTTGGTGGAGTTGAAAGTCAAGACAAGGTGATTAGTGGGGATGTCAATGTCGTTACGTCGGATCATGATACGCCTGACAGCAGTAACATTTTCCTCTTGCAGGCCCTCTAAGATTTCATCCTCCGTGAGGTCTGCGAGGTCAGGATCTGAAATCACTCCTTGGCATGAGTTTAGGCTTCGGTGAGCCGATACTTTTATAGTTAGGTTTGCTATCCTTTGCATTGCAAACACTGCATCAGCCTGGGCTTTGTTTTCGCATTCAATGAGGATACCTCCAGAGGACATCTTTGTAGCTTTGCATTTACCGCCGAGGACAGCTTCCAGTTCTTTAGCGACTACGAATGGCGAGGCCTTTCGTAGGGGGCACTGGCTGTCGGTGGATTCGATAACAAGAAATCTTGGAAAGCTTTGTTCTTTTAGTTGGAATGGGACCCTTGATACAGGGTAGCTTACTGCGGTGCGAACTCGTTTCCGAGCCCGATCATGAGGAGGTTTTGTCGTAGCCATAAACTAGCAAATAAACATTCAGCAGCCATGCTGGCCACCCACCTCGGAGCCCAACACGGGAACGCAAACTTGCGTTAGCCATACGTGGCCACTATAACCCTGCATAAAGAAACCTAGGGTGGCCATTCACACAGGGTTAACCCTTGCCGCCTGGAAGAGGAGATCGGAAAGCAGAAAAAAATAGAGGACAGGAAAGATGGAGAAAGAAGACAGGAAAGCGAAAGAGTGGAGAGGGGGACAGGAAAGGGCGACTGGCTGATTCCCCCTCGGCCGGGTCAGTCCGGGGGTGCCGTCTACAAGAAGCGAGGGCCAAAGTGGCGTGTTGCCTCCACCAAGGGGCCCTAAGGTCCACAACAACCTCGGTGTCGGCTCAGCCACCAGGATCCCCTTTTCCCTGGACACGGCTAAGCCACGCACAGCCTAAAGCGTGGGTGGGTCCAACCCACATGGGCTCGGGGTCCGCGGTGTCGCCACTACCGTCACCTTGAACGTACAAGGTGCCCCTGCGGGGGCAGGGTGTAAAGGGATGCAAAAGGTGTATAATGCTTTGAAATGTCTGATGCGTGCTGCTTCAAGGTGTGGGCAGCTTATTAAAACATGAAGTACAGTAAGAGGTTCTCCACAGTGGTCACACATGGGTTTCTGTTCTTTCTGGACCAGGAAGCCGTGTGTGAGCACAGTGTGACCTATTCGCAGTCGGCATAAAATAACCTCATAAAAACGATTTCTGTGTCTGCAACTTTTCCATTCAGATAGGTATGGCTTCACTAGGTGTAACTTATTTTCAGTCTGTCTGTCCCATTCAGTTTGCCAGTACATTGTAATGGACTTTCGTATGGTGTTCCGAAGGTCCTGGTAAGGAACCTTGGACTTCGTTATTGCACAATGCTTAGTATGGTATGCTGCTCTATCGACAGTTTCATTTTCTGGAATGCCGATGTGGCTTGGTACCCAACAAAAGACGACACTAACCCCTGCCGATGTGAGGCAGCACAGTTGATTTTTTAGCATACCTACAGCCGCATTCTTTGAAGGGACAAGGGAGGTCAAAGCATGTATGGCGCTTAAGGAATCTGTAAAAATTGCCACTTTTTGTAGTCCATTTGCTATTACATCTTCAATAGCTGAGGTTATACCAAAAACCTCTGCAGTGAAGACACTGCCCTCATCAACTATCCTCTCAGCTACAGTAACTGCCGACGAGTTTACAAAAGCATAACCGGTGTGACCAGCAGTTTTTGAACCATCAGTAAAGTAGTGGCAATAGCTACTGTATTTATCCTTAAGTGCATGAAATTCTTGGCGCAAAAGCTGGTGTGGAAAAGCTTTCTTGTCGTATTTTAACAGCGACAGGTCACATTTGACAGCACTATAGTCCCAAGGGGCTAAAGCGTCCGAGAAACTCAGAAGAGTTGTCGGGCATATCTTGAAAGAGTACAGAGTCATGTGCTCCTCCAAACGGAGGGCAAGAGGGCGGACCACTCTTGGTTTGTTCTCATAGAGCTTCTTGTACTTATTTTCAAACAATTCTCTGGCACAAGGATGGTCATTTATGCATGCTATTTTGGCTGCATATACTCCACTTAGGTACGCTCGACGGTACTGCAGAGGCCACTCATTGCACTCAACGTAAAGACTATCAACCGGGGAGGTACGATATGCACCTGACGCAAGTCTGAGGCCCAAGTTGTGCACTGGATCGAGTGAGGTGAGAACAGATTGGCGAGCTGACCCATAAACAATACAGCCATAATCAAGACGAGACCGTACAAGTGAGCCGTAAATTCGGAGCAAACATGCACGGTCGGCCCCCCATGACTTGTGCGACAAAATTTTCAATATGTTAAGTGTCCTCATGCAGGTCATTTTGAGTGTCTTTATGTGAGCCCCAAACGTTAATTTGGAGTCATAAATGATGCCCAAGAATTTGTGCTCACTGTGTACTGGAACGAGCATATCCCTGATTTTTATTGTAGGTTTGGCATGAATACCTCGTTTCCGCGTGAAACACACACATGCACACTTCTCAGGAGAAAAGCGAAAACCGTTTTCATCTGCCCATCGTTGCAACCGATTGACCGTAGTCTGGATTTGTCTTTCACAGACTGATTGGTTACATGACGAAAAGGCAATCTGCAGGTCATCGACGTAAAGGGAGTACATAACCGGTCGAGGAATAACCTTTGCCAAGGAATTTATTTTAATGGCGAAGAGTGTCACACTTAGCACACTGCCCTGAGGTACTCCATTTTCCTGGCTGAAAGAACGGAGACTGCATTGCCCAGTCTCACAGTAAAGGTTCGTTCTTGAAGAAAATCTTGTACACATGAAAACATTCGCCCTCTGATTCCCATTGCTGCCATATCCTGCAGAATTCCATACCGCCAAGTGGTATCATAAGCCTTAGCCATATCAAAAAAGACAGCAAGGCAAAACTGGTTGTTAACGAAAGCATCTCGTATCATTGTTTCAAGCCGAACAAGGTGGTCAGTTGTAGACCGAAACTGCCGAAAACCACATTGAAACCTATCTAAGTAACCTGAACGTTCGAGAACAAAGACCAATCTAAAATTGACTATCCGCTCAAATGTCTTGCACAGACAACTGGTCAACGTTATGGGTCGGTAGCTTGATGGACAGTCGGGTGGCTTGCCATCTTTCAGTAACGGAATTACGACAGCCTTTTTCCATGCTTTGGGCAGCCTACCCGTTTTCCAGATTTCATTAAAGAACTTCAGAAGCACTTCTAAGCAGCTATCATTTAGGTGTTGTAGAAAGGCGTAGTGAATAAGGTCAGGGCCAACAGAAGTAGCCTTGCACTGGCTAGTGCTCTTTTAAGTTCGTACAATGTAAATTCTTGGTTATAGTCTTCAGTGTTGTTGCTAGTATTTTAATCCTGAGCTTTTCAGCACTAGCCTTATGTCTCATGAACTCTTGTGTGTAATTTTTATCGCTAGAAACATCTGAAAAGTGGGCACCTAAAACATCCGCTTGCGTTTGCAACAAATCGTTCCCACCGTCGGTAGAAAAAAGTGGTACCGTAAACCGTCTGTAGATGCCTCTGACCTTGCGTACATGGTCCCAGACTTTTTTTGCGGGAGTGGTAGTGTTTATTGTGCTTACAAAGTTTTGCCACGAGTTTCTTTTTGCTTCTTTTCTGATTTTTCTGGCAGCAGCTCGGGCAGCCTTAAAGCTCAGGCAGTTGTCCATGGTAGGGTACCGTCTGAACACACCCCAGGCCTTGTTTTGCTTTTTCCGGGCTTCGCGACAGGCATCATTCCACCACGGCTTTGGCCGCTTAGGGATTCGGCCAGATGATTGTGGGACGGCTACTTTAGCAGCTTTGACAAGTTCCTCGCAAATGTAGGCGTTTGCTTCGTCTATGGACATACTGCTCATGTCAAATCCCTGAAAACTGACCAGATCCTTAAACTTTCCCCAGTCTGCTCTCTCGAGCCTCCATCGGGGTGGACAGTTTTTGAGGGCTGGAAGTGGCTGCACGTCTCGCAACAAGGCGGGAAAGTGGTCACTTCCGTGTGGATCGTTCACTACACTCCACTCAAAGTCCATCTCGAGCTCTGGCGACCCAACACAAAGGTCTAGCGCAGAAAAGTTTCCCGTACCCGCAGAAAAATATGTCTTGTCTCCATTATTGAACACAAAGAGGCTGTTATTCATCAACCATTGTTCGATTTGTTTTCCCCGACTGTCGATTTTGTCACCTCCCCATAGGCAGTGATGGGCATTAAAGTCCCCCATAATAACAAATGGTGCAGGCAGTTGCTCAACAAGGTCATTAAGTTCCTGTAATGACACATTATCAGAAGGTGGCAGATAAAGTGAGACAACAGTGATCAGTTTGTTGACATAAACTTGTGCTGCAACGGCCTCCAGTGTAGTGTCAAGTTGTATTGACTTTAGAATTGTGCCCTGTGCCACAACCAAAGCCACACCCCCTGAAGCACGGGTGCTCTCTTCTCTGTCCTTTCTGAGGAGGTGATAACTGCGGAGAATTTTATCATGTTTTTTTGTTAAATTTGTCTCCTGCAGCGCCACCACTTGGGGCTCATATTCGTCTATCAACTTATGTATATCATCAATGTTATGAATTAAACCTCTACAGTTCCAGTGTATGAAGGGAACCGGCATTTTAGTTTTTTGGATGAGGTACAATTACTTTTTTTTTTTTTTTTTTTACTTTTTGTCAGGTGGTTTCCTTGCAGGAGGTTCACTTCTTGCAGGGATCTTGGATGCATTCTTCCCAGTACCTTTAGAAGGCACGGGTAGGAGAGATGTAGAGTGTCTTCCAGTGCCCCTTTGCGGCCCTGAAAGGGACGAGGTGGAGGGAACAACGTCCATGGCCTCCTCAGCCGGAGCAGAGAGGGCCGGTGGTTGCACAGCCTCGGGGGCCGGAGCGCGTGCAGTCGGCTGTGGCTGTGCTGGCTGCCGCACGGGGGGAGACTGGGCAAGGGCCAGGTCAGCAGAGCTAAACTGCGTCCCTACCGATGCCCGAGGCGGCCCGGCTCCCCGGCGCGCCACCTCGGCGAAAGTGCCTTTTTGCACAAACGAGAAGCGTCTTCGCGCTTCTTGAATTGACAGACCTTCTTTTACCTTGATAGCCATTATTTCTTTTTCATTTTGGAATTTCTGGCATTTTCGTGAGTACGCAGGGTGTGGCCCTGCACAATTGACACACTTTACTTCCTGCGCTGCGCAGGAGTTCGCGTGATGATCAGTACTCGCGCACTTGGCGCACGTCTCTTTGCCCCGACAGCTCTGCAGTGTGTGACCAAACCTCTGGCACTTAAAGCACCGGCGTGGGGTTTGGGATGTATGGACGGACTCGATGGACTACATAGCCAAGTTTCAGGGATTCAGGAAGCTTGGTGGAGTTGAAAGTCAATACAAGGTGATTAGTGGGGATGTCAATGTCGTTACGTCGGATCATGATACGCCTGACAGCAGTAACATTTTCCTCTTGCAGGCCCTCTAAGATTTCATCCTCCGTGAGGTCTGCGAGGTCAGGATCTGAAATCACTCCTTGGCACGAGTTTAGGCTTCGGTGAGCCGATACTTTTATAGTTAGGTTTGCTAACCTTTGCATTGCAAACACTGCATCAGCCTGGGCTTTGTTTTCGCATTCAATGAGGATACCTCCAGAGGACATCTTTGTAGCTTTGCATTTACCGCCGAGGACAGCTTCCAGTTCTTTAGCGACTACGAATGGCGAGGCCTTTCGTAGGGGGCACTGGCTGTCGGTCGATTCGATAACAAGAAATCTTGGAAAGCTTTGTTCTTTTAGTTGGAATGGGACCCTTGATACAGGGTAGCTTACTGCGGTGCGAACTCGTTTCCGAGCCCGATCATGAGGAGGTTTTTGTCGTAGCCATAAACTAGCAAATAAACATTCAGCAGCCATGCTGGCCACCCACCTCGGAGCCCAACACGGGAACGCAAACTTGCGTTAGCCATACGTGGCCACTATAACCCTGCATAAAGAAACCTAGGGTGGCCATTCACACAGGGTTAACCCTTGCCGCCTGGAAGAGGACATCGGAAAGCAGAAAAAAATAGAGGACAGGAAAGATGGAGAAAGAAGACAGGAAAGCGAAAGAGTGGAGAGGGGGACAGGAAAGGGCGACTGGCTGATTCCCCCTCGGCCGGGTCAGTCCGGGGGTGCCGTCTACAAGAAGCGAGGGCCAAAAGTGGCGGTTGCCTCCACCAAGGGGCCCTAAGGTCCACAACAACCTCGGTGTCGGCTCAGCCACCAGGATCCCCTTTTCCCTGGACACGGCTAAGCCACGCACAGCCTAAAGCGTGGGTGGGTCCAACCCACATGGGCTCGGGGTCCGCGGTGTCGCCACTACCGTCACCTTGAACGAACAAGGTGCCCCTGCGGGGGATCTCAGATTTACAATCCGTTTTTTCAGCTCGACTAGGCGCGGGACAAGCGTACGTCTATCAAACTCTTTCAAAGCGACCGTCTGCAGCGGTCCGTAGATTAGTTCCTTCGGTTTGCCGCCTGCCGCCACTGAACGCTGCGAGCAATCGTTACACGAATTCATATTCTTGCACGTTTAGAATGCGCGGCAGAAGTAATCTGGCGCTTTTTACACAACCGCTTTATATAATATATTCGTATTCAAATAAAACATCGCTGATGAGTTGGTGTGCGCCGATGGCAGGAGTGCATCTCCATGCTTACTCCCGCACTGGACAAGAATGAAATTGCAATTCTACTCTTCGTACTGGAGATGGGAGACGATGCGCAGGTTTACTCTTCACTGGTGCGGGAGCAGAACTGGGCTGCACTCCGCCGCGCACGAGAAGAGTACGCGGTCAGTTTTGCTCTCCTCCTGATGGGGAGCGAGCATTGCATCCAACTCCCCGCAGCTTTCGAGGGGAGTCCACCAACGCTTGCAAGAGTACAATGACGGTTGGACTCTTCAACTGCTCCCCCGATTTCTTAGAGTGTACCCGACTTCACCGAACCTTATGCTGAGAAGACGACGACTACAACGCACAGTGCCCGACCGTCAACGCGCACAAGCCGAGATACGACGCCACGATGCACCCGGAAATCGAAGAAAGCAACGTCCGACGTTCAACTATCCATCGACGGCTTTGAAGTAGCCGCCCTCATAGACATGGGACGCCACTACTCAGTCATGAGCGGACCATGCGCGTCTAAGCTGAAGAAAATTATGACCAGATGGGATGGTCCGCACATTCGCACAGCAGGAGGCCACCTCGTGACGCCAAGTGGAACGTGCACATCACGCGTCACCATAGACGACCACAACGTACCTTGCGGCGTTTGTGATTTTGCCTAACTGCTCCCGTGACGTAATTCTCGGAATAGACTTTCTGACGGACAACAGTGCAATAATTGATCATCAGGCCAAGTCTATACCATCTTCCTCCGATCACTGCATGACGCCGGAGCCTAATCCCGAAAACCGTCCTGCTGTTATAATCGCCGACGATCATGTCACCCTGCCACTCCAGGCAAGCTTGATGATCAGCGTCTACTGTGAAGATGCAGTTCCTGACGTCGACGCTATCGCAGAGATTGACCAAAGGTATCTCCTTGACCGCGGTGTCTCCGTCGCCAGAGGCATTCTGCGCTTTAAGCAACGCCAATCCCAAGTTTTCGTCCGTAATTTAGGCAGGGAATACCTGCATTTTAACAGAGCCACTGCAATTGCTTTCCTCGAAGAAAAGCAAGAAGCAAGTGACGTGATCGCGATTGCCGAATTTGAACGCGCACCCGGACATACCTTCAAGCATCCGATTCACTTCGACGTGAATCGTGCGTTACCGCTAGAAGAACGGGAGAAATTATTGGATTTGCTGTGTCCCTACAGCGAGTGTTTTCGTCGAACTCAAAACTACGACAGATACCTTTAGCGAAGCTCCGAATAATAACCGAGGATGGAGCCCGACCTACCCGACAGTCACGGTTCCGCGTCTTTTCACATGAGCGGGAAGCCATCCAGACCCAAGTCGACGACATGCTCGGCGACGACATTATACAGCCATCGAAAAGCCCCTGGGCTGCACTGGTAGTACTGGTGAAGAAAAAAGACGGCACATTAAGGTTTTGCGTTGACTACCAGCGACTGAACAAAATCACGAAAAAGGACGCGTACCCCCTGCCACGAATCGACGACGCTGTCGACCACCTCTGCCATGCAAAGTACTTCTCATCGATGAGTCTGAAGACGGGCTACTGGCAAATTGAGGTGGACGAGAGAGACCGAGAGAAGATCACATTTATAACCCCGGATGGCCTATACGAGTTCAAGGTGATGCCGTTTGGGCTGTGCACGTCGCCAGAAACGTTTCAAAGAGTTATGGACACCGTGCTAGCTGGCCTTAAGTGGCACAACTGCCTTGTATACCTCGACGATGTTGTGGTATTCGCCCGGGCTTTCGACAAACATCTTGCAAGGTTGGAGTCTGTACTCGAGGGCATTCGTACGTCGGGGTTAACGCTGAAGCCGAAAACGGGCTGTTTACCGTACGAGGAGCTCAAGTTTCTTGGCTACGTCGTCTACGCCGCGGGAGTCCTACCTGACCCGGCAAAAACTTCAGCCATTGCCAACTTCCCAAGGCCGAAAGACAAGAAGGGCGTGCGAAGATTTCTCGAGCTGTGCGCATACTACCCGCACTTCGTCGCAAACTTCGACGCATTGCAGAGCCACTCCTACGCCTTACGAAAGATACCACCCCTTTTAGCTGGCAAAACGACCAAGAAAAAGCGCTCTGCGAGCTGCAAGAACCCCTGCAAAGCCCACCCATGCTCGCTCATTTGGACGAAGACGCCGGAATGGAAGTGCACACGGACGCCAGTGGTGTAGGCTTGGGTGCCGTCCTCGTCCAAAAGCAAAGCGGTTGTGAAAACGTAATGGTCTTTGGCAGCCGTGGTCTGTCGAAGGAGGAGAAAAACACCTCAGCGCCTGAAAAAGAGTGCAAAGCTATTATATGGGCGATTTCAAAATTTCGCCAATACGTGTATGGGAAAGCATTCAAGGTTGTGGCAGCCCACCATGCGCTGTGTTGGCTCGCCAGTTTGAAAGATCCCTCAGGCCGTCTTGGGTGGTGGAGCTTGCGCCTTCAAGACCTCGACGTCACAATCGTCTATAAATACGGCAGGAAACACCCCGACGCCGACTACCTGTCCCGCGCTCCCGTCGTCCCACCAGCACAAGACTCTGATGAAGACAGCGCGTTCTTCGGAGTCGTGACGGAGAGCGACCTAGCCGCCCAGCAGCGTGCCGACCCCGACTTACGCGTTATAATCGACTACCTCGAAAGATGCAACGTCGTGGTGCCTAGGACCGTTAAACGGAATCTACCAGCATTCAGCCTGAAAAACTCCTGTACTCGTGAAGAAGAATTTACGCCCCGGAACGAGAACGAATTATATAAACTTTTGGAACCATGCCACGACGACCCTTCTTCCGGACATCTCGGAACAGTACGCACAATCAGAAAAATCAAGGCGAAGTACAACTGGCCACGCCTTACATCTCACGTCACCCACTACGTCCGGAGCTGCCGTGACTGGCAGCGACGAAAAACGCCGCAGACAAGACCCGCCGGACTTCTGCAACCGATCGCCGTCCCATCGAGACCATTTCCACAGATTGAAATGTACCTTTTAGGCCCGTTCCCTACGTCACGATCACAGAACTAGTGGATTGTCGTAGCGACAGACTACATGACGCGCTACGCAGAGACCGCCGCTCTTCCGAGGGGGACTGCACAAGAAGTCGCAAAGTTGTGCTGCGACATGGAGCCCCGGAAGTCGTAATCACAGACCGCGGAACGGCATTTACTGCGGAGCTGATGCAAGGAGTATTACGCTACAGCAACACGGATCACCGAAGAACGACGGCGTACCACCCCCAAACGAACGGACTAACAGAACGTCTGAACAAGACAATCGCAGATATGCTGTCAATGTACGTTGACGTTGAACATAAGACTTGGGACGAAGTGCTTCCGTATGTCACGTTCGCGTACAACACGGCTATCCAGGAGATGACGCAGCTGACGCCGTTCGAGCTTGTCTACGGAACACGGCTGACTACGACGCTTGACGCCATGCTTCCGCGTGTAAAAGACAACGACCTCAACCCCGACGTGCACGGATACATTCAGCGTGCGGAACAGGCCCGCCAGCTCGCTCGAGTTTGTACAACAAACCAGCAGCTGGTGGATGCCGCAATCTACAACCTGCGACGCCGAGAAACCGAGTACCGCGCAGGGGATATTGTGTGGATTTGGACTCCCATCCTACGAAGCAGACTCAGTGAGAAGCTTCTGCGACGGTATTTCGCACCCTACCAGGTTCTACAAAGTGTCGGCCAACTTATCTACGAGGTGATCCCCGATGGTGATTCGGGAACATCACGACGACGCAGGCGGCCCGAAGTCGTCCACGTGGTTCGCTTGAAACATTACTATGCAAGATGACGGACTTTTTGTTGTTTGTTCGGACTGTCTTTTGTTTCAGCATCGAGTCGATGCACTCTTAGAGGGGGGTGATGCCGCGTACCATGTATTTGTTGTTTGTTTATGTATTGTTGCTTATGTATTGTCTGCCCTGCCATGCCCGGTCCTGTTACCTGTGTCAAGCGAAGGGCGTCTTGAATTCTTTAATTTTATGCCGCTCGGGCTATCTCATTCAGATAATCAGACTGTTTCGTCTAAACTTCACTAGCCCGGAATTATCTTCTCTGATCTACCATGTTCTGGACGTAAATCGACGGTTCCAGAAACACTCGCGTCGAAAGATAAAAGCCTGCAGAGCAGACGCCACGGCATTCCGATCGTCGACGCTCGCCCGCACACGTCACTTTGTTGACTGCTGCTTCGCCGCCGTTGTATTCTTTGAGTTGTTAATGGAGCACAAGTTCGCTCCAATAAACGTGTTTCCTTCAAAACAACTGCGTCGTCCTCTGACCCCGATGATATGAAGTTCGGGCGCACGTGGTCCTCTTCATACGATGGACTCTGGCGCGGATAAACCGGCGGTTTTCCCTTGTTTACGACGCTTCGCCCCCTAGCACTGACCTCCTTTATTCTTAACCCCAGTTTGACGCTGCTTGATGTGCAAAGGTCCGCAGAAGGGCCAGACCCCTCACTGAACAGACGCAAGGAAGCAGGCGGGTACTCGTGTTCGGGCGTTAAACGGCGACGTCCCCACACGGCAGCTGTACGCCAACGTCAAAACCACGAGAAGTCGAAGTTCAGGTTGCAGGTGGACCGTGAATTTGAAGCTCTCGTTGAGCCACCGATGAACGCGAACACACATACGACGTAACCCCACGGCCATGACCGAACAGCCGCTTTCCCGCCCTCCTCGATTCAAGTTTATTCCTCTCACAACGCTCTTCATCCCTGTATCTCTGCTGTATTCATTCAAAGCCGCGTTTTCACCGCGCTCTTGCCCGTGTACAGAGCTCTTCAATTTACGAGCGTCCGCCTCAAGGGCCAGAGCAAAATACAGGAGGCGATCGGTAGACACGCGTACCTGTTGGCACCGCCATTTTGGGTCACTCGCTGGCCGCCGCAGCAAGTTACTGTAGCAAGACCGCGCTATAATTTCGCCGCAACATGATTTACCTCGCGAAGGTTTAATTCTCTTGTCTATTCTGCATTAGCTGAATCATGTGAGAAACGAAAACAGCTATGTGTTCAAGCCCTATGACCCAATAGAGACGGCACGGGAACGTTCAAGGGTGCCTCTGTTATATTTTTGCGGTGGACGTACGGCAATTACCCTAATGAAGAAGAGGACTTCTCATCGTGCGGCGTTCGGTGAAAAGAGAAGGCAGAGGAGGATGATCGGAAACGATGGGCATTCATAGAGAGTAATATAAATAGAGTTATTGTTTCTTTTACGGCGGCTTTGGACTCCTTTCTTCCCACATCTTATGGTGCCTGGAAACCCTGGAAGGAAGAAGTCCGGGCCACCAAACTGCCCGAACGGGTATGAAATAAAGGGAAAGCGGCAGCGTCGGTGATAAGGTGGATGAGATATCAGCAAATATACTAGTCATCGGACTATCGGTCACTTGAAGGACAGTAACGATGTGGACGGCGGACGGCTACAATCGGCAGAACCACGGTGGGACTGCCCAAGACGACCTACGGAATGGACAGACGAGAGCGCGACGGCTATGCGTCCTCACCTCTCACGATTGCCCTCGGTGGGTAGAGACAGGGATTCCGCGAATGGTGAGGTGAGTGTCGCAGCTTATGGCACAACGAAAGACGGACTACTTCAATATGAACGCAGTTGCACTCGGTCTAGGATGCTGCTTGAAGAACTAAAGGCAAAAGGGACAAAGAAAGAATAATAGCTCGAGAACTGTGCATCAACGCAAAAGAGACGTTAGGCTTGAATGCAAATTCCAGTGGACGGTGTGTTACGTTGAGGAGTTTCATGCGCCAATTACGAAAAACTGAAGTTTCGCTAAGGCGGTTAAATGAGAAAATTGAACTGTTTGTAGACGTGGACTAGTTCAAACCGGAAGTCAATACCAACATTGAATATGAGGACATGATAAGTGACATATTGAGCCGATTGTACCATCAGTTAAAAGACGAGGCTGACACCAATGAACAGTGCAAGATCATGAAGACGTTAGAAATACCGGCAGATTTCAAAGAATTCTTTGCACTAAGATGTGCTTCGAGCCACCCAATGCTGAAGAGGATGCTGAAGAAGTAAACATGCGAGAAAAATCACTCCCATCAGATTTTCTACCGAAAGCAAGGGAGAGACTACTTCAAGTTTGCTTGCTACCCTTCACATCCAACCGAAAGATGCTGTGCTTTCATGTTCACTTGAAAAGTCCTCTGAGATGACCGGAAGCAATATAGCCTGCTCATCAAGCCCCCTAATATCTTCACGAGCCCAATATAAAAAAGGTCTCGAGCATCACAATACGAGTGATTGTCCTGCGAATTAGGAAGGCGACATACGATACTTGGAGTGAACGGCCAAAGAATGACGAAAAGATCCAGAGACTGTCATTGCCCTAAAGGACGTCGACGGTGGAATAAAACAGGACACAGTGGTCGTGTCGGAAGAGTAAGAATGCATCACGCATGGACAGGCGATTCGCCAAAAACTCAAGAAAGAAGCGAAATGCACTAAACAGCTCTTTTACGGCCGCTTAGAATGAGTCCGAAGAGTTTGCATCAGAATTGAAGACCGTGGAAGATAGGCTACGAATTTCATCCAGGGTACATCGACGGCAGCGGTACACTCGGCGTGTGAGGAAAAGACGGTTTCTTGTGGCAGTCTGGGCGTGCGACTGAATCAACGGATTTTACAAGAAAGCATTCATGAACATTAGGATAAGAGCCTGTATTGTCTATTCTGTTACGGATGAACGCTCAGAAGACCTGGGGGTCATGGTTTTCAGGGGAGATTTGCTATTCCATTTTTGTGCCGGGACGGGAGGATTTTATATTTTGCGATGGACGTAGGGCAATTACCCTAATGAAGAAGAGGACTTGTGATCGTGCAGCGTTTGGTGAAAAAAGAAGGAAGACGAGGATGATCGGAAACGAAGGGCATTCATAGAGATGTAATGTAAATACAGTTATTGTTTCTTTTACGGCCGCTTTGGACTCCTTTCTTCATCAGCCTCTTTCATGTACGTGAATGACGCTTTTTGCGCATCTCTGCCTTGTACTAACTTTTATTTTCACTTGGCTTTGGCCGTTGCACACTCGGCTTTCCCGCTCTCAGTTTGCTCGATCACGTCGGCCGTATCTCGAGTAGCGCGCGGATGCGCGGCTGGCGGGCTTAGCTGGACGCCATGGAGGGGAGGGGGGCGCAACATAGATGTTGATTTGAAAGCAAAGATTTCGGCCTCTGCCATACAAGGGTTCTTTCGCGGCGTGCAGGGCAATAAACTGCCAATGGCGGCGGACGTGGCAGCGGGGAGAGGGGGGAAGATTCACCCACGCAGCACACTGTAGAAGGCGCGGCGAATTTACCCAGCATTTCCCGATCGGAGGTGCATGAGCGGGCGGGTCGGAAGCAAAGGCTTTGTCGTCTGCTTTAGCGACGGTTGTTTTGGGCCTGTTTAAGCGCAGCTTCGCTTCCATTGAGCCGCTTCCTCCGCACGGCTTGGTTAAATTTGTTTGACAGCACCTCCTGTGTAACCCGCCCCCGACGGCAGTAAGTGGTCGTATGGCATAAATACCGTTATGGATTGGTTTGCAGGGCGTCCATGCGCACGTTGGCTGGAGTGCTGTCGGTAAAATGGCAAAGCACGGGATTCGATGTAAGGGCGTCTTTGAGCGTCTGGAAGGCCCGTTCGCAACGTTCTGACCAAACAAAAGGGATGCCAGGTCGTAAAAGGTGATTTGAAAAGGGACGCAACTGCTGCGAAATTTTTTATGAATCTACGGAACTATGAACGGACTCCGAGGAAGCTGCGGAGGTCTTCTCTTTGTTGCCGATGACGTCTCCTAACAATTTAATTCGTTTACTGGCGAAGCTCCATTTCTTTGCGTTTATCTGCAGTCCCGCATTTGAAAGACAACTCAGAACTTCGCCGAGACGTTGTAAGAGTTCGTCAAATAAATTTGGAGAGAGCAACATTGTGGTCCGGGTTAGAACGGACAATTTATTTTCATCCAATTAAGACCACAAACTACCGTGTCAATATTTGTTCGATCGTGGAAGGCGCATTACGCAGCCCAAATTAAAACACGTTTGCTCGTAAAGTTCGTCTGGGGTGGGAAGGCCGTCTTTTCTTTGCCATCCTCGTGCATTGGGATCTGCCAATTCTCAGAGCGTAAGTCGAGACTGCAGAAGTACTCCACTCCTTGGAGACTATACAAAGCGTCGCCGAGGCGAGGCATCGGAGAAACATCTCCTCCGAGTGATAACATCGAGCCCACGGTAGTGGGAACCAAAGCTAACTGACCCATCCTTCTTCTCGACTAACACAACCGGCGACGACAAGGAGCTCGACGATAGGCGGATAACATCGCCTTGAGGATTTCAGCGACCTGCTTTTGAATATATTTTCCTGTGAAGATACACATTACTGTCGCCTCTGTACAATCTCTGAGCCGTCCGTCGTCTGTTTGAGCGTGGTAGAAATCGACCGTCAAGGATGCAACGTGCTTCGCCAGCACCGTAAGCAGCTGTTCCACTTACTCAGAAGGTAAGGTGGGGGCTGATAGTGGCAGCGATACTAGACATACCAGCCAAGAAACACACTCCCAAGTACACGAAGGCGTTGCTGCGTTGGAAATGATTGAAACATGCACTCTGTCAACTGCAGAAGTGGCGGCCATACCTTTAGGTAGCAAAATAGGCACTCTGGTACTGTTTGACATCTAATCGCGCAAGGAAAACTTGACACAAACACATGTTAACTATCGAGGAGTATCTTTGTACGAACAACGTCTTCTATTATTCGTTTTTTTTTCATGAGCCATAAGAGAATGGAATGCACTACATGATTCCTTGATAGCACAGCCAACATTCGAGAATTTGTGAGCGTCCTTGGTGAATACTTGCTCACGTGAACAGTGCCTGACGCCCTTTTTTGTATGTACCGGGACTGTATTATTTGCCCAATGTTATCTGTTTTTTACATTTCACTATCTTCCTGTTTCTGTGTTTACCTGTTACTATAGTCTATTGTATTCGATAAATGAACAGATTGTGATCGCGCTTCGACTGCTTTCTCTGTCATGCGTGATTCTTAGTTCGCATGTTCTGTGCGTGATTGTTACGATTCACTTCTTTGTTGTTGTTGATTGAAACGACACTGTATTTCTGGCATGCCCCTCCTGTAATAATCCCTTCTGGGATTGAGAGTATTTTGAAATAAAATAATTAAATAAATAACCAATATGAATAGGTGTGCAGCTGGAAAGATAGACTACAGGACCGAAACGCACCTTGCACCACTTCAGAAATAACGGTTGAGACGACTGTTTATTGATGCGCTCGGCCGGGGAAACAACCAAAACGGTGATGATGATTATGTACAAGTGATCATTATGACATGGGTCGTCAGAGGCAGCACTGATGGCAATTTAAAGATGATGAAGTTCGTGTTTAAGGTTGAAAACACGGGCTGCGTGGTCAAAAGGACTAACACGTCTCATAACGAACCTTTGGTTGATGATGTGGGAGAAGAGGTGAAAGCCTTTCTTTTGGCTCGACACAACTAGCCTGCAGCCTAATTGTTTACGCCTGGCAACTGGTCACAGATGAGAAGTCTAGACACCCCATCTCCGTTTCTGATCTGCTCAGAGGTTTATACATAATGCCTGTAGTTAGGGTAATTTATTGACTCTCAATGCAGACTGTGCTGGAGTTCTCGCAATGATGACGCAACGGTAGGGGGATAATGATCGAGCAGCCAGAGATTTGCGGAGGCCACCCTTTCCTATACATGTCTCCGACAGCCTCCTTGGAAGTCAGTGCGTATGACCTTGGAGGTCGGTTTGCTGAGAGCGAATGCAGCAACTGGTTCTGAAGATTCATGTTGGGAAACAGCGCAAAACAAAACTTGGACAACAAAGACTAAGGGGACTAACGGGACGGGGGTTTGAACACGTGCGGTTTGGTTGTATGCAGTGATTTGGTTGGTTGTTTCACCGTGACTCTGCAAAATTGTAGATTGTACTGTAAAGTTTGTGATGACGGTGGCTTAGATTGTGTACATATATTTGTGTGTTTGACGAATAAACGTTTCAGTTGCTAGAGCGCGTCATCCCGTTAGCCTTTCTTGTCCAAGTTTTGTTTTGCTCTGTTTCCCAGCAGGAACCTATACCAACAAGCCCAACTCGCAGTTCTTAGTTCTGCAGCATCATGGGAAGATTTGTTCGGATTGAGGCGAGTTCGTGGAGGATTGGACGCATGCGGACACCATATGAGGATTATTCGTCGCAGCTATACAAAGTCGAAGCGAGTACACAAGATCTATTCATGGGCTCGACTACGGGCTTACCTCACGGCCAGGACTGAGGACCAGTAGCATATCAATTAGAAAGCATTCAAGGCACCAATGACCGAAAACACTGACTCCGGCTCCGTAGTTATCCAAAAAGGTGCGAAAAAAGGCTGTCGGCGTAAAGAGAATGAAAGCAAATAAAGTTTAATCAAAGAGGGTCCGGCATTTGAACCCGGGTCGAACTGAATGCCAGTTCAACACCTATTCCCTCCACCTTCACCTAACACTTGCTCCGGCGATAAAATCGTTTACCAAGTAAATGCGCTGTGGCCTTCTATCTGAAAACGTGTGTCAGAGACTGTACTGAACCCTACATGAGTAATTTATGGGATGCTAAAGGATAAGCAAATAACAGTGAGACAATTAGCGAAGTCGTTCCGCTAAATGCCGCGTTTGCTTGGCGATGAGAAGGCATGTATGCACACCGTGCCATTAACGAGAGAACGGAAGAAGGAGGCAAAGGAAAACGGCCAATGAGAGGACGGTATTGGGAGGAGACATTTGGCAATTTTACACTCATTCATTCACAATTACTAGGTCTAAGGAGCGCCTAGTGTCAGTAGCTTTAAAAAACCCATCAATGATCGCAAAATAGTTTTACGGAAATACCCGTTTTCCCCGCCTCCCGCAAGAGCTCGCCCTTTCGGTTCCTCGCTTCCTGCTGGTTCGAGCATGTGCTGAGGCGCAGCACAGTTTTGACGAACCTGATAAAGGTCCCATCCGGCCCTCGATTTTAGCACTTAGGAACGTCTTCTTTTATGAGTCGCACTGATTGCGAAGGCGCGAAGCTCACTCCTACACCTACCACATGTGGGATGGGCGCTCAGTTGCCTAAATTAGTTGGGTGCGGTGCGCAGTAAAACGACAATTGGAAAGGCTACCAGCAATGTTCTTCTGTCAGGCCATTGTTACGACAAACTCACTAGTCCTGCTGCAATGAGTCCTGAAGTCGACGAAGGCGTCACTATATAACACAACACGAAAATAGGCACCTTATCTGCATTCCACTGAATGATCCGCAAGTTTATTCCTCCAGTTATTGAGGCTGGGTGGCCAAGGCAGTCCGAACTCTGGACGGGTGATCTTATAGTAGTTACATCGTCATTACTATTGCATCCCCTATTGGGGCCGAGTTTGCCGGCGTTGCGTTGTTATAAAGATAACGATCACGTGCATATGAACTGACACGTGACAATTCCTCAGTGGTTATTTGTGATGAAACCCTCCGGCGGCGCACATTTGGTCAAACACAAGTTTCTTGAAGTTTTTATTGAAACCACTCTAGATTCCGACGAGTGGTAACAATGCGCTCCTATACCAATTTTCACAAACATCGTGATCGTGCTGTTTATTCTAACCTCACGAGCGGTATGCCATAGCGTCCTTGTTTAAAACGAACATGCAGGAGAGGATAAATAGCAAAATATGCAAATAGTGATATAGAAAGCAAGACAGAACTGCCGCCTTCTTTTCCGGACTCTAATCACAATTGCCCGTGAGACAGAGTCCGGCTTCTTTAAGCCTCCTTTCCTAAGCATTCACGTGTGACGAGTCCATCTCCTCGCGTTGCACCGTGTCTTCTGCAAGCTGAGAACCCGCGTCGTTCTTGGCAAGGGGGGAGAGGCCGCTAGGGGGCCAGCGGGCGCGGCGTGTGTCACGTCGACTCCGTAAAATGATAAATTTCTCTAGCGCAACTAAGCAAATTTTGTCCTGAAACTGGTGTGAGTACTTTTCGGAAGTGACGAGGATCCTGTGGATACCAAATCAAGCCCGTGAGTGAACTTTCACGGTCGACCACGCCGAACGCCTAGCTTAGCCTACGTTAGGCCTTGCAGCCCAGCAGCCCTGGCGGCAGCCGCCAGCCTCGGCGGCAGCTCGCGGTCGCCATCATGGTGATGGAAGTGATAGTCAACGGCACGGACATCGATCCGGCGGAGCTGAAAAAGTTGAATTGGGTAACGAAAGTGACCAGGAAAGTCAAGTAGCTACAACAACAGGGGCAGCGAGAAAGTCAAGCTGGTGTTTCGGGCGCGGCCCTAAAAGCTGCGTTCGGAATGGAGCGAAATGCGAAAGTGTTTTTGACAAACGTGACCGCAAAACAAGAACATAAGACGAAGCTAACCTGCAAGCAGCTGGCAGAAAAATCGATCGCGTCGAACCTTCCGAGGCTGCCGCACGCGGATTACAAAGTGATTATACGACCCAAGGAAGGTCTTTCACTCACCAAGCTCTCAGTACCCGTTATCGGGGGGCTACTGAGACTATCAGCCGCCATAGAGTGGAAAAAAGGACAAGAAGATCGGGTAGTGATGAACGACAAGCAGGGGACGATAACCTACAGCACACCTAAACAAGAAGGCGCCGTCAAAATGCTGCGTTGAGACGACTGCAAATCGAAGGCAAGTAGTTTGAAGTTCTGACCTACATGGTGGCGCCCGACAACTGCGGCAGAGGAGTGGTACATGGACTAGACCCAAGGCTGGCTGAAGAAGAGCTGGAGACTGCCTTTTCCCACCCCGCAAACCCCCCCATCATTGGGGTGCGAAGGATGGGAAACTCCGCCTCGGTTATCATCACCTTCGCCGGCCCGCAAGTCCCCAGGTGGATGCTCTGCTTCGGGGCGCCCATGAAATGCTACCTCTACAGAAAAAGGTACGAGGTGTGCTTCAAGTGCGGCGACATCGGCCACCGGTCGGACGTCTGCAACAACCCTACGGAGACGTGCAAAGGATGCGGTGAACCATCGCCGACGAACGAACATCGATGCGAAGCTAAGTGCAAGTTGTGTGGCAAAGAGCACATGACGGGGGACAAGAGGTGCAAAGCCCTTTTCCGAACTCCCTACATCGTCAAGAAAAGACAGTGAGAGCGCAAGCTCGAAGCGGAAGCAAGAAGAAGAGGAGAAAAATAAGAAACTCGGTAACCGCATCACGCCACGCACAAGCAGAAAGGACCAAAACCAGGACCGCTCGAGGAGCAAATCCAGGCAACGCAGTAGGTCGAGGAACCGATCGGAATCCTTCCCTCGCCTGCCGGCGTTGAGAACTGAAACATCAAACACCAAGGACTCACGTGACAGTGGCAGTGTTCGTGCAACCTCGGGATATCCGACAACAATCGCACCAAAGGTAGGTTGGGTGGGTAGGGCCACCCAGGATGCTAATGCGGAAATCTTAAATGCCCTTAAGGAGCAGAATAGGATCCTGATGGAACAAAATGCATTACTAAAGAAGCAGTTAGACGAACTCAAGTCAGATTTCATTAAAAAAAACAGAGCAGGAGGTTACACCGGCTCTGGCAGTCAGCCCTCCTCCCTTCAAGAAAGTTAAATCCAGGGAGAATGAAGAGGGCGTCAAATACGAGAATAGGATAACGAACCTAGAAGCGGAATGCAACTCGATAAAGGGCATGCTAGAGTCGATACTTGAGCATGTAAAATCGCTGGACAGCTCTATGGAGCAGATGAAAGGTGAAATTCAATTCAGGGACAAACAAATTCAATGGCTGTACGGGGAAGCTCAGTCAAAGCAAACGAAACGACCTCAGGATGACACCAAAACGCAGCAATAACACGATCTGGCAATGGAATTGTAGGGGCTTCATCAACAAACGTGTGGTCTTACAGGCATTTCTCGATAAAAGCGATCGCCCGGAGGTCATTGCGGTCCAGGAATGCGGGAAAAATTCAAAATTTGCAGGATATAAATCCTTTCCGGGCATCGGAAACGATACCAAGGTAGTCACTTTTGTCAAGAGAAATTTAACTGCAATGGTGCATGAGACGGGGAACACCGAAATCGACCACTCGCTGGGGAGCTCATACCGCGCAAACGTGCGGAAAGGAATCTATACGTACTAAATATCTACAGTTCACCCAAGCAAAGGAAATGTGATTTCGGGGACCTGTTTCTCAAAGTAAAAAGCCTAGCCCAGGGCGACCCTCTGCTGGTAGTGGGGTACTTCAATGCTCCCCACCCAGCCTGGGGTTACAAACACACTCTACCTAAAGGTAGGGCCCTATGGGAGAAAGTTCAACACCACAACCTAGTGCTGATTACAGACCCCATGCGACCGACGAGGCAGGGAAACAGCGTGTCAGCAGACACTACGCCAGATCTGACCCTCACGCACGGCGGTATCGAGGCCACGTGGTGTAATACCGGGGAAGACCTAGGCAGTGATCACAAGATCATAGAGATCGTGGTTAGCAAGGGACCCCCAGTTCCGAAGAAGCGCAAGCACAGAGTATTGATTGATTGTAGGGTTAACGCGCCGACGCAACGCAGGCGATGAGGCGCGCCGTAGTGGAGGGCTCCGGATTAATTTTGACCACCTGGGGATCTTTAACGTGCGCCGAAATCTCGTACACACGGGCGTTTTTGCTTTTTCCTCCATCAGAAAAGCGGCCGCCGGGCGGGAATCGAACCCGCCACCTTGTGCTCAGCAGCGCAACGCCTTAGCCACTGAGCCACCGCGGCGGGTACAAGCACAGAGTAACTAACTGGGAGGCCTTCAGCAATATAGGAGATAACGAACCGATAGAAGATATTGGGGCATGGATTAAGAAGATAATCGATGCCACCCAAACGGCCACAGACGAGCTGGAGGTGGACGAGGTGCTTGAGATAGTCGACAGCCACCTCATCGGCCTCTGGAGGAAAAAGAGAGACATAGAGGAGAAAATTCGAAACAAGAGGTGGGATGGGAACCTCCGTAAGAGGATCGCCATCCTAAACAAACAGATCGAGGAATACTCGCTAGAGCTGACCAAACAAAATTGGGGAGATATATGCGACCAAATGAACAGAGAGCTCAGCAGAGCGAAAACGTGGAAATTACTCCGGCACCTGCTTGACCCGGATAAGACTAGATCAGAAGCGCAACAGCAACTTCAGAGACTCGTTTACAAATTCGACGGCTCCTCGAAAGAGCTACTAGACGAGGTCCGCAATCGCTACCTAAGTCCATCCAATCGCGAAACTCTTCCCGACTACACAGGTTCCGCGAATGAGGCCCTGGATGCCCCCCTAACGGTAGCGGAGGTTAGAGCCGAAATTAACCGTCTCAGGACCAAAACGGCTGCGGGCCCGGACCGAGTCAGTAACAAAATGCTAAGAAACCTAAACGACGAGTCCATCTGCAACTTAACTAATTATATGCAGAGATGCTGGGATAGAGGAGAGATACCTCCGCAATGGAAAGAGGCTAATTTAGCCCTCATTCCAAAACCAGGAAAGAAGCTCGGACTCGAAAACCTAAGGCCAATCTTCATCACGTCGTGTGTAGGAAAACTGATGGAACACGTCATCCAAAATAGACTCAGCAGGTACCTTGAGGACAAAGAGTTCTATCCAGACACCATGATCGGCTTCAGGGCCAAACTGTCCGTCTGCGACGTGATGCTTCAGATTAAAGAGGAAATCATAGAGAAAGTTACCCGAGACACCAGAGTTATCGTTGGCCTAGACGTTGCTAAGGCTTTTGATAATGTAAAGCATACCGCAATCCTGAACAACGTGAGCTCACTAAACGTTAGTGTAAACACTTACAACTACGTGAGGGATTTTCTCATTAACCGGACAGCGACCATAAAGCTAGGGGGAGCATCCCTCGAAAACATACAACTCGGAAATCGGGGAACGCCGCAGGGGTCGGTCTTATCCCCTACCCTTTTCAACATCGCCATGATAGGGCTCCCCGAGAGACTAAATAAGATAGAGGACCTACATTACACCATATACGCAGACGACCTCACGTTATGGATCAAGCACGGCAGCGATGGGCACACTGAGGAAGTCCTCCAAAAGGCCATATGCGAGGTCGAAAAATATCTAGAGCCAATAGGGCTAAAATGCTCTGCGGAAAAATCGGAGGCACTGTTCATTGTTCCAAACAATTTTAGGAAGGCCTCTCGGAACGATTATGACAATGCTGAGAGCCGGCGGAAAGACCGATACCCGCGGTAGAACGCATCAGGGTACTCGGACTTCACGTCCAGGCAAATGACAAGAACACAGATACAATTAGGAAACTAGAAAAAAACATAGAGCAAATCTGTAGAATGTTAAAGCGCATATCTAACAAACACGGTGGGATGAAGGAAGCAAACCTCCTCAGGCTGTTTCAGGCCTTTGGCGTTAGCCGGATTCTGTTTGTTGCCCGTACCTGAAACTCACCAAGGCAGAGAAAAGTAAGTTAGACATTATCATAAGAAAAGGAATCAAAAGTGCATTAGGTCTTCCTCCGAACACCTCGACGGCCAAGATACTCGCCTAGGCGTCTCGAACACCCTAGACGAGCTCATCGAGGCGACCAAGGCGTCACAGCAACGACTGCTAGGCAGTAGAACAGGTCGGAGAATACTACAACGACTGGGCTACAAATCCAGAGAGATTGCTAAGGACATGAAGGACCTTCCTAAGAATGTTAGAAAAAAGCTAATATCGCCCCTGCGCAGGAACATGAATCCGGCATATCACGAGGACAGACGTAGGAGCAAGGCCATCTCCCTGCAAATCAGATACGGAGGCAGGCCGGACGTCCTATACACTGACGCCGCAGAACACATAGGAAAGAAAGCTTACACGGCAGTGGCAGTAACGGAAGACGGCGTCCCGCACTCATGCTGCACAATACTTAGTTGTGACACGCAAGAAGCTGAGGAGGCTGCCATCGCCCTGGCGCTGACTAAGCCAGGAACGAGGGTGATAGTTAGCGACTCTAAGTCAGCCATTAGAAGTTACGACCGAGGCAGGATTTCCAACGCTGCCTGGAAAATTCTCGCAAATGCGAAAGTGACAGCGGAACAGGTAACGCTTATTTGGGCTCCAGCTCATGGGGGTCTCATCGGGAACGAAAAGGCGCATGCGGCCGCCCGAGGTCTTACTTTCCGGACGATCGCCGAGGATGCCCTAGACCCGTTTCTACAACCATCCCCGAGGGTAGAGGAACTTGGAAATTTTCACGAAATTACCCAACATTATAGACTAGCGCGTAAGGTACTTCCCCCGGCTAATCCACAGCTTAGCAGGAAAGAAGAGGTCTACTGGAGGAAATTACAAACCGGGGTCTTCGCAAACCCTTTATTATACAGCAAATGCACCCCAAAGTATACGACTCTAGATGCAAGAACTGTAACGGCGTCGCGTACCTCGTCCACATGGCGTGGACGTGTCCCTCTCACAACAAACCTCATAGAAATACGGCATCCTGGGAGGTCCTGCTACTCAGCCAGACCTCAAGCACTCAGCGCAAAGTCATCGGTCTCGCCTTAGAAGCCGCCGTGTCCCAAGGGATCCCGGCCGACTGATGGGGGGGCACGGAGGTTACTCTGTGCTTTTGACTGGTGCAAATAAAGTTTCTTATGTATATCTAGGCAAGGCGCGCCGCCAAGCCGACAACCTTGGCCAACCTCTGACCCTGTGGGCGTGCCTGCCCAGGGCCGCCATTCTTGTAGCCGTTTGGGATGCCGGATCTCATATTTGACGCATCCATCCGCGCGTCATGGCCGGGATTGGTGGTCCGATGTCAACCAGGCACTCATGCCGCGGCTTGAGCGCCGTGTTCAGGATGACCGAGATGCCAGCCAGCAGGAAGAAGCGGTTGGTGGGCATGCGGGTGATGCTCACCCCAGGCGGCACAGAAAGTGTGTCCCAAGACCGCCCCGTCTATGGGCCGGCATGTCCGGCCAGCATCCAGGTTCTGGCAACCACTGATCATACGGAACAGCCAACATTCGGCAACCAGCGCTTCGGTATTTCTCCGGCGCCCGTGTTCAGACACACAACAGCAGCGGCCTGGCTGCCAGATATTCAGTTGCCTTTCGGCTGCCGATGTTGAGAAAGAAATCGGCCGGAGTACGGACTTTAGGGCATCCGTTTTTCCTTCGGGAAGCAGCGTTCACCCGAAGCACGGCAAGCGACCGGTCACAGGATATCCGTATTCTTGTGGCAGTTGGTGTTCGATAGGAGATCGGCCGTAGCGCGGCTGCCGTGCATCCGCTCTTTCAACGGTAAACCGCGCATCCGGTGGCAGAATATTCGTTTTCTTCGGGCAGCCGGTGTTATAAAGGAGACCGGACGACTTACGGCCTCAGAATGTACGTTTTTCATTTGGTTAGCGGTCCTCGGCCGAATTACGGCAAGCGAACGGCCGCAGAATTTTCGGCAACCGGTGTTCAAAAGGAGACCGACCTTCGTAAGGTATCAGGTTATACGTCATTATGCGAATAACGGCGCGCGTCTGGGCGCGAGAATTCATGCACAGACGTGCTTGGAAGAAGACCCGCCGATGTAGGACCGATTTTTCCCAGGTTAAAATAGGAGCCGTTAGGGAGTTGACTGGCGCAGACACGTTTTTCATCCGCTCGGTGTTTCTGCGTTTTAAATGAACGAACTACGTTTGTCAAACAGTAATGAGTGTTCTAGGTGAACGGGCAAGGTGCAAGGACTCATTGGACATTACCAGGAAACGTTTAGGCCATCGAAATGCCATTTATTGCCACAAGAAGACTGTGCCACACCGACGGGTGAGCTAAGCCAAGCCAGTCATAGCCGCTACAACGCCTCGCCCGTCGGCTTCGTCGACGCATCAGCTCCAGGCTATTCGCCCCCTCAAGAAATGGAGACAATGGCGACACTGACCCGGCACCGATATCCGACCCCAGATGGCGGTGGTTCACCAAAATAAGTGGCCTTAAAGGGTGTCAAGCAAGCGGCCACCACGCAGCAGCTTAACCGGCGCCATATCAAGGACTACCCACCAAAGAAAGGCAAGGGCGCGCAAAAGCGCAAGTTCCGGCTATTCTTCTCATATGGGGGCACAGCACCGCCACATCTACGATGCTCACAGTGCTTCTAACAATGCAGGTGCTGACGTGCCTGGTGCTGGAGCAGTTTGCCCTTACTTCACCGCCCAAAGTCCTCCGGAACCACCTACCAGCACGAAGAAAGTCTCCGCCCGCCGCACACCCCCACTCCAAGTTAAATGTCACCCACCCAACCCGCTTTTTAGCACGAGCCTGGACACACCGCCTGGCACATTGAACCCTATTGCCTTACCTCCGTCACGTCAACCAACCCACGGGACCGGATCGAAGCGCTACAAAACAGCCAGGAATCGCGACTGCTCGGGGGCACAGCACCGCCACATCTACGATGCTCACAGTGCTTCTACGATTCCAGGTGCTGACGTGCCTGGTGCCTGGAGCCGTTTGCCCTTACGTCAACGCCCAAAGTCCCTCCGGAACCACCTACCTGCCTAAAAGAAAGTTCTCCGCCCGCCGCACATCCCCCTTCCAAGTTAAATGTCACCCGCCACCCGCTTTTAGCACGAGCCTGGCACACCGCCTGGCAACCTTGGCCCTCTCCGACGTCAGAAACCACGGGACCGGATCGAGCGCTACATAAACAGCCAGGAATCGCCGACTGCTCGGGGCACAGCACCGCCACATCTACGATGCTCACAGTGCTTCTACAATTCCAGGTTGTTACCTCACCTGCTCAAAAGAATTCAGAAGTGATGACAGATGTATAGTGGTGGGTGTCGTGCCCCTACGACTTGAAGTGTCGCGGAGTGATGCCGTTGTGTCGCGATGCGTTTGTCCTCCATTTGCTGTGCGAAATTTTGTTAATACTATCCGGTGATGTTGAGGTTAACCCCGGACCCTCCCCTAGTGCTGAACTTTTACCTATCCTTGACGCTATCAAACGAATAGAGAGCTGTTCAAGCCGCAATTCTTCGCATAGATCGGAACAAATAAATCAGCACAGACTGCCCAAGAAAACCTTATAGCTGAGATTCTGAACCGCTCCAACACATTAGATACAAGTCAACAAAACCAAGGTATCTCGACTGCTGTAAACACTATCGACCGACTGGAGCATGCCATCACTACCCTAAAAGCCGCGAACATTGACACCAACAACCGTATGCGCAGAGACAACCTTATTTTCTTTGGCATTGATGATTCCGATAAAGAACCTTGGAGCGATTCAGAGAACAAAATTCTAGACCTGTGCAAAAATACTCTTGAACTAACCCTAAGTGCTAGCGATATAGAGCGTGCACACCGCCTCGGAAAATTTTCTGCACAAAAAAACGCCCTATAATAGTAAAACTGGCTCACTTCAAGACGAAAGAAAACATATTGGCTTGCGGGCGTAAGCTGAAAGATACATGTTTCGCAATAAGAGAAGACTTTGCCCCGAGTACGCGCTTTGCACGCTCTAAATTGCTAAAATTTATCAAGCCCCAAAAATGCGCGTTTAAGCTTAGCTGGCAAACTACACGTAGGTAGCAGATGTTACTCTTACGACGCTGCATCCGACAGCGTTATTGAAACACCCCACAGCACCAAACAGCAATACACTAACAGCCCCTACAGATACCTTATCTGAGCCACCCCAGTGACGAACAAGAAATGCTACCCTCTCTTCCTCCAAAAACCGACCTGACTCATTCCTTAACATTAGTGTGCTTTTCACCAACATCCGCAGCATAATCCCAAACGTGACGAACTCGAAAGCTTCATAGACGATACCGCAGCCGATATCGTCTTGTTAACCGAAACGTGGCTTAACAAGGACGTCAGGGACTGTGAAGTTTTTCCATCCAACCCCAGTTTAACAATATATCGACGTGACAGACATGACAGACGAGGGGGAGGAGTACTGATTGCCGTTAGAAACAGCTTACTATCGTCACTAATCACTCATGACGACAACATTGAACTAACATGGGTATGCGTGCAAGTACAATTGGCAAAATAGTGTTTTGGAATCTGTTACCGTCCACCAGATAGTAGCCCCTCCTTTTGCGATAACTTACGTATTTCCCTAGAAAAATAAAAAAAGATATACCCGAGGCACCAATCTTCCTTTCGGAGATTTTAATCATCCCAGCATAAATTGGCCGCTACTTTCAGTACCCAACAAATCACCACATAGCGAACCGAAGCAGTTTCTTGAATTTACTCTGGACTTTAATCTGCACCAAACCGTAAACATGCCCTACAGGGGCGACAACACCCTAGATCTCTTATTAAATCTAGCCCTGAAAACATAAAAAATGTGACTTTGCTCCCTGACCTCAGCGACCATAGTCTACTTCATATCAGCATTTCATTGCCATAAAAAAGAACGCCCCGACGCAAAAATCAATCACAGATTACAAGAAAGCTAACTTCGACGCATTTAACCGTGAACTTGCACTCTTCTACGACGATTTTCGACGCTTATACTCTGCTCGCTCGGTCAACACCAATTGGGAATTATATAAAAACACAATGAACTTAAAAAACAGACATATCCCACTATCCTTGTAAATACAGACAAAATAACCAGTGGTTACGCAGCGTCTAAAACGCTAATTAAAGAAAAAAAACGCCTTTATCGGAAAGCAAAGCTTCTTAATAACCCCATGGTTTGGGATCAGTACAAATTGATTGCTATGAATATATTAAAGAACTGAAAGCTTCCAAAGACAAATTCTTCTCAACTGACCTCTTATCAATCCTACACTCTAACCCTCGTAATTCTTTCAAATTATCTCCCGCCAGATCGTCAAACGCAGCTTCAGCTATCAAACGCAGACAACGAATTAATCGAAACTGGAAAATGTGCTACAGCCCTTAACGACTTCTTTACGTCAGTGTTTTCACCTGCTCAAAGCTTTAATTTTACCCAATTACCACACTACTCGCCGACCATAATGCCTGATATCCATATTAACGTTGACGGAATAGCTAGTTAATAAACTCTCTCAAATTATCGTCCTCGGCCGGTTGCGATCAAATCAGCAGCAAACTACTTAAAAAACACAATTTCCCTGTCAAGCGCAATACTAACCTTGATCTTCAACAACAATCGCTAAGCACTGGTGAGGTTCCCCACGATTGGAAAAAAGCACAAATCATTCCCATCCATAAGTCTGGAGACCGATCAAAAGCAACTAATTACCGTCCGATTTCAACAACCCAGCATCCCATCCAAACTGCTAGAACACATATAGCAACCAATTTAATGAACTATCTCGAATCAATTAACTTCTTTTATGCGCACCAGCATGGTTTAGAAAAATATTATCATGCGAAACTCAGCTCTCAGAATTCACCGACGATATCTTGCAACATATGGACGATCATCTACAAATTGACGCCATCTTCCTCGACTTCTCGAGGCCTTCGACCGTGTCCCACCAAATCACTTGCTTGCAAAATAATCTACTCTTTTGGAATCCCCCGACACTGATTACTTGGATAGAACATTTCTTAAAAGGACGCGTACAATACACAACTGCTAACTCCCATGATTCGCAAATTTCTAGTGTTAAATCCGGTGTCCCCCAGGGAGCAGGCTTATCCCCCCTATTATTTTAATCTACGTCAACGACCTGCCATCTAACACAAAACCAGACTCCGTCTTTTTGCGGATGACTGCGTCATCTACAATGCCATCGTTCGAACCCTAGCGATTCCACTGATCTTCAGGAAGACATTGACACTATCGTTGCATGGTGTGAAAAATGGCTCATGCCTCTTAACCTTAATAAGTGCCAATCCATGTCCTTTTCTCGTAACGCAGCATCACAAATCACGCATACCATATCAGTTTCAAATGAAATAACTCGAACAGACTGCTATAAGTATCTAGGCGTTCACTTGACATCGTCATTATCATGGGTCACTCACATTGAAACAATATGCGCACACGCCTCACGCACACTGGTTTTTGCGCCGCAATCTCAGATCTGCATCACCAGCTATTAAAAAACTTGCATATCAGACATACGTTCGCCTAAATTGGAATACGCTTCATCTATCTGGCACCCCTCACAAGCATATCTCACCTACGAACTAGATCCATCCAGAATCGCGCGGCCCGCTTCATCATGTCAAACAACTCGCGTAAATCTAGCATCCCTGAACTCAAACGCACACTGACCTTCCATGTTTCTAATCACGTCGAATCATCTGGCGTCTCTGCTTGCTTCACTCGTTCTACTATCACCCACTAGCCAGGCACCCTCGACTTCAACCCCCTCCAGAATCTCGCCGCGCCTCAACCATAGCAACCAATCGCACCACTTCAGTGCCGCTCATGCATCGTGTGAAGAGATTCTTTTTTCCTCATGCAATAACCCTGTGGAATACCCTGCCCGACAGTATTGTTTCGTCCGCTGACCGCACGACTTTTCGCGAGAAACTAGCAGTGCATTTCACTTAAATGGTTTTTGTTAAAATGACTTGCTAGTTGAACCATGTTTGTAACAACTTTTAGTGACCCATGCATTCTGATGCTTATTACTTATGTATATTGCTCTTATTTGTAGTCTATGATTTTGAATATTTTTCTGCTTGCTTGTTTCCTTTCTGAGCGATGTTTTTGGTTCCCTTTCTTCGTCTTTTCTTCCTTTTTTTCGGCACTTGTGTGATAAAGAGTCCCTCACATATTGTTTGCCCCGCCTTATGTAATGCCTCCGGGCCCTTAAGGCTTCAATAAATGAAAAATGAAATGACAATAATACTGCGAAAAACAATGTGCACTATATTTTTGGTGATAAACGTAGAAGAGGCTAAGCTCGTGCACTGGTAGGCTCAACTTCGTACGCTGCACTATGTTACTTCATGGATTTTACGACTGCCTATTTACAAACAAGTGTTATTTTGAATTTGCCATAACAACAGAGCCTTGTGTAATGACGAAGCCTGGATGTTAATTTAGTTTCGGTGTTTGAAGTTGAGATAAGGTACACTTAGGATATGATTCATTTGGTTAAACGTAATCGCCAGCATCCTAGCAAACACGGATTTTGTCGGGTTTTTTTGCTCAATGCAGCTTTTGGAGTTCACACACGATTTGGCTCTAGCAATAGATAAGCTTAAAGTAGCTGACTATTTTCTTGTTCGGCAAAAAGCATTTGACGGTGTTTCATATAACCACCTTGTTAGTACATTGCGGGCAATAGCGTGAATGAATCGGTTATTGCATGGATAGCCGAGTATAGCTCTCTAAGACAGCAGTTCGTCGCTCTCAATGGTTGTTCGTCCGGATTTGTTCCCGCGACCTCAGGAATTCCCCAAGGCTCAGTTGCGGGCCCTCTTTTGTTTGTGTGGCCTAAAATCTTTGTTAAAAATGTTCGCAAATTACTGTATAATTTACAGGATTATAGCGAATGAACGTGATTCCGAATACTTGCAGCATGATTCAAATTAATAACATCCTGGTGTGCTGATTCAGAAAAATCATTGAATCTTAAAAAGTGTGTTAACGTCAACTTTACAACAAAGCCTTCATTTCAATTGAATGCGTTTACAGTAAATTACACTGCTTTAAAGAACGGCCGGGCAATATAAATAACGAGGAGTTTATTTAACGAGTTGTTAGAGAAATAGGCACGTTCACAACATAAAAGTTACGGCTGCACGTGTTTTTGGCTTACCGAAATAAAATTTCAGCGAACCTCCACCTAACTTAAAAGAACAACCGTATTTCACTCATGTGCGCTCAATGTAGGAGTACGCATGTGTTTTCTGGGAGGCATGCAGCAAAGAGCTGGTTGATACGCTCGAAAGCAAACAGAATAGGGCAGTGCGATTCGTATTAGGTATTGGCACTGTCAACTTAGGATGAGGGAAAGTAAAAGTAAACTTAAATGGTAGGACGGGCAAGATCATACAAAACCTGAGGTGGAAATTTTTTCGTAATATCTATCATTCGAAAACTGGAATAGAAGGGGAGAAGTATATCCAAGCGCCATTCTACATGTCCCAAAGTGGGATCGGCAGCTTGAAGAAAATTATTAACTTTCCTTTAAGGTGACGCCTTGCGCGATTTATTTTATTTTAGATCAAGATGAGAGTGTAATTATCTTCCACGTATGATTTTATCCACTTTTATAATGACGATTTTCACCCCGCTTTGTAGAATTATTTTGTTATTTGGTCTCATATTTGATGCTTAGTGTTATGTATCTTCCTGTTGTAATGCATGCAAGGGCTAGCAGGTATTTAATAAATAAATAACTAAATAAGTGAACAAATCAATAAATCAACAAACAAACAAACAAACAGTAAATAAATAAATAAATAAATAAATAAACTTGCGGAGCCGCAAGTTCGCCTCCGACGGGTTGAGAACCCTACGCATTCAAACTTGAACAATCAAATATTTATTGCTTTATTCGTTGCAGTATGCAAGGTTTGCTGTATAAATACTACAATTGCTAAGTTATTTGTTTGAAGGAAAATATGAAACTCTTGTCTTACGCCTTTCCTTGCCTGGACACAGAGGGATACAGCTGCAGCCATCTGAAGAAGGGCGTCATTCGCAACACGTCTAGAATTTTCTTGACGTAGTACGACTTTAGAGGAAAATTAAGTTCTTTTGGAATATTAAGGAGTGCGCACGTAAGCCATGAAAACAACATAAAAATATATTGAAACTGAAAGTACTTCTTTGATCTCTTTTAGGATCAGCCCTGTGAAAGATCATCAGAAAAGTTGATCGAGTAGAAAATTTCTTTGCAAGAAATATGGGCAAATACTGGACATACTTTTTGTGTGAAGTAAATTATATTGAATGCTGCTGAGTGTTTTGTGGAGGACCCAGCGGCTTCCTAAAGGCATTCGCACCGGTTTTATATACAAAAAAACTGGTCAAGCAGCTGTTGTAAAAATAGTTGATTTAGTCAGAGCATGAAGGTATTGTCTTGACAGAAATTGTCTAAAAGCGGCACTTTCATCTTTGTGAAATTCAACCAACTAAAGTATGCGCCTTCCGCTCCCCGTTACCCCCCCCCCCCCCAACCAATCCTTCGTTTATTACAGGTAAGCCTCTCCACAGAAGATATCAGGACCTGGACAATACATCTATTCCAGCTCTACAAAGAAATGGATGTTTGCTGTATTCGACAGTAAAAGAGGCACGGCAAATAAAGGAATGACCATTTGTGAGCAGTGTTGAATAAATTAATTTTGGTGTAAACTGACGCTGATAATTAAGCCATGCTGCGCTGAAGGCTGGGCGGCTGGTGGTTGCGCGCGGGCTCACTTTGATGTGGGTGCAGTGGACCCAAAATTCTGCGTTTGTGCTGCTGGACAGCGCGATTGAGTCATCTGCTTGCGCTGCACGCAGTGGTCATCCACCGGCCTCAGTACAGTTAACGTACTGTGGCTGAACTACAATGCCCGTAGCACGGCCGAATTTCCTGCAGCTTTAGTCAGGCTGGAGTGGAACGACCGCATCTCGGCTGTCCTCCGGCGGCCGTACTTCGGCCGCACACGGGTAGCTTTGGGATGACCGAAGCCCTACGGCTGGAATCTGGCAGTATGAACGTAAGCCGGTTGACTGGCCGACGGACACTGGCTGTTGGACAGTGATGGGAGTACGCCCGTATACGGCGAAAAAGCGCACAATTGGACACGGGCCGAACATGGTTGCCAGAAAAAAGCCGGGCAGAAAATCACCGGCCGAAGTAGACCGGCTTGAGTAAGGCCGAACAGTCCTGTGCTTACTGGGCGGTTCCTCAGAGCCTCGATTATGAGCCGCTGGCTTCGGCGTAGCAGTTCGGTACACGACGATGAAACGCTGTTCAGCATGTGGGGTGGCCTTGTTCCTTCCTCCCAGCAGCGGAAAATGCTTTGAGCAGACTGTTGAGGTCTTCGGGACTGTGGACATGCGTTCTCTGGGCTTAAGGACT
This sequence comes from Haemaphysalis longicornis, assembly GCA_013339765.2. Lineage (NCBI taxonomy): Eukaryota > Metazoa > Arthropoda > Arachnida > Ixodida > Ixodidae > Haemaphysalis > Haemaphysalis longicornis. The sequence continues at coordinate 134,807,609 of CM023449.1, read as the reverse complement.
CCGAAGCATCGGTCGAGGGTACTTCGCAAGCTCGAATGCTTGCTGGAACAACGATGACTGCGCAAACCGCAGTGCAGGCCTTCCTTGTCAGTTCTCTCTCTCTCTCTCTCTCTCTCTCTCTCTCTCTCTCTCTCTCTCTCTCTCGAGTTGATGTTGATGATGATACTCTGGATGGTGATGATGCGCTCAAAGTTGGTGGCATGTACCCACAGGTGTGTTTGGCAAGGGCTAACTCAGTTGTTGAAATTCATAAGGAACTCAAAATACTGATTTATTTCCGGAAAAACAGAGGCCTTAAAGGAAACTTCGTTATGAATAAATCCCGAATTTCCACATTAATTTGTACCCTTAAGCAAGTCAAGCGACCAGAGGAGGAAAAACATTTATTCAACTGTACGAGTTACGGTGTGGGAGGCCTCCTTAGTCCAGGAAGCCATGGTCGTTGGCTGCCCGGCAGGCCGTGTCTACCAGCCGTTGCCTTAGGTCGGCAGACTCACTCGTACTCAAAAGTACGAGTGAGTACGATGATGAGTGAGTACAGGCCCATATTTAAAAGGTTAGTACGATGAAGACTGAGTACAGGGGTAAGTCCACTACTCGAGAGTACTCATGAGTACAGCACTCACGAGTATGAGTACCCGTGAGTATAGAGCACTCATGAGTACAATACTCATGAATACTGTATTTTCGAGTGCTTGTACTCGTGAGTACATGCACTCGTGATTACAGCAGTGCCAACAAGTTCTATCACGAACTCGATTCTAGACGCGCGTGTACGAGTCGCAAACATTTAGTGATGCCGTTGTGCAGCTTATCTCTCAAGGGTGGTAAAATCAAACGAAAACTGTGCCTCCCTCCTGTCCCTGTCCCTGCTTGGCGCTGTTAGAGTTTTTCGGTGGCCGCTCTCAAGGGGTCGCAGTTAAAAGGTAAAAACCAGGGGATGAGGCACGGAGAAAGGAGTATTTGAGGAAAGCAATCTGCTGGGCTGGGACAGTGTGGGTGGGCGGCGTGTTAATGTCACTGTCTGGCGAGGAGGAAGTGCAGGATGCGGAGCAGCACAACACGTGGCGCGTCGAACGCGTTGCCATTGTTTACATGTTCTTCTACGGGCGCGACGCACAAAAGTCGTAATATCATCGAAGATATGAAAATTGCCAGATTTATTTCAGTAAAATAAATTAATAGAAGTGCTGGATAGTTTAGCTGCAGTTATTAATAAATACTGGCCTAGTTACAGGCCGTACCGTGCTTGAAAAGAAGCATTAGAAGGACTCCCGGAGCAGACGACGTCTTCCGACGCGCCTTCCCGCCACGAGTGGTTTCCTCTCGCCTCTCGTGGGCGGCTTCTAAGATTTGTGCTCGCTTTTCATGTTGCACAATGCACGGACAGGGCGGGGAAGTTAGGACAGTTTAATTATGAACTAATTGCATAGAGGATAAGAACCATCATTCACGGGAACTAATAATACCTAGAACTAATCATAATCATACCGAATATAACCTACATTCTCAACCACATCTTTTTTATTGTAAGTTCCTGTTCTAAGAAAAATAAAGCCCCTTCGTCCCACGAGAAATGTTTGAAACGCGATGATTTCTTCCGCCGCACACCGACTCCAATGAAAGTCCAGTCACGCGGGGGATTCGTCGGCGTCGTCTGCCCACGGCGGCAGCCGGCTATGCACTGACTGACATTGAACCGGCGAGCCCTTCCCCTTTGACGCCTCTTGACAGAGCTCGCGTCGGTGCCGTGCCTGGTGCCACGACTTTATCGCGCCGCCGGAACAAGCCCGGTGGCGCCTCCTCCATAATCCTAGCTCTGTGGGGTGAGGTCCCGGCGGGAAGCGTGGCCGCTGTTGCTCTGTTCCTACTGCACGTGTCAATTAGTAGAAACATTGTCGAATACGATGAACTGTTAGTGCACATATGTACAAGGAAATACAGGTGAGCACAGATTGAGTATAAGTGAGTATTATCAGTACGCTGCGATGATTCGGAGAATTTCAGCGCACCGAGAAACGAAAACGGACAAGAAAAGCTGCCGCCAGAAGACCCGCAGAAAACCGGAATTTATGGCCAGAAGCCCCGAGCCCCACGAGAGTACGACGCGCTCCAGACTCTGGTGCTTTATTGCTGAGAACACGAGGAGATGCTAGACGCAACGTCCGTGCTTACGTTCCGTCTCGCTCTCTCCCATGTACTTGCCTTCGCGCAGCGCGTCGCTCTACGACAGTGCACAGTGTAAGACGTTTACTTCCCGTGCTCCTTTGTCCTGATGTATTTGTAATTAGTTAAACATTTAGGAATTTAGGAATTTAGCATACATGGTGCAGTCGACAGGATTGCGACTTGAGGCCACTGGAGGACAAACGGACGAACCACATCACGACTACGAGAGTGCGACACGCAGACGTGGGGCACCGACGGACCCCATGTCGACGTTGGTTGAGCCACTGCTGACTTCAACGAAACGCTAAGTCTTATATTCAATCAAGAAACATCAGTCCGTGGGCGCACTACGATTACGAGGGCTTTATTGCTCTGGCCGTAAGGACGGTATCGTCTCACGTCTTCTAGTGGACAGCGAGCAACGTACTCAGCTCTCCAACGAACGAATGTACCAACGATACTTTAGGCTGCTTATGACGACAAACGGCAGAGGAACTTGCAAGCAGCGCTTTTTGTGAGGAGGATGCTACGTGCAGAACGAGAAAGTTTTAAGACAACTGGCGAGAGTCACCCAGACGTTTCCCTCAGTACCTGAACTGCACGAGTCTGGACACAGGCTGCGTGCACGACGGCACGCACGCGAACGAGGCGACATGCAGAACTGTTTGCCTGCACACCGGACCTAAGACCTCTCCGAGGTAACCTCCACGATTACAAAAACACAAGCAAAGATCAGTGCATTTCTGGCGATATCACGAACACGCGCTCCTCTGAAACCGGGTCAATCGACGAACTACATCGTCCGAGTGCAGGTCCTTCCAGCAACGAGCAATGAGGCGCACGTACGCAGCGCGAATGAGGCAGAAAGCCCCACGTGCCTGGCACCCCCTTTTCCGGTCCAGACGTACACGAAAGAAACGCTGAGAGCGCGGAACGCAACGTAGCCAGTACGTACATTTTCCGCACATGCTCTACCGGCCCCGGTCCGCGCAACCAACGACATCGCATTCGGATTGGTGGATAGGCCACGACGAGCGAGACGCACGGCGCACGGAACGTACCATATCTGGCAAATGACAGCACACCCTTGCTAGGAGAGTTTCCCAGGAGAAACGAGACTCGCAGCGCACGAAGCGCACCAGAGGTGACGAACGACATCCAACCTTGACCGGTGGACCTGACCACGGCGAACGAAATGCAAACCGCATGGAACGCGACCAAGCCAGCACACACGAAGGAAACCACTATTTGCGACATCGTCCGCTCCCGGTGCTGCTATCTGGACTTGGCCACCGAATGTCACAACCGCATAAATCAACCTTGCCACAAGCTACAAATAACCCAGCACACGCCGTTCAACCCTACCGGAATGTACGAGCTCTCCGGCACCCGCTGCTCCAACCCGAGTCCAGCGAACGAACGACATTACACTCGTGCAGGTAGGTCCGTCAACGAGCAACGACACAGCCAGCGCTTGCGGCACGTCCAAACCGGAACGTACAAGATCACCGGCGCCCGCTGTTCCGATCAAGACTCTCACAACAAACCCCATTTCGTACAAGAGGACGCAACCACGAGCAAGCGGACTCGGGACGAACGGAACGCTTTCGAGCCTGCTTGTACGGGAGGGATAGCGATTTTAGCATTCTCGAAACAACGGGCAAAAGACGATAGCTTGAGCGACGGCACGGACACGGGAACAACGGCCACGAATGAGCCCGATCCAGACGAAGGTGTCGAAAGCCCTACCAATGAAGTGACGCTTACGACGCCAAGGAATGTGGGCCGAACGGACGAGGCGAACTAAGCCCGCTTCCCACTACAACGGTTTCACTTCCGAAGCAACCACAGCGAAAGTGAGCACGGTGCCGCAGCGATTTTGACCGATCCGCCACGCCACCCTACGACAACGCCACGCCACCGCACGCTAAACGAAAAGCCAACCGGCTCCCGCATCATACGCAACGCACACCTCAATCGAAGCAACGTCCTGAACGCGCCGAACTGTGCCATCCCTGCACACCACAGTTCGCCAGCGTACAAAACGGACGTCTACGCTCCCACATGTACCAAGCACGCAATGATATACAGGAACACGACCGCCGACGGAAGCGATGCGGCTTACGCAACGCCGTAAACGCTGGCAAGTTCAGGTCCGACGAAGTGAATGCCACGGCACATGCAAAAAAAAGCCGATTTCACTGAACCTCATCGACACAAACGCCCTGTAAATAAGTTTCTAGTATCCGGAACAACAAAAAACAAACACCAGCTTCGAGCAACTGCTAATAAGCTAACCATGATCTGGATGCAAACGGACGTCAACCTACACTTATTGTGCCTGAGGGTATTGAGTATTCAGTTGAGTACTCATGAGTACTCCCGAGTACAGATTGATACTCATGAGTACAGAAGAATCGTAGTACTCATGAGTACACATTGAGTACTCATGAGTTACAGACTTATTATTAATGAGTACAGATTTAGTAGTCATGAGTACAGATTGAGTACGAATACTCGTGAGGACAAATGAGTTTGAGTACAAGTGAGTTCCGATGAGTGAGTATGAGTGATTTTGAGAACATAAAAGCTTTTTGAGTCTTAGTTTGATTGAGTACAGCGTGAATAAAAAAATTGTGATCGAGTTTGAGTGGGTTCTTCCTGATTTCCCGACCTACGGTCGTTGCTGGTGTTGAGGGCGTGAGCTGGTCAGCTGGTCCTCCCACTGCTTCAGTGTTTGGTTTGGTAGGGGGGTTAAAGATGGTGATTGCCGGCACTCCCAGACCACATAGTAGAGAGCCTTGGGTGTGGGGCAGTGTTGACAAGTCAGTGTGTATGAGGTTGGATAGATGGCAAGGAGTAGTGTTCTGTGGGGGTAGGTGCTAGTTTCTAGTTGTCTGAGGGTAATGGCGTCCTCTCTTGTCATGTTGGGGTGTGGCGGGGGCTAAATGTGACGCTTCAGTCAGTAATGGGCGACGACATCCGTGTATCTTCTTGGAATGTCATCGCTGGAGGTAATCGATCGGTCTGCCAATGAGGGGAAAGCCAGGAAGGTATTCTGGCGTGTAGCGGCGTGGGCCGCTTCATTCCCCTCGAGGGATGCGCGGCCTGGGGTCTAGAGCATGTGGGGTTCGGGGGGGCCTTGTAGAGTTGTCAGGATAAGGATGGCTCGGCCAGAAACACGGCCTGGTTGGTAAGTGCGGCAGGCGGTTTTGAAGTCTGTGATGACAGTGAGGTAGTCTGAGCCCGTGGTAGCAGCGAGGGCGATGGCGATTTCATCTGCAGACTCTGTGTCCGGGGTTGGTATTGTGGCCGACATGAGTTCTGTACCGTGGTTGTTTGCAACGCTGATGGCATGCGCAGACTTTCGAGGGTACCTGGCAGCATATGTGAAGCGAACCGCTGGTTTGTTGTCTCCGTAGGATTTTCTGAGGGTGATGACCCTGGCTTGTCTTCGCTATGCATTGAATACGGTGTGCATATTTCTGGGAATGGGAGCAACAGGTGATAAGTTGGCGAAGAATCAGGGGGATGTGCTGTTTACTGTATGATGTATCCTGTTCATCGCAGTCAAGGCGACGTAGCGTATGACGACCCGTCTTGGTGAGTTTGAGTCTTTCCAATGTGCCGGTTTTGTGAGCTTCATCGAGTTGTTGGGCAGACCAAGTTTCATTAGCTTGTGGGTAGAAGTTGTCAGAGGTAGACCAGGTGCAAGCTGGTAGGCCTTCCCGATAAGGATATTCACTTTGTCGCGCTCGCTATTCTTGAGGCTGAGGTATGCAGTGCCGTAAGTAATCCTACTGATGATTAGGGCTTGGGTCAAGCGTATTGTGTCGTGCTATTTGAGACCATGGCCTCTGTTGTTTACGCGGCTAATAAGATGGGTGACTTGAAGGGCTTTTTCTTGAACTTTTTGTACGGTTGCAAGGCCTGATCCGTCTCTCTGTAAGGTCAGACCGTGAATCCGTAGGGTATTAACCAGTGGTATGGGGTTACCATTGACTGAGAGTTCAAGGTCGGGTATGGCGGCGGGTGGGCAACCTCTGCTGCATTTCTTGAGCAGTAAAAGTTCGAATTAGGTATTCTTCTGTGATGTTTATTACGGTTTGGAGTGCGTGTTGTACTCCTACTGAGCCTCTACGCCTCCAGATAGTGATGTCGTCTGCCTACAGCGCATGGTTGATTCTCGGTATTTTGTTCAAGAGTGGCGGTAGCCCTCGCATTGCCAAGTTAAAAAGCAGTGGAGAAATGACAGAACCGTAGGGGGTGCCTTTTCGAGGTGTTTTTAGAGTTGCCGTAGGGAGCTGTCCCACGCCATTCGTGGCCCTGCGTTGGGTGAGAAAGTCGTGCACATAACGGTAGAATTTCTTTCCGCAGTGGGTGAATTTCAGGCCTTAGAGTATAGCTTGATGGGTTACATTATCAAACGCGATTTTGACGTCAAGTGCGAGAATGTAGACTGTAGATATTGAGCATAAACAAGCTTGGTTGAATCTTGCCTCGTGCTGGTATTTCGACGAGGGTGTGTTCGACAGGGTTATCAAGACGTGCTGTTGGAAGGTGTGCTGCTTCTTCGAATGAATGTTCTTACGGAAACGACCTGCAGCTATGTGCGTATCGTATCCACTTAATTTAACGTGATGTGTTTCATTTTCCTGTAGGGCAATGACATCCGGATTGTGTTGCTGACTGAAGTGGAGGAGGGACTGTCGCTTTTGATTGAATGATCTACAGTTCCATTACCACACGGTGAGAGTAGGGGAGGTATCTGAGCGGGAGAAGTCGTTAGTCATTGTCGGGGAGTTCGCCGGTTTCTAGCATAAGGGCTTCGCGCAAGGAGTAGGCTTTGGGCTTTTTGTGCGATTGTTGGTACTCTTCCTCGAGACTTATAACGCGCTGGTTGAGGTTCAAGCAAATCTTGTCAACTTTGTCGTAAACAGCTTCTTCGAGACGAGTCATGCGACCAGAAGCAGAAAACAGACGCTTCCATACAACTATATACAGTAGACTCTTGATAAACGGAACTTCAAGGGACTGGAAAAATTAGTTCCATTGAAGGGGAGTTCCATTTACTGGGAGAGATTTGCAAAAGTGGAAATGTATCTGCGTACATACTCAATACGATTTCACATGTCTGACCACTGGAAGAAAATATAGGTGATAATTTCTCAGAAGGCAAGAAAACTGCAAGAGCTATAGGTACAGCATCCTCAAAGTTAATTTGGAACCAAATATTAACTGTGCACAAAAAAAGGCATCAATTATTTTGAGTCGTTGCAACTCCATCTTCAGGTTCGTTTTTTTTCCAAAAATTAACCTTTGGACAAACGTTTCAGATTATCTTTTTCTGAAAAACATTTTCTAGATGCGGCCCAGGTGACTGTGCTCTTTGAACTTCAAGGGAGCTATCTCTTGAGATTCATCTTCCGGCTCGTACTCATCGTCCTCCTCTATATCGTATCCCTTTGCAACAATGCTCTCCAGTCTGTTCTCAAGACAAGTCGCAACATCCCTGCCATGTGCACATTGTCATCACAGCGCAGTGGGATTTTTCTTAGAGTGCGCGGCTCTACTGCCCCTTGCCTCTTCATGGCATATTCACTGTCACATTCTGAAAAATCCTGCAAGGCGGATTTCAGGTCGCTTTAAAACGAATTCGGCATGCCTGAATCAGTTTCCTATAGTTCTCGAAGCCAGCTGCCTCCAGGAATCGAAAGTAAGGTAAATGGCGCAAAGAACGTCCATTCGGTACTTCTCATTCTAGCTGATGCACACCTGCATCCTCTGCAGGAGACCTTTGCAGAAGCCGGATTTGAGGGCTTGGATAACTCCCTAATTCATTGGCTGCCACAGTCCTACGTAACAAGACTGACTACTAAATTACAAAGGGGAATTTCCATCAGTTTAGAAAAAGGCTTTCACCTACGGAACTATGTGCACGGTGTCAAGTCTGTGAAAATATCGAACATTATTTTCTTGCCTGTATGGTTACGAAGAAACTTGTCAAAAATCTGGACGACTCTTCATTTTATTTTACCATATTTTACAATGAACACTGGGAATCCGGCACCCTTCCTGAACAGGGGAAACACGCCTACATAGTACTCATCCTGAAGCCGAATAATTGTCCAATCCTAGACAACGTAAGGCCAATATCGCTCACGTCGTGCCTCAGAAAATTCATGGAGCACAGAATACTGAACCGCTACAGCCATACTAGAAAGATCGGGAGCTGTTTCCTGAGACTAGGCTTGGTTTTCGACGGAAAATATCAACACAAGACATTCTGCAACAGCTAAAGGTGGGCACTATCCAGCAGGCCTCTCAACACGGCGTCAAGGCAACCTTGGCATTCGATCTGAAAGGAGCCTTTGACAATGCAGCCCATAATCATCATCATCATCATCAGCCTATCTACGCCCACTGCAGGGCAAAGGCCTCTTCCATTATTCTCCAATTACCCCGGTACTGTGCTAACTGCGACCAATTTATCCTCGCAAACGTCTTGACCATACCTGCCCATCTAACTTTCTGCCGCCTCCTGCAACGCTTACCTTCTCTAGCGATTCACTCTGTTACCCCCAATGACCAATGGTTATCTTGCTCTCGCATTACATGCCCTGCCCACGTCCATTTCTTCTTCTTAATTTCCACTAGTATGTCCTTAACACGCGTTTGTTCCCTGACCCACTCCGCTCTCTTCTTGTCCCTTAATGTTACACCTATCATCTTCAGTTCCAATGCGCGACCCAAATATATTCAGTCCATATTAGGCAGCCACCCACATTTAAGGCACACGGATGCAGCCAAGTATCCGCATATCCCAGCGATGGCAATTTCCCTCATCGACCCAGACCTGCAGGATATAGCTTCGGCCTCCGTCGCAACTAGCAGCCCAATGCATGCAGAAAAGGCCGCTATAGCGATCGCCGTCGTATCCAGTGCGTCGGATCAAAAACACGTACTCGTCATCACCATCCCAGGCCGCCTGCCGGAGCTAATCAAGAGGCCAAGTCTCTTCTATAGCGCACCGCATTGGGTCCAGCAAGGCGCCAGAACACCTCCCAAATGTTACAATAGTATAAACTTCCGGACACGACTGCCTTCGCGGCAATCACCGAACAAACGCTGTCGTCCGAGCCCATGGCTCCCGGGCGCCACCCGGAGCCCATATAGTGGCAATTCAACGCAATTCAACAGCACCAGCGACGCACCCGACAAGCACTTCCTCATCAGCACATATCCTTAAAGAGAGAAGAGACGACGTTTCGGCGTCAACTACAAACAAACGCCTTCCTGCACCTAGGAAGGCGCCACTCCGTATACCCTACAATTCACCCTTCAAACTAATGCCCTTCTTGCACAACACTGTAAACGCAAACTAGCCGGAAATGGAGATTTAATCAAGTAATGTGCCCTGAAAAGTACCTATAGCAAAAAATGTACTCCCTAGGCATGATCTAAAAAAGTAGATGAACCGCCATGGTAGTACCGTTGCCCATCCATGTAGCAAAAGAGAGGATTTAGAACGACTTAACACCATTTGTGAGATGGCGTTCGGTTCCTTGTAAACTACCACGTCCACAATAAACTCCCCATCAGAGGTAATCATCTCAAGCGGGCGGTCGCCATGTTAGTCTTGTGTTGTTTCCGTGTATCAGCACTTTAACCGTGGCCTAATGCTAATTAGAACGAGTAAGCAGGACGCGACGGTTGCATGCAGCTACAAAACCGATACCGTACGTATACCCGTATAGATGCTTCAACCAGCGCGATCACAGGCAGACAGCGCGGCCGTGTTGTTTCAATCTGTTTATTTTGGCGATAGGTGTTGTCAAACTCTGCTGCTAACGAAGAGACAGTTCTCGCCGTTGCAAACAATTGCAATGTTCATCTGCTTCGCTTGCTTGCGCATACATAGACGATTTAAATTCTCGTGCCAGCGCGCCAACGCACCCTACTGCAGCGACTCAACTTGCCCTGGCGGCACGACTTGCCCGGATGTAAACAACCTCTGCGTTATCAACGCAGCGCGGCCGGTGGCTCGGTGTGGCCGGAGCTCAAGCCTCGCCTTGGGTCGTCGTTTTAAATGCATAGCATTTTAGTAACTCACAATGTCACGCGGCGTTGGCGTGCGCTGTCGTAGTCCGCATGCGCGCCTTGTCGTAGTCCGCGTCCGCAGCCAGGAAGAAATAACAGTTTCCGGCGCCCGGTTTCGAACCCATGACGCCGCGGGCGGAACGCAAGGTGCCCGGCGCACAACCGACCGAGCCACGAAACCGACACAGATTTCGATGCACCGAACGCGCCTTATATCCTTCACTCATTTCTCGTTTGTTTCGAAAGCGCCACAAGTTGTCCCGCGCTTCCAAAAGATGGCGACACGGGTCCCGCGATCAAGAGATACGACTTGCCGGCGCACCCCCTCGGAAATGCTGTGCATTTGATCGTGCCCCTCGCGAGGGGGATGTCTTTTGTTTATTCCTGCGTCCCCACCCACGTGCGGGAGATTCGACTCGTTTGGCTGCCCGGCCACTGTGGGTTGACCCTCAATGAAACTGTTTTTTTCTTATATGTGAAGGACTAGTAATGCCATTACTGTCTTTCCTGCGAAGCACAGGACTTGATCAGACTTTTAAACAGGACTCTCTTAATGAGCGCGTCATCTTCATCACAGTCATTATGATCATCTCTTCATCGATTTCATTTTTTTATACATCTGGTGTAGCAAGCTAGGCGCCTTGGCCAGGCTAACCTCACCAGTATCATTAAAGACTATTCTCTCTCTCTCTCTTGGTGGAAAAATTTTAATGCGCCCCTGTCACACGAGGAACGGTCGCCAACAGCATTTGGATACGGCGACAGCTGTGGACAGCTCGCTGGTAAGTGGTCTGTCATAAGTCGATGCGTTTGTCAAACGCTTGGATAGGGTTAACAGCGAAGTACCCGGGTACCCGTGCCGCTAACAGCACGTACACGCACGGGCAAAGAAAAAAGCGCACACTCGTATTATTTTACTTGTTTGTGGGTTTTTGGGTATGCATTCGCATTCTTTTGTAGGCCGGTTTGTAACAGGGCATTCGAGATAAAATCTTTTGTCGCGCGCGGCGTCGTTTCAAAGCAACGTGACGGTTACTTCGTGCTGGCGAAAATTAGCGCAGTCAGACGCAAGCGGGAAGGAAGGTAGAGAGATCGGGTAAGGGGGCGCTAATATATAAAAGAAAGCCTAATGCAAGACGAGAAATGGAACGCAATCCGCCTGCGTTTCTCCGAACTTAAGGACAGAGCCGCACTCGGGTACGTTGTCACAAACTCCAGCGTACGACGTCTAAAAGTACCGTATATTTTTTTCATTTTTCAACGTGATCTGAGCCACTTATCTTCTGATTGCCGCGCATGCAGACCTGATTGTGTCCCTGTGTTTGAGCGCACAGCCATCCTTTTCCGACATAAGAACCAGCAAACGCGAGAAATTGTAGAAGCCAGCCACCTCAGAAAAGCTGGTTCCGAATGTATCAGTCATCCCTCTATCGCCCTGCTTAATCGAGAAGTCGCATATTTAGACGCACATTGAGCGCTATTTCGGTGCCTCTTCTGGGCATGCGTGTTGGGGGTGGGAGGGGGTCTTAATCCATGTATGATGCGGTTATCTTTGCTGATTTATCGCCTTTCGTGCGCCTCAAAGTTCGTTTTGTGGTTTTGTTGTTACGGTTTTTTAGTATTTTCGGCTGACTGCGCCGAGAACTGTGACGCATTGGGGGCGCGGCAATTGGGCGCTTGGACATATAAAGCTTTGAATTGTGCAATAATAAACTATTTGCGAGTCTGCGCTTGTGCCGTCTTCATGTGTTCTTGTCTTTGTTAATTTGCGCGCAGTTTGTTTTTCGAGATGCATCATTACCAACTCGCCCAACTCTCAACCCTTTTACAGATTATAAACTCCGTAAAAATGAGTTGCCTGTCCTTTTAGGTACGACAATATCTCGCGCAGCGCATCATTCTGCCAGGGGGCCATATCCTAATGTCAATGCACACTATGAAAGCAGCTTGCAGCGTCACATTGTCTGCTGATAAGCATTTTAGCTTCGCCCCTCTCATCATCATTCACTTCGTGGAGATGGCGGGATTTTCTTTCATAGCTTGTTGTCACTACAGTAATTAATAGCAGAATCAGTCCTACAAATCACAGAAACGGTTCGTTTCACGTTGAAAATACTCACAGTAACACACTTTGCCCCACACGGAGGAACAATCGGTTGCAGTGATGAGGCATAAGGGTAACTTGTTGTTAAAGGGTCATTGAAGGCAACCAGCAAGGTGGTTTCAAACGGAAGTCGGACCTCCGCATAGCCATTTCAGCATTGATTTAGTGCCAAGATGCCTTAAGTGCTGAGACAATCGCTGTACAAATGCTCATCAAACGTGACGCAAACACGACTGCAGTCGCTGTTTGCATCAGGATAAACCGGAAGCAAGTGAATCAGCGGTGATTAATAGCAGTATACAAGCAACTGAATACAACATTACCACGTACCAAGCAGTTTGGTCGGTTTCGGTCAAATCGCTCATGCTTCCCCAAACTACCCTGTCATTTGCCGTTCGACATCACTAAGCAAAATGTTTCTCCATTGGACCCGTGATCAGTATTTACGCTTCACTGAAGAAAAACATTGGCCTTTTGAGGCCCCGCAATTGTTGGCGTCGAACGATTTTCTCGTGCGTAGCTCGCATGCTCCCTTAGAAAGCGGTACTGCCACCCCGTGTATGGACGAGTAGCACCATCCAGCGGCAGCCAAGAAAGAAGTTGCGCGTGTCAGGCCATTTAAGCCCTTCCGATGAAACCGTGTTTTTGCTAGTTTCAACCTTATTTTAAAAAAAGCCAGGTATAAGAGGGGTATAATAGTGTTCTCCGTGAGCTAATCTATCAACCTAGAGAGACTTGCATTTTAACTTCACTGTCATTTAAAGTTGTGCTCGAGTATATTGTGCGGAAGTAATATCTTTTTTATTGCTGCAAAAGCCACGATGGTTTATGTACTGGCACTTAGTTTTATGAAGCCTTTGCATTCCGAATTTAAGTACTGAAATTCGCAGGGAACCTGGCCTAACAATTTTATTACTGTACCGAATTATTAAGTTCATTTAACCATAGTGTCTGTTTTGAATTTTACATGTGGGGCATTTTTTTGTGCTTTTTTCAGGCAGATGTTCCTTTGGCTCCCTGCCTGTATTCCGTGAACGGGAACGTTAGCCCCCGCATCGATGGCCAGAGTGTCTTGACTGCATCATCTTTACTGGGAGGACTGTGTAGTCTCTTTGCATCGTTCTGGGTTTTCAACATTCAATATCCCAAGAAGGCACACAGAGCTCTAACGTTTGTGGAACATGCCTTTTTGGACCTTGCCAGCACCAAACCACGTGTGAAAGAATTAGAACTAATTACTTTTATCGCATCAATATTCCTCACTAATATTTTATTTGTTTTCAATCCGGTAATCATTGGATAGTAGTCTAAAAGAATTGCGTATTATGTTTCTGACTTTTTCTTTTTTTTTTTTTACTGAACAGGGGATATTTGATGGGCCCTTCTGTATGCTGATAATACAGCTATCTTTTAGTGAAGCAATAACATTAACGAACTAATTTAACTTTACACAATTATCTAAATAATGTTAGCAACAGGTTCTAAATGAATCAACTAAAAATTTTCCGAAAAGCACGAATTACATGGCTTTTTCTTCTCACTCTAAAGAAGCTGTCGCGATACCACCCATTCTGTTCTATATCCTTGCAATTAACCCCTCAGACTCGGTCACTTTTCTTGCCGCATTTGTGTCTTTATCAAAACGCACTGGTATTTTCCGCAGCATATTTCTCGTTCTGTATATTACTCATTTATCCATAGCCATCTCATTGCTGTCTGTCTTCTACATTCTCTTGTGCCTTTACCATCTACAAAATGCTCGTTACCTTTCAATATCAAATCGTTACACAGCTCTCGCTCATTTCACCACCAATTGAAATATTTTTTGTTGTTGTAAACCACTGAAACCATTTTTTTCACTTTGTGTACTGAGTACTGATGCGTACTGATAAATACTCACGCGTTCTCAATCCTCTAGTATTATATAATGATTTCACTTACCATGCCGTTGTGTTTGTGCCTATATGTTTTTAGCATATTTCCAGTTCTTGTAGTAATATTGTTTCTACAGTTTGTTTAACTAGCACACAGCTCGCTCATTTCACCACCAACTGAAAGTTTTTTGTTGTTGTTGTAAACCACTGCAACCATTTTTTTCACTTTGTATACTGAGTACTGATGCGTACTGATAAGTTCTGATAAGTACTGACGCGTTCTCAATCCGCTAGTATTATATAATGATTTCACTTACCATGCGGTTGTGTTTGCGCCTATCTTTGTTTTTCGCATATTTCCAGTTCTTGTAGTAATATTAATTCTACGGTTTGTGCAACTAGCATTGTATTGCTGTCTTCCATTCCTAACTGGCGTGTTATTTAGCAATGTACCATTTGTGCTTTCTTATAGTAGGTCTCCCTAAGTTTTTATTTCGGAACCTCCTTGTGTACACCATGTATCATGTAAACTTGTATGCGAAAGTTCGTTTGAAATAAACCTGAAACCGAGAAAAACCGTGTGAAATCAGTGCTCGCGCAGGGAACATAGATAAACACTAACAGACAGCAAAGGGCAATGACATCAGTCGACAAAGATCAAAACTCAGGCAAGCAAACACACGCATCCAAAAGAGGCAGCCACTCTGGTGGATCACTCTACGCAGCATAAACGCTCCGCACCAACGCCACCTATTGTGTGTTAAGTGCGTTGTCTGTTGAATGTTTCTAAAATTTCCATGCATTAAAGAAAAAAAAGATTTATAGCTTAGTGGGAAGAGCACCGCGTACCTCCCGTTGCGGCCAGACAGTCGTGAGATCGAAACCGGGCGCCACTAACTCTTTCTTTTTTTTATAGTGTAGTATCGGGAGCTGTGGGAGAGCGGAGCTGTGGGTGTAAGGAGGACAGTTGAGCATGCGCAGTGAGCGTGTGGACGGCGCCGCCATCAACGACGCAGGACCAGGCGAGCCTAAGGAATGCTCCGCATTTAACATTCGCTGCAATTACGATATTATATACTTCAAAAACTAAGCGCTTACCTTAGTTTTCGCAGTGGTTAGCTGTTACGTGCCTCAGGGAAAGATTCCTTAGGGCGTTTAGTTCTGCTTACGTGGTTCGAATGTGAAAGATTGGCGATAGTTACTGACAAGGCCGGTGGACGCGTTCATCGCACACCTTCAGGATGAAACCGATGTTAGTGAACTCACAATCGGGCTTGTAACACGGGTGCTGCAAACTCGTTTATCGTATTCTCACGCTTCCTATGCACATTCCTGTCCTTTTGCCCTCGCGCTTTCTTACTGTCAGACGTCATTCATTCTTCGCTGTTGTGCATGTTCGCAGTGCCCCGTGCTCCTCTCAGCTCCGCATTCGGCTGGACGACGCCGCTCGATGCATGGACGGGCGCTTCAGAGACCTGCCTGGGAGAACGTTTCAGGTTTTGTTTTTATCAAAAGACTTATCCAAAAACACTGCAGGCTCTTTCTGAATAGTGGGCAGTTTCGCTGGATGGGAGTGTGAATGTTATTATGACGCATGCTAGTTGTATAGTTTGCAATTCTACATGGTGCAAGATCTTTTGCAGGAGTAGGGCGAGAGGGCAAATTTTAGATACATTGACAACGTTACACCGCGTTGCAGGGCGAAATAACTTATAATCTTCAATATTTTGATGAGATTGGTAATTGACTCAAGCTTTTGTTTGAAATTAAAAGAAATGCCAGGTTCTTCCGGGAAAATAACCTATTTTCCGCGTCTCAGTACTGTTTACAGCGCAGCCATATACGTCTGGCTTTCCACCTATAGCCTGCTGCGCATATTCAGTCGACAAAAAGTGCACGTGCTTTCTCAATGGCTAATATAAAATTCCCTGTAGCTCTCAATCCAGTATAAATATCCCGGAAAAATTAAAGTGAAATTGGCCACTCAGACGTATGTATGTTTACCACGAGTTTCACTTACATGTCATACATAGTTTATAGTGAAGTTGTAAACGTTGCAAAAATAACGTCTGCTGTCATTACATGGCCGTCCGCCAAGGGAGCGTAACTGCCAAAAACGGTTGTAAACCCTGTTTGAACAATACCTTCAGGAACAAATTATGCTACGATTTGAAGATACAGCAACTAGGATCATTACGCCAGTTTTAAGTACTTGTTATAAATAGGTAGTTCACAGAAAAGTTGTATCCTTTAAATATTTATATTTGCTTACAATACTTGACCGTCTACTGAGGCTGTATGTTTACAGAAAATAACTGCAACTATACGAAAACCAATTATATAAGAATTAGCCGCAAACGCATCTCTGACTTTAATGCGAGTTTCGTGTACTTCTTGTAGCGTAAGCTACACTTGCCGAGGTTGAGCGGTTTCGCGTGTGCCGTGAAAGGCCGTTTTGCGCAAGCGCGAAGAGCATTGGATTGGTTTGGATGGGATCGGTTTAGATTGGCTTGAATTGGATTGGATTTGATTTGGATTGGATTGAATTGGATTAAATTGGATTGTTTTGGGTTGAAATCTAATCCAATTTAGTACGGGTGGGTAGAGAATTGGGTGTGCGCTTTCGCTGGTCTGCGCATTCCCGAGGAGGAACGTAATAGCCTCGTCAGACGCACTGGCGCCTGCGCTTGCCTACCTATGCGCCTCCGTTGCGCAGTAGCCAAGTCTGACGCTGCGCCGGAGCCCCTTGATAGCCGTTTCGCGTGGCTCCTGAAGAGCCGTGCTGCGCATGCTCGAGGAGCAGTGACTGGACTAGACGGGAGTGGATTGAATTGAATTGTATTGGATTGTATTGTACTGTATTGGATTGAATTAGATTAGAAATCGTTTTAGCAGTAGCAAGCATGATAATCAGCTAATCCTCTACAACCAGGAATGCTAAGAATAACCAGCTGAACCTTAGCTCACGCTACGTATATCCTGGCATAGCCGAGCTAAGCCACTGCTATTTTTTCTTTATTGCGTAGTTCACATTAAAGTTGTAAATGCTGTGCGCTGCTAGTTTGTTATGCATAGAAGGGCTTCTAAGGGAAACGCCCGGAAGGCACCTTGTTTGTCAGCTAGAATAAATCTCTAGTCCTTCCAAGTTTACTTCACCTAACTAGAAGGTACGCTCACCGCAAATTACAAAAAAAAACGTGTTTTTGCAGTCCTGGGACTCCCACCCAGCTTTGCTTGTCATCTTTCCTCGCAGAAGAAAAGTGATTAAATTTTTTTATTGTCTTCGTCAACAATTGTGACAATATTGTTAGTGGAATTACATTTAAATTTTTTTTTATTTACGTATGATTTTTCTCTAGAACTCAGTTTAATACAGCTCCGTTACCTCCCTCCTAAATGCCTTTCCTGATTACACACCATGTTTACTCGGTTCCACTGCTGCGGAACCCAACTAATCCTGGGACGAGCGCTATCATCCCGGGCGTAGTTTTTAACGATGTCTCCGTGATCGGAAGATTGTCGTTTTACTTCTTCCGACGCATGTCGTTCCAACTAGGTCGCTTTTCCACTGGAAGATCACGGAGAGCACCCTCTTTATTCTTCCCATTTTTCTTCTCTGAAGGAATGTCGCAGAGTCTCACACCAACCTTTTATGCTTTTGGCGCTGTATTTCGGAGCCGTATACCTTCGGGGCTGTCAAGAAAAGAGGAACAAACGCCCAGAGAAGTCTAGTGAGCACGATGGCGCACCTGCAGTTGTTTTTGCATACCGCGTAGAAAACACGTCACGTCTTTTCCGTTTTGTTTCTGTAGAAGAAGAGGAACTCTTATTATGCACACAACCTTTTTTACAAGATCGTAATGCAGAACTACAAAGTGCGAGAACTTTCTTCTGAAGTTTCAAGCTTACAATAACAAACACATAGGCGGCAGAAAGAGAAATAAAGGAAAAAGACTACTGGGAAACAGAGGCCGAATGGGTCACTGAAAAATATCCCGCCCCAAATCAGGAATTTTGTTATCTCATTTATTGGTCTTGTCTTCATTGTGAGGTACCCTGTTTTGTAGCCTCCGTCTTTGGCTCTCTTCAGCCAAATAAAAGGCATTCATTCGTGTGAACAATGAGTTTGCGTATGCTCTGTCAACGTTCTCGGGAGCTATGCTTTCAAGTTTCTGTATCTGTTTGTTTTATGGCGCAAGGGCAACGATGGCCAAAGAGCGCCAATGCAATGGTTGATCATTTTGAATGATGTTTTAATAAAATGGTGCTGTAAATGTGACGATTTTAAAAGAGGTTAGTGTGGGGGAGTGTATACGGCCCCTCATTTAAAACAACAATAAAATTGGGGAAATGGGAGTGGCAGGGTAAGAATGTAAAAAATAAATAGACACTCATAGCGTCCTCCCACTCTGAGGGGCCCCGAGGTTACACGTGGAATGATATGCGGTTTAAAAAGCCAATGTCTCCCAGGTAAGCAAAAAGGCGTTTACTTGGAATTAAGGGTTGATCAGCTAAAAACATCGAGGGATGAAGAGGAATCATGTGAGTGTAGAGTTCCCGGAAGTGCTTTTTCCTTGCCTTGTGGAAGTACCCACACTCAACTAAGACATGGCTGACGGATAGGCGATGTCCGCACCTGTCGCATTGTGGCGGTGGTTTGCCCTGCAGAAGGTGCGAGTGAGTAGCGTATGTATGACCTATTCGTAATCTGCACATGTATACTTCCGTTGTTCTGTTGTGTTTTTCTGTGTAGTAGCTGCCTAATGGGGTTTTATAGTGTGGAGTTTGTTATGTCTGTTGTCCCAGTGTTGCTGCCAGCGTTGTCGGATTGCCTTTCGAATGAATGGTTTCCAGTCAAGATAGGGAAGCTGCTGAACGTCGACGCTGCAGCGAAGTGCTGCCGCAGCGGCGCTCTGGTCTGCGAGTTCATTACCAGGAATGCCACTGTGTCCAGGCACCCAACACACGACTATGACCTGTTTTAAAGCGTAGGCTGCCATTATCTCTTTAACTAACCTGTTCAGCACAATGTTCCTACTTGGTTTTCCATAATGCAGTGCTGTCACAACACTCAATGAGTCTGTGTATATAATGGATTGTTGTGTCTTTGTTTGTATTATGTGTTCTAGCGTAATTAATATAGCATGTGCCTCAGCCGTAAATATACTTGTGTTTCTGTTTAGTGTCCTTGTGCTGGCAAAGTTGGGACCGTGTGCAGCACATGCCACAGCAGTGGCAGTTTTGGAGGCATCTGTGTAAAAAGCAGTGTATGGGAATTTGTTTTGCAAGTGCAGGAAGTGTTGTCGGATGAGTTCTGCGGGTGAATGTTTTTTGTAAATTTCCTTGAACGACATGTCACAGGTGACAGGGCGCAGTTGCCAAGGCGGCATGAACTCAACGAAGTCAGCTTTGTAAGATTCTGATAAAATAACCCCAAGTTCCTCCGCATCCACCTTCACTCGGATAGAGAAAGGCAGAGGAAGCGACGGACGGCTCAAAAACAGCCTTTCGGACGCTTTGTTTTCAAGAATAGCATTTAGCGGATGACTATTTAAGGATGTTGCCCTTACGCAGTACAAAAGTGCCATGTATGTACGCTGGTGCTCTAAGCACCACTGATCCGTTTCTGCATAGAGGCTTTCAATAGGACTCGTCCGGAAAGCCCCGGACGCCAGGCGGAGCCCCAAGTGCAGCACTGCGTCCAGCATTTTTAGAGCTGTTTTTGAGGCAGACCCATACACTACACTTCCATAGTCTATACGGGACCTGACAAGACTGTTAAAAACACGTAAAAGGCATGTTGTATCTGCACCGTATGACTGGCGGGAAAGGACTTTAAGATGTTCATAGTCTTCATGCATTTCATTTTAAGTTGTTTAATGTGTGGGATGAATGTAAGTTTATCATCTAAAACTACCAAGAAACTTGTGTTCTCTTTTTACGGGTATGTCAACTCCCTTAAGTTGTATGGTTGGTTGCAGATGGATCCCACGCTTCCTGGAAAAGAGAACACAAGTGCTTTTCTGCGGATTTAGGATAAAACCATTTTTGTCTGCCCACTTGGCTAGTCTGTTCACAGCAACTTGGATCTGCCGTTCACAGATAGAGGAGTTGCATGACCTGAAGCTGATGTGAACATCGTCTACATAGATTGAAAAAAATGGTGGGTGGCAGTGCTCTCCCTAACGTATTCATTTTTACAATGAAAAGTGTGCAGCTAAGTACTCCACCCTGGGGAACGCCATTTTCTTGTGTATACGTCCTGGATAATGCTGCACCAACTCGTACCCGGAATGTTCTATCTGATAAGTAGCTTTCCAGTGTGTTTAACATGTTTCCACAAATGCCGAAAGATTTAAGGTCATGCAGGATGCCATACCGCCAAGTGGTGTCATAGGCCTTTTCGATGTCAAAAAATACAGATATACAGTGTTGCTTATGGGCAAAAGCTTCTTTAACATAAGATTCAACAGCTATAAGATTGTCAGTTGTTGACCTGCCCAAGCGAAAGCCTGCCTGGCAGCTATCAAGGACACCATGATATTCCAAGAAATAGATAAGCCGTCTATTGATCATCTTTTCAAAGAGCTTGCTCAAGCAGCTTGTCAAAGCAATAGGGCGATAGCTTGTCACAGAAGAGGCATCTTTCCCCTCTTTCAATATAGCCAACACAATTGCCTCTTTCCAAGCATGAGGAAAGTACCCAGCACACCATATCTTGTTGTACAAGAAGAGAAGAGTATTGAGGGTATCTATGTGCAGGTGCTGAATTATTGTGTATGTTATTTTATCAGCTCCCGCCGAAGCACGGCATGTGTTGAGGGCTACCATAAGTTCCTGCAGCGAAAAAGGAGAGTTATACCCATCATTAGATTTCTTGTGGTCACGAATACGCTTTCTTTCAATAGATTCTTTGTATCGCAGGAATGTCTCAGTGTAGTGGGAGGAGCTGGAAATATGTTCAAAGTGCTGTCCCAGGGTGTTTGCTTGGTCTTCAAGTGTATCGCCAGTGGTGCTGACAAGAGGTGTGACATATGTTTTCTGCCCCTGCAGTTTCCGTATCCTGTTCCAAACTTTGCGCGCATCTGTATAGGAATTTATTGATGATAGAAAAGACCTCCAACTATCTGTTTTTGCCTGACGTCGGATTCGCCGTCCCATGGCTTTTGCGCGCTTGAAGGAAATTAGGTTTTCTGTAGTAGGATACCTGCGGAGGACCCCCAGGCCTTATTCTGAGCATTTCTGGCCTTCTTGCAATCGTCATTCCACCAGGGCCTCTGAAGATTACGTGTGGTACCGGAGGTCTGGGGAATAGAAACGCTAGCAGCATCAAGTATATGTGCTGTGATGAAGAAGCACGCTTCATCAATACCTAAGTGTGTTATTGATGTGTAAGTAAGTTTCGACATCTCTTTAAACGTTGCCCAGTCGGCACCAGCTTCTTTAAACTTTTCATGTGAAGTGTAACTGTAGGGGCATTTTTCTAAATATCTGAGGGTGACTGGGAAGTGGTCGCTCCCGTAGGGATTCGTACCCACTTCCCATTCGATGGATGGAAAAAGAACGGGGGAGCCTATAGCAAGATCAATGTGTGAATATGTGTGGTGTGCTATATTGTAGTATGTCGGCTGCTTTTTGTTAAAGAGACAAGCTCCGGATGACAAGAGAAAGTTTTCTATCAACCGGCCCCGGGAATCTGTGCGTTCCGATCCCCATAGTGGGCTGTGCGCATTAAGGTCACCAACTAGTAAAAACGGTTCTGGCAGTTGATCTATAAGGGACTCAAATTCGTAACTGGACAGACGATATTCAGGGGGAATGTACAGTGAGCAAATTGTTGTTAACTTGTTGAAGATAATTGCCCGAACAGCAACCGCTTCTAGGCCGGTGCGCAAATGAATAGATTGACAAGGGACAGCTTTTTGTATAACTATTGCCACACCACCAGAGCAGTGCGAGCAGCTGTCTCTGTCTTTTCTAAATACTGAGTATTGGTTTAGGAAGTTGGTATGTAGAGTTCAAGTGAGTCTCTTGTAAACACAGGACAGTTGTTTGAGTTTTGTGTAGGATTTCATATATATCATCTAGGTTTTTAATTAATCCTCTACAGTTCCACTGCGTAACTATTTGTGATACCATAAATGTTTAAAGAAGATTTTGGCTGGTGAAGACTAGGGATGGATGTATCACCTACCACACTCAGGTATGATCTGGGCCAGTGACACGGGGGGCTGCTGGCTTTTTTCCCGCCCCGCCATGGAGCGCTGTTCTTTCACCGCCTTTGGTGCTGGCCGAGATGGTGTCATGTCCATGTCCTCGTCTGAGTGCTGCGACAGCGACGAGATGGAGTCCTTGCGGCCTCCGACACTGAATATGTTCGAAGTCTCCCACCATCGTTTGTTGCGTGTTGGACGCAGAGGCGGTCGAAGGACCCGCCACATCTACATCCATGGCCACCTGAGGTCTGGTAGCCGGAAGAAGGGGACCAACGGCAGAGCCGTCACTCCTGGCGTTCGTGGCCGACGCAACACTTGCGGGTGCCACAGGTGTTGTGTCAGCTGGTTGGGCTGCCTTAGGCAGCACCTTGGGTGGCTGGGACGGCACCAAGTCTGCTTCGCAGTACTGGGTGGCCGCGCAGTGACAAACGCCGCTCCGCCCCCCCCGGCGAGCTGCGTCGGCATACTTCGCAGAAGCAAAGGCGCTGAGCCTTTTACGCGCTTCTAGGTAAGAGATGTTCTCGCTGACTTTAAGATTGAGTATTTTCTTCTCAAGTTTGAATGTTTCACACGTCCTTGAGTACGCTGTGTGCGGGCCACTGCAGTTCGGACATTTAATCAAAGTGATGTTGCAATTCTCTTTGGGGTGGTCGTGCTCTGAGCACTTTGCACACGTTAAACGCCCACGGCAGTTGTTAGTACTGTGCCCATAACGTTGGCACTTAAAGCACCGACGCGGGTTGGGGATATATGGTCGGACGGTACATCGAAGAAAGCCTGCATTCACAAATTCGGGTAAGGTACTGCGGTCAAAGGTGAGGACAACATGTTTGGTTTTGATTTCCTGATTTTCTCGACGCATAGTGATCCTCCTTACTGCAATGACGCCCTGGTCGCGCAGGCCCTCGAGGATGTCAGAGTCAGTTTCATTGCAGAGATCAGATTCGGATATCACACCTTGGGATGTATTTAGCGTTCGGTGGGGAGTGACTTTGACTTTCAGGTCGCCAATGAGGGTTTGTTCAAGAAGCTTTTTTGATTGTGTTGGGTTGTTTACTTCTACAAGGATCTCTCCAGAGGTCAGTTTCTTGGCTTTGTAGTGTTTTCCCACAACACGTTCAATGCACTTAGCTATTAAGAAAACGGATGTAGATGTCACTGGCTTTGTATTGTCTTCGGATGCAATGATCAAGAACCGGGGAAAGTTGTCAGGTATTTGGAACGATAGGGCAGGCAATGGGGGAAAGTTCGCTTCGGTGCGGCCCCTTTTGGGGGGCCGATCAGTGGGTTTAGAAAATTTTGAAAGAACCATGCAGCATGGAAAAAAAGCAGGGAACGGGGGTACTTCCTTCGCTCGGTTTACCCTGATGCCGAGAGAGGTCCCGGAGCTCCCTGCCTGGTAAACAGACAGGGAGCCCATCCGCCGGAGCCCGACCACGGCCCCGACAGCCACCGTTTGTGGTTTCTACCCTTCACCTTAAAACTCCTAGCCACGGTAGGATACAGCGTGAGTATGGGGGCTCGGGGTCCGCGGTATCGCCAGTACCGTCACCAAGATTGCTCAAGGTGCCCCGTGCGGGGATGCTTTCAAGTTTTACACTTTTATTTCTCAAGAAAGACGTTCCGGGGAAGGAGAACGAAAATTCAGGCTAAAAGGTGTAAAATAAATGGGAAGTAAAGAAAACTAGGGTAGGCCTGATTCACGGTCTGGCAAGACGCCATATATCACATGAGAGAAAACGTTTCCGTGGGCAACGTTCCCCGACGGCAACCCTGAGAAATATATCATGCTCTATTCAGCGTGTGGTGGCTAGGGAAAAACCGCATTCTCAGAAAGGGCGCGATTTGGCAAGAAGAGCGGAGAGGGTGGCGTTTATAACGCAAATGCATCGACTCAAGTAGCGACAGTTCCTTTTGGTACGAAGCACTTGCAAGGGTGTAGTGAGCCCCGTATTATAATTATTCATTTACCCGGTAGGAAAAAAAGCTAGACAACAGTCGTAATAAAAGCCCGGTCTTACTCAGAGGGTAAAATAAAACAAAAGTATCATTCGGAAAACAATATGAATGATAGGAAGGTAGTCAGAACGAACACTCCAGGTGAGCAGGCTAGCAAAGGATATGGCAACATTGCGTCCGCCGCCTTTCTTTATTTCAGAACGAAGAGCCGGCGGGGCCCGCGCAGATCTGTTCGTGCTCCTTGTGCATACTTTGACTCTTTTGCCGGCTTGTCTTTTGTTGTGGTCGCTTCAATAGTGCAGGCTGTGCTTGTGTGTAGTGGAGAAAAGAAAAGGTTAAACTGCACGTATCATCGCTTCTTTAAAGGCCTCATGTGAAGGACCGAGGCCGCTGTGTTTGCAGCATTGCACCGTTTAAGGATAAACACCAGTCCAACCTTTTCACATGAACTTTGGTACATGCGGTGATTAAAACGCAATCGCGGGTCTCTGTCGACCCCGGTTACCGGCGACGCTGCTTCACTATGGGCAGAGTCCTTCAATCGGCCTTATACGGTGGTATGGCGGCGCCACTGATGTGGTTGTCACTGGGCGCCACTGACGGTGTCATTTCGCAACGGCTTCACTGAACAAAGCAAGCATCGCCGAAATGAAGGAAGAATAAAAAATCGGGCAATCTCACTAACGTGAAACCGGGGGCGAAGCATTGCATGTGTGTAAGTGTATTCTTGGGGCCCTGGCCTTTTTTCCAACGGAGATGCAACCATTAAGCGGTAGAGATATACAACTTTGCTGTAGTCTCTTGAAGCACAAAGGACTCCAGCGCGAGCGTAAACGAGTGTCCCGGTGTTTTTAATACGCGTTACGTTAAGCGCGAGGCGTAGACGAGTGTCCCGGTGTTTTTTAGTGGGCGCTAAGTTCTAGCGTGAGGCGTAAACGAGTGTACAGTGTTTTAGTACCGTGAATATACGAGACGACGGTTATGACCACGAGGACATAAGACGCTGGCAGCCCGGGACGACAAGGGGCTTCGCGCTTCAAAATTATTGCCCTTCCATTCTGTAAAGAAGGAAGACCTTAAACCTCCGGCCAGCACAATTAGGCACCATGTCGTCAGTCAAAACATAAAGCATGCAGCTGCGCGTGCACGCCTTCCCGTCTTTCTCTACAACCCCGTGCCTGCACCAACCAGCAACCGGTGATGGGCACATGCTTAGTGCGAAAGACACCGGCGCAAACGCCACTCTGAAGGCCCTTCAAGCTGAACAACTGGATTGGGAAAACATGGCTGCAGTACAGCGCGCGGGCGTGCTTCGGGCGTGGCCTACACCGCTTGGTGTGTTCCGTGTCCTCGCCGCTGTCGGCTCGCTAGGCTCCTGCCTAGCCAGTGCCTCAATGACCTGCTGGTCGGCCTGGAGTGACATTTCTTGGCGGTCACTCCGCGTTGCTTCCTCGAGCTGCGGCGGTGTACGCACAGGGTAAACTTTTCTTGTCAAGCTGGAGAAACGCGACTCCTGTGTACACGACATCAGCGCACTCCAGCACACATTTCGCCGTTTGTATGCTTGCATTTATACGGCGACCTATGATTTAGTATGTTTGACGTGGGCCGGCATTCGATAAATAACTGTTTGAAGCCTGCTTTCAAGAACTTTTGTAAATACTTTGTAACCTACGTTGTTTGCAGAAATTGACCAGTACAACTTTACACTCCTTCGCTTTTCTATTTCATCAGTTTTGGCGATTAGAACGGTATGTGAAGCAGCGTATGACGGAAGCAGAACTTTGGTGTTATAGGCGTCGTTGTGTACATTCGGTAAAGAACTAAAGACTGCTTGCATTCAAATATTTTTTTAAAGACGGAGCTCCGTCCATCGGGTCCAGGCGACGTACCTGGGTTTAGTACATCTTCACTTCTTCCGCCAGTCTAGATATTTCCAGCCATTCTCTTGTTTCGTTATCTATAGGCGAGTAGAATATAGCCATGTGGCACTTCAATCCCTCCTAGTTCTCTTGTTTTAGATCAACATGCGCACAGTAATACTCCCACAACGCGCTTCCTATTCTGTCTTTGTCTTTACCTTCCCATCGCACTCTCTGATCAGGGTGCCCAGAGCCTGGTTCTTTTCGATTCCAAGCGCTCGCTGTGTTTGCGCTTCCCCTACAGCCCAGTGGCCGGCTCTCCCGCATGCGAGCGCACAGCGAGAGCGCTTTTGATAGATGACTTCCAACTTGTTTTTTATATTAATTTTGTCGTCTTAAAAAACCCCATGGTTTTGTTTTTCTAGGACATTAACATTTTCAGAGTAGCCCCTTTCATTAATAGCTTCTTGGAGCTTAATTTACTTGGATATTTCAATAGCTTTGCCTTTATATTTCTGGCCCAAATATCTCCCATATTTCTCCACTTTTGAGGCTTACCATTCGATTGAAACTGAGAATTTTACCCACAACGACAGACAAACCGTTTATGTACCAAGAGGCTACAACTGAAT